>OX465289.1:47798277-48370777 GCA_949987695.1 Merzomyia westermanni | reverse complement strand
TTCAGATGTTTCAGTTTGATATGCTTAATATTTCTTCTTTAATTTGTTTATACTGATATCCTATTTATTTAAAACTACCAAGCGGCTTTTAGTTTTATAGAAACCTTAATTGAAACAGAAAAATTCTAAATGAAAATTTTTTGAGTCGGGTCATTCCTGAGCAATCAAGCTGTACACGTTAAAATGAATATACAAAAGAGATTATTACAGATCTTTGATGAGATTGGATATTTTTAAATTTTTTAAACGTTAAACAAAGTTTTTTTTTTTACTTAGGTGCTGCAACTAAGGATGCTTCTAAAGGGTGTTTTTTTTAGGGCTATAGAACTTCGAATTGAAATAAAACACAAGAAAATCTTTTTAAGGTCCATCAGTTTAGCTTTATTGGAAGGATAATTTTATGCCATTAATGTTTAAATATGATTTCGGGCATGTGGCCGCCGCGGCTGGCTCGAATAAAGCCAATTCTACAGGTCCAATTTTCAACCACTTTTTCGAGCATATGGGGCCGTATGTCGGCAATAACGCCACGAATGTTGGCTTCCAATTCCCCTAACGTTTCTGGTTTGTTGGTGTAGACGAGCGACTTCACATATCCCCAAAGAAAATAATCCAATGGTGTCAAATCACACGACCTTGGTGGCCAATTGACAGGGCCATTCCGCGAAATTATGCGCTCATCGAATGTTTCCTTCAATAAATCGATTGTGACGTGCGCTGTGTGGCATGTAGCGCCGTCTTGTTGGAACCACAACTCATCCACATTCATGCCATCCAATTCGGGAACAAAATAGTCGGTTATCATGGCTCTATACCGGTCTCCATTAACGGTAGCTGCCTCTCCAGCATTATTGCGGAAGAAGTATGGCCCAATGACTCCACCAGCCCATAGAGCACACCAAACAGTCAGTTTTTGTGGATGTAATGGCGTTTCAAGGGTCTCATGTGGATTCTCTTCACTCCAAATGCGGCAATTTTGCTTGTTGACGTAGCCATTCAACCAAAAATGAGCCTCATCACTGAACAAAATTTTGCGATGAAAATCAGCATCGAAATCAATCTCATTTTCGGCCCATACACCAAAATCACGACGCATTGCATGGTCTCGCGGCTTTAATTCTTGCACAAGCTGGATCTTGTAAGGTCGCAAGCCAAGATCTTTGCGCAAAATCTTCCATAAAGTTGATGGACAAAGCTCCAATTGCTGTGCACGGTGGCGAATCGATTCATTCGGGTCCTCTTCAACACTTTGCTCTACAGCGGCAATTGTTTCTTCGGTGCGCACTGTTCGACGTCTCTGCGGATGCGTATTATCACATAGAGTAAACGTAGTGCGAAAACGATCCATGGTTAACCGAATTAATTGCTCTGATGGACGATTATGTCGACCATAAAATGGGCGGAGCTCACGGTAAACTTCGCGAACTGAACCATTATTTTCGAAAGCGTTGTTCTTTTGTCAACCTGTTCATGATGAAATGGCAAACCAAACTGAACATAAATGACATTAGAGTTGCCAGATTTGACCACAAAATGCCAGTTTTATCTCTATTCGAAAAACAAACCCATAAAAAAAACACCCTGTACAAAATTGCCGAAAGAAAAGGTATGGCGGCTGCCTCTAAATTTTTCTTTTTTATTTAATTAAAACCTTTAAGTAATTAGCACATCCGGCTTCAATTAAATTAACCTGGTGGCTGCGAGAGAATCAATTAATTTTTTTTATACAATAAATATTGAATTTTTTTTTCAATAAATAATTTATTGAAATTGGCTGAACAAATGACGGAATATCCCGCCATAACACATACGAATGTTTTATGCACTTCGCGCGGGAGTTCCTGCTTTCGCTTTACTGAAGGCTTCCATAAACAAATCATTAATGACGGGCATGTTAACTTTAAAGAAGGTTACCCAAGTAAGAATTTTAGGTAGGTTTTGCAAGTTTGACTCCTTCTGATTATTGATCTTAAAAGAAATAGTGTTCGGTTATATAGGCAACTATTAATATTTATATAATTTAAAACTGGCTACTTTTAATAATGATAACCGAGTGAGCATATGAAATGCAAACAATGATACTTCAAGATTTTTCTATGAGTTCTTTGGAGAGAATCAATTCTTAAAAAGTAATTACACATTCATCTTCTATGTATAATTTTGACATTTTTGAAATAATAAGTTGGTAAAATCCCAACAAACTTAATATTAGATCGGATATAATCGGTTCAAAAACAATTCTTACTATGTGCTTTAAGAGATCCTTCTTGGGACTCCTCTTATAATTTGTCTGCCTATACTAATCGCTTGAAACTAAATAATCTTTCCACCCTTTTTAGTCCTACAGAACGATATTTGTGGTTAAATTACAAAATGGATTGTTGGGAGAAGTAAACTTTAACATTCCTTTTTTGGCATCAATACATTTTAAACCTCTTTTCTTGACAAAGTGTAGGACTAATTTTGAATTAAATGAGCCTTTCCGATGTTTGTGTGAAAGTTATAACACTCACTCCAGCATATTTGATATTTCTGACTAGCTTCTTGGCATTAAAAAATCGATATTATCCTCGCTTAATCTTAATACATTATTTATGTGTTGTAATTTCTTGTGTTACTTAGCTGATGAGTTTTTCTCTGTAGCTGAGCAGTTTTAGATCTCAGCACTTAACAAACACCTGCCTTTCAGCTACTCGGGAATATATATTTGTATATAAAAAAAAAAGACTTGCGTTATGCGAAGGCTCCCCTCGTCTCGGTTGGGCGGGATGGTTGTTTATTCGTTGGGAATAATAATTATTATTATCTCACAATAAGACATGCTAGTATGGTCAAAGTATGAAGTCGTATTACCCCAAAAATATATCTGAGCACTATTAGTTAATTGCATTATATTAATAACGAAAAGTACTAGACCCATATCCATGAAGGTTTGTACATATGTTAAGTATGCAGAATCTATGTTCTGTGTTGTTACCTATCTCAATTTAAAATAAAATAAAATGAGATTATGGATGTCGAACGAGAGGTATTTTAAACCGTATTTCAACAAAAATATTTCTAGCCATCTAGGGTTGCCACCTACTCATATCATAATTACGTCTCAAAAACTGCTTGATATATCTGCATGAACAAGGCAGGTAAAGTGCTATATTCCGATCTCTCCCACACAAGTGTTTCTTTTTAGCAAAGCTTGGTTGCCTAGGTACTATTTATGTGAAAAGGTGATGTACTTACTCAGATGAGATGCCTATGGTCTAAGCTATTTTATGCACTTCCATTATTCAAGCTTCTATATCATTCTATATATTTTATCGACGATTCTGGTCTGACTATTTATTTTGGGCTATTTGAACTCAGCAAACCATCAGCAAATCAGTAGAGATTCTTAGCTGCACATTTCAGCAGCTCTATTGACCGATTATATCCCAAGCAATGCAACTTGCTGCAGATATTTAAAATGCGCTTGTCATTGAAAGTCCACCAGTCTCCTTGAAATTACTGACTGTGTAGGGTCTGCATGCTGGGTGAGAAGCGACTTGGAGACTTTTGAATCAGGAATCCCCTACTGTCTGTATGGTTCTTGCGGAGCAAACAAAATTTCATTTTCACGCAAAAGTCTGACCTTTCATTTTATTCAAACTAATCAAGACGTTTAAATGTTTGCATTTTTTAAAACTGTATATCTTTACGGTTGAACTGAAAATAGAAACCGGCGGCTGGCGAAATTTTTCGCTTGTAGAAGACAAGATCAAAGAATAGATGTGTCATTGAAAGTGTTATACAGTAATTTACCATATTAGTCGATTACAGCAGTAACTTAGGGACACTCTCTCCCATGCTTCCTTAAGTACACTTATCAACCATTTCAACTGACAGATTAGTGTCCCAGAGTTTGACCAAAAGAAGTTTGCCCCTTTCTTCATATACGTTAATAATAATAATAATAATAAGCTCAACGAATTACCCACCATCCTGACCAACTGAAAGGCATCCGCATAACGCGCTAATCAAATTTGCCGAGTGTTTGAAAGGCGGAGGTTTGTTAAGCGTAGAGATCTCAAACTGCTCAGCTACAGAAAAATTTTCATCAGCTGAGTAGGTGCATGCATAAGAGATAAACACATAGAAATCATTTGTTAAGAGACGAGAGAACAGTTCTACAAACTTCAGAGAATTTAAAAAAAAATTGCATATCTCGTATACACAGTTGTGTTCAATATAATAGAAGTGAAATTAAATTGGATATCGTTCGACGAAATAAAAAAAGCTTAGACGAAGTTCAGGAAAGTTAATTAAAATTTTAAAAATTTACATCAAAATTTCAATATTTTTAGGAAGAATTTCCAGAAAACTTTTTAATAGGCAGTTTTATAGCTTATACAGGGTGTTTTTTTTACAGGTTTGTTTTTTGAATAGAGATAAAACTGGCATTTTGTGGTCAAATCTGGCAACTCTAATGTCATTTATGTTCAGTTTGGTTTGCCATTTCATCATGAACAGGTTGACAAAAGAACAACGCTTGCAAATCGTGCAAATTTATTTCGAAAATAATGGTTCAGTTCGCGAAGTTTACCGTGAGCTCCGTCCATTTTATGGTCGACATAATCGTCCATCAGAGCAATTAATTCGGTTAACCATGGATCGTTTTCGCACTACGTTTACTCTCTGTGATAATACGCATCCGCAGAGACGTCGAACAGTGCGCACCGAAGAAACAATTGCCGCTGTAGAGCAAAGTGTTGAAGAGGACCCGAATGAATCGATTCGCCACCGTGCGCAGCAATTGGAGCTTTGTCCATCAACTTTATGGAAGATTTTGCGCAAAGATCTTGGCTTGCGACCTTACAAGATCCAGCTTGTGCAAGAATTAAAGCCGCGAGACCATGCAATGCGTCGTGATTTTGGTGTATGGGCCGAAAATGAGATTGATTTCGATGCTGATTTTCATCGCAAAATTTTGTTCAGTGATGAGGCTCATTTTTGGTTGAATGGCTACGTCAAGAAGCAAAATTGCCGCATTTGGAGTGAAGAGAATCCACATGAGACCCTTGAAACGCCATTACATCCACAAAAACTGACTGTTTGGTGTGCTCTATGGGCTGGTGGAGTCATTGGGCCATACTTCTTCCGCAATAATGCTGGAGAGGCAGCTACCGTTAATGGAGACCGGTATAGAGCCATGATAACCGACTATTTTGTTCCCGAATTGGATGGCATGAATGTGGATGAGTTGTGGTTCCAACAAGACGGCGCTACATGCCACACAGCGCACGTCACAATCGATTTATTGAAGGAAACATTCGATGAGCGCATAATTTCGCGGAATGGACCTGTCAATTGGCCACCAAGGTCGTGTGATTTGACACCATTGGATTATTTTCTTTGGGGATATGTGAAGTCGCTCGTCTACACCAACAAACCAGAAACGTTAGGGGAATTGGAAGCCAACATTCGTGGCGTTATTGCCGACATACGGCCCCATATGCTCGAAAAAGTGGTTGAAAATTGGACCTGTAGAATTGGCTTTATTCGAGCCAGCCGCGGCGGCCACATGCCCGAAATCATATTTAAACAATAATGGCATAAAATTATCCTTCCAATAAAGCCAAATTGATGGACCTTAAAACGATTTTCTTGTGTTTTATTTCAATTCGAAGTTCTATACCCCTAAAAAAACACCCTTTATTAGCATAATAGTGTGCAACTTAGAAGTGTCTCAAAATTTGCTCTGAGTTTTTAGAGTTTTTTTCCAAGGATGTTGGGTATTTATTTTATACAAAATACATTTTTTTTATGCCTTGTATGGAAGAAATCACTTAACAACCTTACGAAAAAAATTCAAAAATTCAGGAAAATTTTTGATCGAGTTCTAACTTGCACAATGTTATACTAAAATTGATTGGTCTAAAAAACTAAGTACTTAAAAATTTTATGGAAATTCTGCCACAAATTTGAAAAATGTTGATGGCATTTTTTAAAGTTTAATTAACTTTGCTGAGCTTTGTGTAAACTTTGAAGTTTCTGCTTATCTGGTTTCTTTCATGGACTTCGCTATATTTTAAATGGAAATTATTAAAAACAAAGCTTTTTTTTATTCCGTCTAACGATATCCATGTTAATTTTACTACTATTAAATAGAACATAGCTGTACAAAATAAAAAGTATATTCGCGTTGACATTTTGCATTTCAAACAATGGCATTTGATTTTGTTGACCAACTGAGAGTAATACAAGTAACAGGAAATTACATTTCAGAGGAAACTAAACAAACTGGATATGCTTTGGCTTTTTCTTGCTTCTTTTTATTTGCTTTAATCCTTCATTATAAAAATTCTATCTCTATCATACCATGCCGCATTTCAATTTCGAATACGACTCAAAACGAAATTAAAATTAATATTGTGAATATGTATCAATAGCAAATAAAGTAGAATTGAGTGCAAATGCGCAGCGTAGAAAATGCAATAAAGAAATAAATTTATTTTATTGCTACCCTAAATCGCTCACTGACATACCAAAACAACAAACAGCATTAAAGATAAATCTTGATTAAAACGTTTAATGTGACGCTCAGCAATTTCTTGAATTTCCGCCAACAGCAAACTATTGCGCGCTACAGACGATCGTAAAAAAGCAAAATAAAAGTACCTACGCAGAGGGCGTGTACACAAGCGCGCATATTTCTGTGGCACGCATAAATTGGCAATGTGAAGCTATGTGCCATGCACATACTCGTACAAATCTTTGCTGGTGTGGGACGACTGCAAAGGCAACCGGAACCGCTCAACTTGTTTTGAAGTTCCTATTTCCGACCACACTAAACCACAGCACTGACAGCTATATTCCCCGCCTGCCACCATTCGTATTTCAGTGTAAATATTTGTAAGAAATTTATTTATCTGTGGCATCGGTTGGCTTAGTGAGTTGTTGCGTCTTTTGCAGTGCAAGCGGCGTTGCAAGACTTGTGTGCAATGCGAATATTTGCGTGTTTAGCCGCAACATGCCGTTAACACTTCCGCGAAAGTTAAGTTAAAAGCGAAATAGCTAATGCTAACGCTATGTAATGTTTCTTATTGTAAATGTGCACTGCAAGTGGTATTTAAATGTTTCCGTTCGTGGCACGACCGGAGGAGGCCTCCAAGACACTGTCGCATTTGGAATTTCTTGCAGTTTTTAAACGAGTTTAATGTAACTGATGCTTAACGCTAATCGATTGTTTATATGCTTCTATGTGTATGTTTTAAATGTACATACTTACTTTGCCAAGGAATGAAGATAAAATGGGCTCGGTTATGCTTAGCTGCAAAATGCATTAGCTTGCGGTATGACACGTCGTATACGTAACATTATGCGTGCGATCAGTGATGTAACAAATATTCGCATCTGCAATCACAAAAATTTCTACTAGTATGAGTATGAGAAAAAACAATTTTAAGATAATAGTAGGTTATTAAGATGACAATCCATCCACATTGGGTCGTTACAGTCCACTTCAAGGGCTTCATGGTATTAGCGCCGGGAAAATTGCCATGACTGTCGCCAAGTGGAAACTCCAAGGGAGGTCAAGTCATCGCATTTTTTTCCGTCATAGGGACCAGGTTTTTTGTCTGTACGATAATATGTACTAGCAACATTCCCATATCTGCTTGAAGCTCTTCGTTAAATTTTCTTCGATACTAGCCGTTGGCATCCCCTTAAGAACCATGAATCTCGAGACGAACTTTTCTCTCGAATACTCCAAGAGCCGCCTCATCTTCTTTCGGCACTCTCTGCGATCCGAGCCATATTTTGCGGATATTTATGATGACAGACTTATAGATCGTGGTCGTTGCTCGTAGAGAGAAGACGCTTGTTAGCAATTTCTCGAATGACATTGCTTTCGGTGTGCTTTATCCAGGCAAGAGAAGGCAGAACTCAAGGCACGCTTGTTTCATCCAATGATAATATATTATATAAGTTTGTTTTAACTCTGCTGTTCTAATTACATTATTCAGCGTCAAATTAAAGAATTACACAATAGGAATTAGACTTTTCTAAAACCTCGTTCGCTTTTGAATGCCTCGCAGGGTTCCTTACCAATTCTGACGGAGATGTTAGTGTTTGCTCAACTTCGCAATACGTACGCTTATAATCTCTGCAGGCTAGTTAAATTTAGAGATGTAAGCATAAAGGCAGCTCCTTTTCGGGCTGTCAAAAGCGGCTCTGAAATCGTGTCTATACTCTTAGCGCTCTACACCAACTCTAAGTGCCTGTGTTTCAACAGCTCGGGGCAGGTTGGGGTATCGCGCTCGTCATCTCCCTCGCAATTAACCTATAATAATTTGAGCGCGTTTGAGGGGATTTAGTATTGCCGCAACACTGGAATTGCTTGTGCCAACACCCACAAACAAAAACTGAATATTTGCTTTTGCATTCGCAAAAGTTAAAACTATGGCATTTGGTACATCACTGATACATACATACATACGTATAAGGAATGCCAATTTTTTCCATTGTTAAAGCCCCGGTATTTTCGAGTGATGATTTTACATTAAAGGGACTAGTCCGAGTATATGGGTATTCGTTATTCGAACAATTTAATTTGAGGAACGTGCAGAAATCGTTGAGAAACTTACTATCCTTAAAATAAAAAGTTATTAACTAAATTTCTAGTGCGATTTTTCATGGGAAACGAATATAAATGATTAGTCATGCATTTGTAGCGCTAGATAACTTTGAGCGAAAAATATTGATTTTGTTGATCGCATATTACTCGAAATTTTGATCACATTTTCGGAACTTACAACAATAAAAAAGTGCAAAGCCATGCTTCTGCCAAGAGGGCAACGAAATGTTAAGATAATCAAATCAGAAATCAAATAAATGAATGATACTTTAAGCCATACTTCAAATAAATTCAAAATTTGCTTTATTTTAATTTTATATTTATTTTACTAAAATCAATAGCCTTAACAGCTTTTATTTCGTTTGTTTAACATACAAAGTTTCTCTAATTAAAATGTAGGTTATTAGGTAATTACAGTTCAATGTAATTGAAGTTATTTTTCGGTAAATTTTAACTTTGCTATATAAGTATGTACTTATGTTGAAATAATTTTATTAGCGAAGACAACACGTTTTGTAAGGCAGTTTAAAATTTATAGATTATGCAACCTTTAAACTGTCTCAGAAAGTATGTATATCTCAGTTATTGAAAATTGTAAGTGTCAATGGAGCTCGATCGAAGTAATTTTCTGCTCGATTGTGCATTTCATTGGGTATTTAAATACAAGTTTGAGGATAGAAAGCAATAACTAAACTAACTTCAAATCAAATAATTAACCCCAAGAGAGGTGTAAATATTTGCCGAGATGTATCGTAGTAGCATTGGAACAATTGTTAGTTTGTACATATATCCGCTGTATATAGTATTTACATTTTTTTTTTTAAATTATGGGAATGGAGTAATTTCATAAAAATGGCTAAATGTGTTGATGTTGCACTGTCCCAACTCACCGAATTTACTGACGTTTCATATAACTAGAGATCGGCACTGGTTGAAATTCAACCAAAAAACTTTATTTTATTTTAATTATTTGTTATTCCTATCATTCGACTTTTTTCCTTCCTTTCTCTGCTGTTCCTTTCCTTTAATATATTTTCGTTTTCTTAGATTTCTTCTTCGCACTTTCTTTCCTTTATTTTCCTTCACTTTCTTTTAAAAAAATTTTATTTTATCTTATTTCATTTTACACAAACCACAACTACAAAAACAGTACTTGTATTATTATTTATTTTGTTCAAAAAGTATCGCGAATTTTGTGTTTTTTCAAAAATTATTTATTTATTCATGAATATCTATTTTGTCCCCTTCAAAGTAATCCCCATGAGATATTATACACTTGTGCCAACGGTTTTTCCAATCTTCGAAGCACTTCAAAAAATCATTTTTTTGTATCTTGTTCAGCTCCTCCTTCGATGCCGTCTTTATCTCGTCAAGAGAAGCGTAACGTCGTCCTTTCATGGGCCTCTTCAGTTTAGGGAACAAGAAAAAGTCACAGGGGGCCAGATCTGGGGAATACGGTGGCTGCGGCATCATTAGTGTGTTGTTTTTGGCCAAAAAGTCGCGCACAAGCAACGATGCGTGAGCAGGGACGTTATCGTGGTGCAAAAGCCAATTTTTGTTCTTCCACAAATCCGGGCGCATAACTTGCAGGTAATATTCCTTATTGACCGTTCTTCCCTATGGCAAGAACTCATGATGCACCACGCCCCTGCAATCGAAGAAAACTGTCAGCAAAACTTTCACATTCGACCGAACTTGGCGCGCTTTTTTCGGTCTTGGTCCGTGCGGCAGCTTCCATTGAGATGATTGAGCTTTGGTTTCCACGTCATAACCATAAACCCACGATTCGTCACCAGTTATGACCCTCTGGAGCAAATTTGGGTCGTCGCGGACAGAGTTTAACATCTCATTAGCAATGTTCATGCGATGCTGTTTTTGGTCACAATTGAGCAATTTTGGTACGAATTTCGCGTAAAAATCGAAGACGATCCAAAACACGTGCAAGCAAAGCAGCTGTCAACAATTAACTGAACATTCAAAATGGCCGAGCTTGTCGGCATAAGTGAGAGACATGAGTACCAACATAACGCCACATAAAATTCGAAATTCGAATATACGTAACCAGCGAAAATTCAAAATTCGCGATACTTTTTGAACACACCTCGTATACTTGTTTATATATTAGATGTATAGTTGGCTGGAAGGCGGGACAATTTGCCTCAACTTGCGCATTTGTATTATAAATATACCACACTAAAAGTTCAGTGGTTTTAGTCATTTGCATATATTCTACTAGTATCGCCCGTGATTAAAAATTCGACAAAAAACTATTTCCTAAATGAACCAACCAATTAAATTTTCCCATAAGTCGGCCCGTTTTTAATGATAAGGTAGCAGTGATTAATGGTGGGATTCTACGCAAAATCGTAATATATCTTAAAGTCGTCTCACGATATGATAACTCAGTTGTTTAGTTGGTGTTATTTGAATTAAAAAATTTCGTATTCTAAATGTTGTGCTAACCTATAAAAGTTTTGACAATTTAAAAAAAAAATTTTAAATAGTTTTAATCAGAAAACCGTGGATATAGTTTTTTGGTCCATCAAAGTGAGGTATAAAATTAAGGTTTTAAAAATTTTATTAAATTTTAAGATTTCCTCTTTTGCAGCCATATTTTTTATACATTGTATGTAGAAAAAATGAATGCAAAAGAAACTCCATAAATTCAGGGCCATTTACAAGAATTTGAAGTTGGTTTTTTTGTATTTTACAATTTGATGAGGTACAGAATTAAATGTCGATTCATAAACATAACAAACTTAGAGTTTACACGTTTTGACCATATACAAAATATTATTTAAACATTAATTTTTGGGCCATATTTTAGTTATCTAAGAGTCATATAAATCTGTAGCCCAACCTTTAGCATCTTTAAAAAGTTAAATGCTAAGAAAGCCATAGTTATAGATAGACCTGTTAAATAATGATTACCAATCGTAATGATCACAGGTTTGATTAATTATTTTCTTGAGAATTCATTTTCAATTTATAATGATTATTTTCCAAGTAACTAAAAAAATAATCAAAACAATTATGATTTTTTACGATTATTAAAAAAATCAAAAATAATCAAAAAAAAAAAGTTGTTTTGATTACTTTTGATAATTTTTTTTTTAGTATTGTTGAAGAAGCACACAAATATTTACATCAACAATGCTATCCTGAAAAAAAAAAATAGTCAAAAAAAAAATTTAAATAATCAAAAGTAATCTAAACAGCTCTTTTTGATTTTTTTTTCTAATCGCAATTAATTAAAATTGCATTTTCTTGAAAAAAATGTCAAATATTAGAATTACCAATTTCATTAATACTCAAATTTAACAGTTCTGGTTATAAAATGTACTAAACATACATAGTTATTGTCGCTGATTTACTGAAACTACAAAATTTCTTCTGTATGATACTCAATACCAAGATTCAAAAACTGCTGAACCTAAGGTGATACCTCTTTTTGAATGGCCCTGTATGAAATTTTATACTCATACATATTTACACTCCAATACATATGTATTTTCATTTAATCGTATAATACCACCCGCTTAAGAAATATGGCCTCCATAAATATTTATTGCTTACGCTAAAGTCGCACATATTCAATGTTAATGGGTTATGTTGTTGATGGCTGCTCTTCGTTTATGGCAATTACATATATACATATATTTATGCAGTGAAAATACTCAATTTTGTTGATTATTAAATCATAACACTTATGTAGGATTTTTTAATGTTATATTATGCGGTTTAGAACTGCTTATTTCATAAATTTATTATTAGCTAAATAACCAAGGAAAATCTTTGACTGGTGTTTATGTCGCTTAAAGTTAAGCTTCCCAATAAAACTAAGTACATATTACATAAACTTCTACTGCATTAGGTCGTGACAAATAGAAATAAGTGACCGGCTTAAACAATTGGTGGTGAGGGGGGTCAAGCTAGACTTTTTGGTAGACCACCCACTTTTCAAAGTAAGCACTTCAACTTACAGCACGTAAACAATTTTGTCTGGATCTGTTTAATTTTGGGAACAAATTAGCACATAAATGGCACATATTTCCTGGCTTATTAAATTTAAAATCCGTAAAAGGGGGAAGGGGGGGGGCAGCCTTCTTTTCTGCCTGACTTATGCACTTTACCAACTCCTCGCCACCTTACTTGAAAATATCAGAAGGATGTCCGTCAGCACTCCCACTCTTTTCTTGGGATACTAATTGGTCCCTCCATAATCAATGTATTTTCAATTATCATGAGATATTTATTTTAGTTCAATCACATGTTGAAGTGTTACCTATAATTTTCTGACCCGTGTGCGTATTGAAGTTCTCTTTATATAGAGGTGCCCCACTGCGCTGACTTACATAAGATTACCTCAGCTACCGGGCATACTAAAACTGTTACCTAGATCATCAAACGACAGTCTTAGAGAAGTGGCATTGCAATAAAGCTGGACCGAAGCGAAGTTTTTTGGATAATTTTGATTCGCAGTTTAAATAGTATGCAGATGAAATTGAACGAGTACGAGGTGTGTTCAAAAAGTATCGCGAATTTTGTGTTTTTTCAAAAATTATTTATTTATTCATGAATATCTATTTTGTCCCCTTCAAAGTAATCCCCATGAGATATTATACACTTGTGCCAACGGTTTTTCCAATCTTCGAAGCACTTCAAAAAATCATTTTTTTGTGTCTTGTTCAGCTCCTCCTTCGATGCCGTCTTTACCTCGTCAAGAGAAGCGTAACGTCGTCCTTTCATGGGCCTCTTCAGTTTAGGGAACAAGAAAAAGTCACAGGGGGCCAGATCTGAGGAATACGGTGGCTGCGGCATCATTAGTGTGTTGTTTTTGGCCAAAAAGTCGCGCACAAGCAACGATGCGTGAGCAGGGGCGTTATCGTGGGGCAAAAGCCAATTTTTGTTCTTCCACAAATCCGGGCGTTTCTGGCGGATTGCTTCGCGCAAATTGCGCATAACTTGCAGGTAATATTCCTTATTGACGTTTCTTCCCTGTGGCAAGAACTCATGATGCACCACGCCCCTGCAATCGAAGAAAACTGTCAGCAAAACTTTCACATTCGACCGAACTTGGCGCGCTTTTTTCGGTCTTGGTTCGTGCGGCAGCTTCCATTGAGATGATTGAGCTTTGGTTTTCACGTCATAACCATAAACCCACGATTCGTCACCAGTTATGACCCTCTGGAGCAAATTTGGGTCGTCGCGGACAGAGTTTAACATCTCATTAGCAATGTTCATGCGATGCTGTTTTTGGTCACAATTGAGCAATTTTGGTACGAATTTCGCGTAAAAATCGAAGACGATCCAAAACACGTGCAAGCAAAGCAGCTATCAACAATTAACTGAACATTCAAAATGGCCGAGCTTGTCGGCATAAGTGAGAGACATGAGTACCAACATAACGCCACAAAAAATTCGAAATTCGAATATACGTAACCAGCGAAAATTCAAAATTCGCGATACTTTTTGAACACACCTCGTATATGAGTGATTGAAGTGATGATGGTTTATCTTGTGCAGGTTAAGTGGCACCAAGATCATCATTTTCTTCCGATTTGGACCAACTGCCCTTCCCGGTGATGACAAGACTAAGTATTTGAAACTAAAACTAAGTCAGTCGAGAACTCCAAACGAAAATCCCCATGGCAGCAAGTGCCACTTAGGACTGAGTAGGTAGTTTAGAAGCAAAGTGCTCTAACGACAAACAAAGATCGCGCTATACAAGTGTCTCATCATACAAATAATGATGTATGGACAGTGTCGAAAGAAGATCAGAAAGCCAATTGAGTAAGTTTCCCCGTGATGTTGAAGAACAACAAGCAGTACGAGCTAACCGCAGATGTGACCATGGTAATCTGTGCCATGTTAGGTGAATAGATAGAGAAGATACGTCAAAAAGTTTTCCTATCAACATCCGAATTCAATCGCACAGGACTCGACTCGACTGAGATGCAAAAAACAGGTGGAGCATGACTTGACCTCTCTTGGTGCCTCTTATTTTAATCAATTATAGCTTAAAGGGAATGGCTGGCGTAATATGACACGACCCCTGCGGGTTAGGTGTTTAGAATATGCCCGAGGTAGGCATACCGGTCGTAAGAGGCGACTAATATGCACAAAGGTAATGACGTGCAACTCGATGGTTGATCTACGGATATGATGCCTCTCACCTCTCATTACCCACCTTACCCTTCCTTACCGAAGGAGGGGTGACATGACCTAGAAGGTTTCACGGGTCATAAATCGCTACCACGACAGTCGGGCAGTACCGCAAGGGAGTACCGGAGCGTACCGGGTTCTAATCCGGCCAAGGACTGTTAATTCGACAACACTCCCCAAAACCTTCGGGGAGTGTTTTTGTCTTTACCACAACAACAACAACAACAAAGGATGAAATCGCCCATTGGGCTAATCTCCCGTAAGTGAATGAATTAATCGAAAGTCGAAAAGGGCACAGGATAGAGATGTCTAACTTGTCAGGTGTAAAGAGTTTGATGATTAAAAAAATATAAGTAAAACACCGATTGGTTAATCAGAAAATAACGCTAATATAGAATTAGTCTTAAGTTGTCTATAGATGGTTTCTGGTTGATTTGACATACGACAAAAATGGGTGCGATTGAGGCAACTTGATGATCCATTGATGATGAATAAGAAAACTCACCGTATTTCTTTTATTTTTATTTATTTTTTCTTCCATAGTGTATATTCACCATATAGTAATAATCACCGTGTAACTGTAATTTGCTAGAAAAGAGCTATGTTGAGTTATCTTGATCTATAGAGGGAAAAGTATATTCACCTTATAGCTGTCATTTACATGAAAATAGCTGTGGTGAGTTATCTAGTTATAGTGAGAAAAGTATATTCACTTTGCAACTGTCATTTTCCAGCAAAGAGCTACGCTTATCCATATGGAGAAAAGTCTTTTTACCTTGTAACTGTCACTTGCTACCAAAGAGCTATGGTGAGTTCTCTTGATCTAAAGAGAGAAATGTATATTTACCTTGCAACTCTCATTTACTAGAAAAGAGTTATGGTGAGTAATCTTGCTCCATAGAGAGAAAAGTATATTCACCTTGAAACTGTCATTTGCTAGCAAAGAGCTATGATGAGTAATCTTGCTCCTTAGAGAGACAAGTATATTCACCTTATAACAGTAATTTTCTAGCAAAGAGTTATGGTGAGTAATCTTGCTTCATAGTGAGAAAAGTATATTCACCTTGTAACAGTCATATTCTAGCAACGAGCTATGATGAGTAAGCTTGCTCCACAGTAAGAAAAGTATATTCACCTTATAACTGTCATTTTCTAGCAAAGAGCTATGGTGAGTTATCTTTCTCCACAGTAAGAAAAGTATATTCACCATATAACTTACATTTGCTAGCAAAGATCTATGGTGAGTAATCTTGCTCTGAAGAAAACAATATTTACCTCATAACTACCAAAAGTACCTTGACTCCCGAGATAGGTATTTTGTAAATATCGATTACGGTTAAAACTACTATTCGAAACAGTTTAAGAAGACTTCAGAATCAGATCAAGATTTGCAGTTTCAGAATCGGAACTGAAGCTCCATAACATCTCTAGTACATAAAAAAAAACTGTCAAAGCAGTTTCCACTTTTTAAATTCCCCAGCGGCATATTAAACGAAAAATTCAGAATTTTCAATTTGAAATAAATTACAAAATACTTTTGATAACTTCAACTTTTATCCAACTTTCTATTCAATGTGACATTCGTTTAAGCCACTGTTAAAATTTTTAATCGCTTACTTGCGTTACGAAGTTAATTGCATGCAAAATATTTGCATTCACCCTTGGATTTACAGTTATGTATATACAAAACAGTAAGACCAACTAGTTGCAAACTACTTCAAAACTGCTATCAATATGAAAGCCAACTAGTTAGGCAACTGTCTACTCTCCATATAAGATATTGGAATTTGAACATGACGATCACGAAGGACGATAACAATTGTCAGAATTCGGAGAGAAATATACCAAAAACATAGTTGAATTTTGGTGGTAATTGTTAAGTACAAGCGACGTAACTCCCTTCTGGCATGGTGATGTTATCGGCCTTCTTGGGAGAGGTCACAATTTCGTGCGGTGGTGCTGGAAACATGAGATATAAAAAGGAAGTTCTACTGCGATTTGGTTTTTTTTGGTCACTCTAGTATTCACCAAATTATTGTTAGGACCGGTTTGGTCATTTTGGCATTAGTTTGATATAAGTTACAAAATTCCAGAAGCAAACTAATATTTTTTCAGACTAGTTTGGTGTTTCACTGCAGGGTCTTTACAACGTTGTACGCAAGTGCGTACGCTCATTTGTTGACTTCTAAAGCTGTGGTTTACCATTGAGGCCTGCAAGGTAACAGCAGAGGAAGCAGAGTTAATAGTTAGTAGCATCTGTTAGGTTGGGCAATCAACTGACTGGCTGACCAACCAACCGCCCTACCGCCGTCGACTTTGTGATTAACTGTATCGGCGCAGCTGTCAGCTTGTGTGCGGTTGAATTTAATTGAGTGTGAAAAGGATTTAATTTGAACAAATACAAATACAATGTGACAAAAAATCAGTACAACAATTAAGTAATGAAAACAAATAAATAGCAAAAACAATGCACAACAAATAAACAAGTATTTATCATAAAAAATTGTACATATGTAGGTATAAGGCGAAATATGAGAGTTTTATATTTAAAGAATTTGAATAAGTGCAATAAAGTTTTAATTAAATCGAAAACAATTTATGAATAAACATAATTATGTAATTGCTGTTCAATAAAGTATAATTCACATTTTGTTTTTCAAAGCTGAAAAAAAGCTGCGGTTTAAAAGTAGTATTCGTGTTGAGCTTAAAACTTATTTTTTCATTGTACATCTGTAACCCCCTCTTATTGAGTATGCCGACTAGCGAGATAAAATGGTTTAAATTGCATAACTTGCACTTTACTGCTTCATACGGCTCGGCAAGAGCCTTATTATTTAAATTTTAGTTACAAGTTTGCTCTACAGATTGCTTGGGATCAATATCATTTATTTAGTAAAACTTTCTGGGCTGGAGCTTCTTAAATCATTCTCTTACGATAGTCCAAACAGCTATATAGGGCTTTAATGCACTGTACTACGTAAACCTCGTAGCGGGAAGTACTACGAATCTTCCGGAAACGCCCTCTCTCGAATACTTTAAGGGCTATTCTATAGATCCGTACCACTACGTATAAACTAAGATTTGTTGGTCAATAATTTCCAGATTTTTCAGTATGAGGTTAAAGTATTGTATGATATGCAGTGGCTTTGAAATCTTGTTTGGTTTTGAATTTATCGGCAAAGTACTACTTTCCAATACTGACGGAGCTATTGATACAGCTCAATATCATTTTGTATAGCAGTATCGGATTTTCATTGACGTCCAAATCAGACATTTGAGGTTACTAATGTCGAGGCCTCAAAAGCTGATTTGAAATTGAAAAATAGATGGTGAGTGTCGATTCACTTATTATGGGTCTTCTACGGGATTTTAGTTATCGGTAAAGTCTAGTCGATGATCGACTTTCCAGGGCAGAAGCTACACAGTCTTTCGCACAATACGAGACAAAGTATCTAATATGTGATATTAAGGAGACTTATTCAGTCTTAGTTGGTGTAAATTGTGTTATCACCTTTCTCGTAAATGTGACACATCACACTTAAGTCATGCACTCATCCGATGATATCCTTAGACTCCGTGTGAGAACAACTTTGCTGGTAGTATTATTTTTGAGTCAGAAATTGCGATTTAATAATAGGAAGGTGCTTTAACTTCACACACTACGTAGGGACAGTACGTCGATAGTGAGGTCGCCGCTACTACCGCTGCAGGAATTCGTCCTATATTTAAAATCATCCGTCATTCGCTGGATATTTTGCTAGAATTTTCTTTAATTTTTCGTGTCAACAGCTCAAGCCCCTCACACCCAAGTTTTTCGGCTTCACAATTCTTTTTCAAAAATAAGTCTCTCTTCACTGAAAGTGGGAGTGGTTGCCCCTTAATTTCACTCGCTCTCAGAATTTGTTTGTATTATGACGAAATTAACAGTGGTACCAAATTTTATTATTTTATCCGCATCAGTCAATGAATTATCTTATCACTGTCGGAAAGTCGCTGGTTTTACTCGACCAATGTCTGATATGTCAGTAGAGCAATATCTAATATGAAGACCAACTCCTTCAAAATAAAAAAGCGCCTTTGTTGACCTATGTTCACAGCGATTACGGAGGGAGCACATCTCTGCGCACTTAAATGGATAAATTTAACAAAAACTCAGCGGTAATAGCAAATATGAGATCTTAATAGAGATGATGCAATGAATGTTTCCGCAGCAACTAGGCCGAGTTGGTTGCAAAAATATTTTCCAATACGTGCATGAAATCTTCTCAATCCCAATACATGCTGCAAACTACGACAGCTCTCACGAAAACTTAATATTCATGAAATTCTAGTAAGGCACATATGGAGTTGTTGTTGTTGTTGTTGTTGCAACGACCAAAACACTCCCCGAAGGTTGAATGATAGGGGGGATGAGAGTACAATTTGTGATATGTAGGCAAATAAACTTTTAGGCAGAACAAATTCTACCGAGGCGCCTGGTATACCCTCAATATATGGAGTTTTTGGCGAAAAAATGCTTTTTTGTATCTGTAGCTTTTTTCCAACTTTTCCTATGTGACATTTTTAAACTTTCATCTACTTTCCTGGACTTTATGTAAACTTTGAAATTTCTTTTAATGCGGTTGCTGTTAAAGAATTCACTGAAGCTTTAATGAAAATTATTAAAAATATATCTTCTTCTTATTTCTTCGAACGATATTCAATTTACTTTCACTACTACTATTGTGAACACAGCTCTACATGTTTTATGTCAATTCCGAACGACTTCTGCTTAGGAGATGAACTTTTCCTGAAAAGCATTTTCATGGCAGAAATATATTTTGATGGGATCGGAAGCGCTACCCTGCTTTTAAATAACGTTTTTAAACATTCTGTGGCATGTTCCTGTGTCTGAACCTATGATAGGTCACCATTCTATCACCACAACTTATTATAATAACTCCCTCCGAAACCTGGAGTGAGGAGTTAAAAAATCTCTTTTTCTTACTAAGGAATCCTAAGGTAAAGTCAAAACTTCATTTTAGTTTGCTCTATGAAAGCATTTAAACGCTATGGGTAGCTGACATTTTGCTAGTCTTTGAACAGTATATATTTCTTCTTGATTGATCTTTTAAACTTTCACATAAATGAAAATGGTATTGAAAGCAGCCTATATACAGATGCTAAGAAAATAGTGGAAAAGGGTTACTCAGTTTAGATTTTTCCCAAAAATTCAAACTACTTTTATATTTTGACAGTTTCGCTCAAACTTCTGTGAACAAAATTAGAATTATTTTAAAGTCTTCGTTTCTTGAGCGATGTAAAAAGCCTGTATGGTATCACTTCTGGTTATAAAATACATAATTTAAGAATAATATTCGTCGACGTCAACAAAAAGCTGGCTTCAATTAAAGACAAATGAACACGTATATGTTTGCTTTTTTAGTTTAATGTCCTATTCATAAGCACATTAACATATTTATAAAATCCAAATGACCCATAAATGCAACTTAAGCGACAAGAATACACACTAGGATGGTGTGGATGGTCTCAAAAACCCAGCTTGATGAATATACATTAGAACAACCCACCAATTTAATGTAAGTTTAATGGAATATAATAAAATAAGAAAGTAATCCACAAAATAAAAAAAATTCTCTTTGATTGGCGAGCCGCTGCTTGGAACACAAAACAGATCAGTCACCTAGAGCTTGCGCGCGTATAAGCTCCCGACAGAGAATTCAACGTAAAAACTCCCTTTTCAACTTCATTATATCTATGAACCAAGAGTCCAACGAATAAATTTTATCTTGAGGTAATGACGGTATTGAAATTAGATATAGGGCAGTCAACGGCACATAGCCATCTATTCTTAAAGATGGTTATACTAAACTTAGATTTAACTTTTCTTTTTCACGTGACCTAACAGAGGGTTTATTCTATGTTATGTCATTATTTTGGGTGATCACTTGAAACAACTTTTCCTTGGAGCACCCCAATATTAACATGTTACTGCACAAATATCTATACGCACACAAACAAATAACAAGCAAACATATTAGAAATGTAAATCAATCCTTGATACAACCTATGATTAACTGTTTGGCTTGCAAAATGTAGTAGAAATGCTATAAATTATAAAAAAGCGACTAATAATCCCTATTGTTGTTGGTGGAAGCGAAAGAATTTATGACGTTTATCACAATATGCTGGCTTCTAAATATACCTAATCCCGTTTTTGCATTAGAAATGCATATTATTGTATGTACTTTTACAATGTACATACATACGAGGTGTGTTCAAAACGTATCGCGAATTTTGAATTTTCGCTGGTTACGTATATTCGAATTTCGAATTTTTTGTGGCGTTATGTTGGTACTCATGTCTCTCACTTATGCCGACATGCTCAGCCATTTTGAATATTCAGTTAATTGTTGACAGCTGCTTTGCTTGCACGTGTTTTGGATCGTCTTCGATTTTTACCTATTCAAAAAAATGGATCAAAGAACCTGTATAAAATTTTGTGTGAAAAACGAAATTAAGTGCTCGGATGCATTCCGAATGTTGACTGTGGCATACGGAGAAGCTACCTTGGACCGAAGCAACGTTTATCGGTGGTACAAAATGTTCTCAGAAGGCCGAGAAGATGTGCAAAGAAGAACAAAAATTGGCTTTTGCACCACGATAACGCCCCTGCTCACGCATCGTTGCTTGTGCGCGACTTTTTGGCCAAAAACAACACACTAATGATGCCGCAGCCACCGTATTCCCCAGATCTGGCCCCCTGTGACTTTTTCTTGTTCCCTAAACTGAAGAGGCCCATGAAAGGACGACGTTACGCTTCTCTTGACGAGATAAAGACGGCATCGAAGGAGAAGCTGAACAAGATACAAAAAAATGATTTTTTGAAGTGCTTCGAAGATTGGAAAAACCGTTGGCACAAGTGTATAATATCTCATGGGGATTACTTTGAGAGGGACAAAATAGATATTCATGAAGAAATAATTTTTGAAAAAACACAAAATTCGCGATACTTTTTGAACACACCTCGTACATATCACCATATATTATTGAAATCAAAACTTGCATGACCCTGAAGGGAAAATCAGAAGTTCTAAAGTGCTGCGCTTCTAGAGCATTAACAATTATCACTAGCTCGTACTTAATCACACAACAACAAGCAAGTAACAAGCAAATTTTCTACGACACACTACCTTTTCCATAGTTCCGAACTAGAAAAGTATTCCAAAGTTTATATCAAGTGCATTTGTTGGTACTACTAGCAGACCCAGCAGACGTTGTTGTGCCTAAAATGTTACATGCCTACATTTCAAAAACTGTATTCTCTTTCCTTTTGATTTGGCGCTTCCTCTTCATTTATTACTATATATTGCTCTTTCTTTCTCCTTTTGCTTTTCCTACCACCCACATATACCGTAACTCTTCTTTAACCTCTTCATTTCCGCTATCACCTCCTCTACATCTCAAATTTATGCTTCCTTCTTCCTTTTCCTTTGCTGGTACTGATATGAGCATAGTTTCGAAGATATTGCGGATCAAAATTTTTTTGGTCTGGTACCGGTAACCTTTTTCCAGTACCTAGCGGACCCCTGAACTTACTGTGGAAGTTCCATAGATATCGAAAATAAACTTTAAGTATGAGTGAAGGAAAAACATTTCACAAAAATATGTGGGCGTGGCAACTGCCATTTTTTCACATTCTCCAAGTATATATTAAGGTACACATGATTCCAAATATCATTAATTTAGACCAAATACATTTAGATTTCTGAAAAAATAAAATATTCTATAGCCTGGTTGCGTTCCTGTCCTCTGGCCGCCCCTCTGCGCAGCCGAGAAACCCATTAGGCCTAATGGCCCATTGTGATAGCACTAAATAAGTACTCAAACCCATTTCTTCTTTAGACTTTTAAAAAGTTGAACCAACTTGTTCCGCAGTGGCCTGGAACCCAGCCAACTGCTGTGCAGCAGATCGATACATTGAGCGATTGCTTGCGGTCAAGTACTACCTTCGCTGTAGTGTTGCTGCCCTGAAGGGCTTGATAGCTGCTTGACTGACGGGGTATATATTGTCATAGATGTGCAGTTTTTGGAGAGATAGATCATTCGAGTAGACGGTTAAGCTTAGAGCCACCGTGAAGATGGAGGTAGACTGTGCGTTTAGAATATGCACATCCTCCCATTCGCACATCACAGGGATTCTTGTGAAAAACTAGTTGTCCTTAGAGAAGATCGGGGTAGAGTATTCTACTACCTTCAGATTTGTGGGTATGGTCTATTGGATGCTCGCTTTTCCGAATCTGGTGTCCAGCCAGCGCTGAACGGCTTCCAGTCGGACTGCACTACAGCTTGCCTGCAGTTTTCCATATAGGTCAATCGGAAATAGATTAAGCATAACCTCCAAACCTTTTATGAGCGTTGATGGAAGTGACGCCGTTATAAGCACTGCCGCTGATTTCTGTACTTTGCCCATCCAGCCTAAGTTGTTGCTTCGTTAGAGCGAGGTTCGCCACTCTGCAATACCATAGAAGAAGGTACGTGTTACTACCGCGGTGTACAGTCAGTGCGTTTGGCGGTGGTTCAAATCCCATCTTTCACCCACAGCTGCTTTGGAAACACGGAAGGCAGTGATTGCCTTCCTGGATTTGTCTTTAACACGCTTGTTCTAGTTGAGCTTAGTATTCAGGATCACGCCGAGGTACTTGCCCTCTGGAGAAATTGTGAACCTCACTCCATTTAGGAGTGGCGGTCTAAAGGCTGGGACTTATAACTTCTTTCTGTTTTGGAGGGATTCACCTTGAGGCCACCTTCCAGTGATTAGACCTCTATGAGGTTCAAAGCGATGTTGTCGTCATGGGCAATGAATTGGCAGCCGGCCTTTTCCAGTTTCAGAAGTAGGGTGTTAACTGTTAAGTTCCATAATAAGGGGGAATAGGGCGTCTCCTATTGAGGCCTCTCCCAAATTTGATCAGAAGTTGTCCAACGAATTCTATCAGCGGAGACTCCAGCCCCATTCGTAAAGGGGACTCGATTACGCCTAGTGGATGTATGTTATTGGAGCCTCCTTCAATATCGAGAAAGGTGCCAAGAGTGAAGTCCTTGAAGGAAGGTAATGTTCCTATCTTAGTGGTGAGAGCATGAAGAGCTATACTCGTATATTTTGCGCTTGCAAATTATTCCTGATGTGCGCAAGGACTTTGAGGAGAAACGACGTACTTCTGATTGGCCTAAAATCATTTGGATTCGAGTGTGAAGCCGTTTCTACTTTAGGTACGGAGATTTAAAAGCGGTGAAGGCGTTGATAGCCCATTTAACACTTTGAAGGTTAATTAAATGCTCCATAGAATAATAGTTCCTTTCGGGGTTGACGTCTATTGGCAGTTCAATGGTACAGCCCGGAAAGTGCCTGTACACTAGAATTTCAACGATTTTCGAAAATGCGCGTGGCCCCGTTTGGTAGCCGTTAACTATAGGATGAAGAAGCTATGTATTACTCATATTTTTCTTGAAAAAACACAAAATCGTCAGCTGACCACGCCCACTTTTTCTTAAAAGTTAAAGGAATACGTGGTAAAAGGGCTGAAATTAAACAATTTTTGGCGATGTCAATTTTTTTCTGTTAGTATATTATTACAAAAGTGATATTGGTGATACAAGAAAAATAATATATGTATAATAATTGTGAATATGAGTTTTGCCAGACGAAATCGTTTATTTATAAATACCTTCTATTATATTTCCTGTACCACACTGCATATCTGTAGTAAAAGATATAGATTTGTACTTTAAAAAGACTGATTTTGATAAACAAGAAAATTTAGCTAAAGAAAGTGGGTATGGTTCTGCCCACATTGCAGTAGGAACCCACTTTTTTACAGCTGGGTATATAATGTTTTTTTTATCTTCTATAAATGGCGCTAAGACGATTTTAGCTAGCCAATCGTTTTTTCTTTCAGCTTGTAATACTTTTTACAGCATTAAATTAAGGCAATCGCATGATAGGGGGTAACCCTGTGTGAAACCTCGTTTGCTTTCGAACGACTCCAACCGAGCTGGTGGCGTTGCTGAATAATTTTTCCCAGCCATATTAGTTTTGCGGGGAAACCAAATTCGGACACAGCTGCTTATGGGCAGCTCCTTTTAGTGTTATCGTAGGTGGCCTTAAAATCAGCAAAGAGGTGATGTGTGTCTATTCTTTCTGAAGCCACATTGATAAGTCCCAATCAGTCTTTTTACGTAGGGTGTCACTCTATAGTACAATACGCTTGATGGAACCTAATATGGCATATTTGAAAGGCTGAGAGGATTAATATGCACTTTGCCAGGTCCTCACCACCTTGCTTTAATAGCTCAGTAGGAAAATCATCAACTCCAGCTGCTTTATTGTTTTTCAATCGGGATATTGTTGTTCGCACTTAATTATAGTTGGGTTGTGGAACGCCTATACCATCATCTTCGATTGTAGGTTCAGATTCGGCATCTTTTCTGGACATCGGATCCAGGATTACAACCTTCCGCTGTTCTTCGACATTTCTGATAGAATTTTTTAATATGTGACAAGCTATTTACCATCACTAGTTCTTATTTGTCCCTTTAGATATAGTTCTGAATCATTTATCTTTTTGCTGACGGCAAATCTTAGTCTACACACAAACGCATGTTCACACAAAGACAAGCATATGCATTTCCACTTATTATACAGTCAAGAAAACAATGCGCTCGTTATTTATTCAGCGATTTGAAATCCAACGTCAGCGAATGATTGCAGTCAAATCAATAGAGAAGAGACGGGAGAGGAATAATTACATATGTATATGTGTACATATGTTGCACGTTATTAGTTGATGAGCATTGAGCTAGTAAGTAAATTGTTGCTTGAAACTGTGTCAATTGTTCTTCAATTATACTGCGTCCCTTCGTCCAGTGCACAATGAAGTAAGTGGGCGTAGCATGAAAAGGAATTGGTAACGTCAACGTACCCTTACAAACCGAATAATAGATGTATTCTCTCCCTACTTTTGTATTGCAACTATTTGCCATTACTTAGTCTGTATTGCGATTTCTTGGAACATTTTTCCGTTGCAATGAATAATTTAAATGTTTTCGATTAGTTCGTCATTAAACATTCGATTACGCGTTTCACATTTTGCATTTGGAATGAGACTAATTTAGCTTAAATGCAGGTGGAATATTTCATGGATTGAAAGGGAAATTAGGTTAAAGTACCACATCCGTTATGCATATAGGTGCAGATTTTATCAAGCTGTGTCCAATATAAAAATTTACAAGTGTTAGGATACATGTTGTTTGTGATTAAATGTTGTACAGGCTTCGCAACAAATGTTTACTTCGTGTGTCTACGGGTTGTTGCGCTTCTGCCAGGCTTGACCTCAATGTTGCTAGCAGTGGTCGTCTTGTAAACATCTTCAGCAATAATGTTGCACGTTTAATACTATAGACTCATTGTCGTTCTCCACATAATATGGAAGTCTCGGAAGTCATAAGAAATGTTCGGATATTAATACTAAATATTATCGAATATCATTGTTAAGTGCTTAAACAACTAAATTTAATATTATTTAACTATTTCGAAAGGCAATGGTTTGTAGTGGCAATGCTTTGCACTGCTAACGCCTTGCAATGGCAGTGCTTTGCAGTGTCAGTGATAACGCCATATCAACAGTGACTGCCAAATTATTTCAAAAGGAAGAAGAAGAACAAAAACACATGTTACTGCAATTATGTGCCATAATTTTTACCGTTATAATTTCGTGCGATTCTCATCAATTGTAATTTTCATTGGTACACGTGTAGTTAAAAAATCTTTTAAGTGTTATTATCAAAAGGAATAGTGGCATAATAAAAGGTAAGTAGAAGTGTACAAATATTTTGTTAAATCAAAAACAAATGTAGAATTTCCTTAGTGAAGGTCTTAAACATGGCAGAAAAATTGGAACAATCTTGTGAAGTTATGATCCCTTACCAGGAACTTCGCACTCCATAGAAACGTCTGATGATTTTCCTGAAATGTATGAAGTAGAAGGTGGTGAATCTCATGTTCAAAAACATAAAGCTACCAAATCTAACAAAAAGAAATTGGCACAAAAATTGAAGAACTCTGGAAAGGAGTATCAGACCCGAGTTCATAACAAAACAATACCTAAAAGAATATTGGGTCCTACGTGCAATAAAGAACTTTGTAAAAAGAAAAGCCGCAGCTGTTTTTGTTTTTCCGAACAAACTCGTCAGTTAATATTTAAAGACTTTTGGGCATTGGGATCATTGCAATTCCAAAGGGAATATATTGTACGGTATATTGAAAAAAAATCAACAAAACGTAAGACAGCTGGTCCGCTCACAAGAAGAAAAAATAGTCAGAAATATTACCTTCCACTGAATGGCGTACGTAAACAAGTTTGTCAATTTTTTTCCCTAAATACATTAGCAGTTTCCGAACAAGTAGTCAGGACAGCGATGTCTAAAATTACCTCAACAGGAGTTGTAGACAAAGATAAACGAGGAGGTCGTCGTCAAAATTACATCGAAAGAGATCGACTTATAACTCTTCAAGTGGAAAGCCATATTGATAGATTTCCACGAGTGGAGTCTCATTATTGCCGTAACAACTCGATTCGAGAGTACCTTAACGGCGATCTGACAATAAAAAAAATGTATAGTTTGTTTACAAAGGAAATTGGAGAGGGCGCTGTTGCCAGCCTTTCGACTTATCGAAAGATATTTCAAACAAAAAATTTGTCATTCCATCGGCCCAAAAAAGATCAGTGTGGACTATGTATGAGTTATCATAAAGGAACTGAAGAAGTCAAAAATAATTTAAGCAAACGGTGAAATACACAATGAGGAAAAAAACAAATTTCGACTAATTAGAAATGGATGTAAAGAAGCCGCTAAAATAGACCCGACAATTCTGTGCGCAACTTTTGACATGCAGCAAGTCATAAGTCTTCCAATTTCAATGGACAATGCTGTATTTTATAAGAGACGCCTTTCTGTATATAATTTGACATTCTATAATATTGCATCTGGTGATTGTTCTTGCTACACGTGGCACGAAGGAATTAGCAAACGAGGCGCATCTGAAGTGTCTCCTGCTGTTTATCATTTTCTTCAGAAGTATGACAATAATGGCTGCAAAAAAGTTTATCTATTTGCCGACGGATGTAGTGGTCAGAACAAAAATTCAGTGACAGTTGATACTTTACTATATATAGTAAACAACTCAACTAATATTGAAGAAATAGAGTTAAGAATATCGGTACCTTGCCATGGACAAAACGAAGGAGATTCTGCCTACAGCGCTATCTCCTACGCCTTAAAGAAAAATGGTGATGTTCATGTTCCAAGTCAACTAAACCCAATATTCAGGCTGGCGCGGTTAAAGAAGCCATACGATGTAGTTACCATGGATTATTCTGATTTTTTAAATTTCAAGAAATTGTCGACCGATCTTAAACTATTATCCATTCGAAAAGACGACTCAGGAGAACCAATAAACTGGACCGAAATGGTTGAGTACAGAGTAGAAAAAGGAGAACCTTTCAAATTGTTTTCTAAAAATAAACATACAGACAAAAATTATAGATCCTTGACTCTAAAACGCCCTGTTGTCGGTTTATTGACGGGAGAGATTTCAAAATTAAACACGACTCCTCCTAAAATACCTCAAAATAAATGCGAAGATTTAGTATCGCTTACTACTGGAGATACGCCAGTAATCAAGTTATGTGAACATAACGTTTTTTATAAATCCCTTCCTCATTAATTACAAATATTTTTTTCATTAAATTTTTTTATTTTTGTATTTCATATCTATAGTCTAATAAAGATTAAAAATAAAATTCAATTCAAACTCCTGTTTTTTTTTAAATAAAAAAAAAACGTATCTGCAACTAGGCAAAAAAAAATTTCACAAAGGTAACGTATCTGCATTGCAATCAAAAAATCGCATTAAAATCCAATATAATACCATTTTTCCATAATAATATTGAAGAGTAGACGTCAGAGTACATACTCGTAATTAGAAAAGCAGACTGAAAATATCATGCATACCTTTCGACAGGGACAATGGAATAAAGGGTCAAAAATATTAAAACTGCTCTCCTGTAAAATTTTGTAAATGTCAGTTCCGTTAGTTGGTCATGCGAGCTACGATATGCCCGGATTGGACCCATCTACACATGTTTACGCAACCACATGCGAGCAACATTGACCCTAACCTACCTCAACGCTACTTCGCTTGGATAGCGATTGTTTGGTACATCACATTCTCTTATACAAGGTGGCGCAAAAGTAAGCTTCCGATGTTCAGCATATCGGTTGTGGCACGTGCAGTGTGTGCTGTTGCACCGTCTTGTTGGAACCACATGTTTTCCAATCCCAATTCATCAAGTTGCGGCAAAAAGAACTCGTTGATCATTGCTCTGTAGCGCTCACCATTCACAGTAACCGTTTGGCCCCGACCGATTATTGGCCAAATAAATAGTCAGCAATATTCCGCGTTCTGGAGCAGTGTAGCGTAACATTGTTTATTAACGTGTATTTCGCATGTGTTTACTACAAAAATGTCAAAACAGAACTGACTTTAGGGGCCAATCGCAAAATTTATAGCATTTTCTGATAGGAGGATTGCGCCACCTTGTATATATCCGAGAAAATCTGCCTGCGCAGTCGGTACGCGTTTATGAACACCTTATGCCACCCTCAACTACAAATCCTGCGCTTAGCATCCGAAAAGAGTGGTTATTCCTGGGTTCTGTTCCTTTTCAATGGCAATCTAGCGTTTACTATCCTATCAGCAGTCTCCCTCAGTCGCCCAGGTAGTTGCAAACGTACACTGCGCTCGATCAGCGCTCACTAAACTCGCGACTTCCTCAATTCTATCTCTGCCTATGCTAAGCACTCACAATAGGGATTTATGCCTAGACATACATATATTGAGCCGTCTTGGCATTCTCTAAAAATAATTATATATACGTTTGAACTACGTGTGTAGCCAAGAAATGCATCTGCCAGACGGTGCCCTGTATCAACTGAATTCGCTTCGGACCATACAATAGTGAGATTATTCTCATGGTCCTAGAGACACTGACTGGCGGCATATACGTTTCTCGGATACAACACTCAATATTTCAAACAATGACAACGCAAGGTTTTATTTGATTTTTGCGCACAGTTTCTCTCTTCGAATATGTACATGCGCTCGTACACGACACGATCATCCATCAACGAACGGATTCCACTGCTCTGTGCATGCTGAACTAACATTCTCCACCGCGCGATCAACAGCTGCGTGAATCGCTCTGCTCACTATTCTCCTGCTTACATTCACTGGCTCACTGGCCTAAAAAAATTCAATCACCGTTTGCCCTCCACCTCCTCTTTAAGCATGTACGTCGGAATGCGCTTAAGAGGGTCTGTTGTAACACGCAACGAAATGTGGATTGTGGCCAGCATGTTTTCGTCGTGCGCCTGGCGCACAATTTTCAACTTCTACTGACTGAAGAAATGCATTCGACACTCACCCCAGGTCGTTGAGTACACGCGCAATTGTGTTCAAAATTACTCGTTTATATTGGATATTGCTTTGTAATGATGAGGTGACACTGCTGCTACTGAACTTCGCTATGTCCGCTAGCTATGCTCATTGGCTACGGCTATACCTGCAGATGGAATGTTTACATCGTTGTTGGTTTTTACGGCTACTTTAAATCGTGTTTTCTCTATAGTGGCTCGTCCTCCTGTAGATGTGCTGCTGTAGATGCCGACATTTACTGCTTAAGCAAACTATTCCCCTTCTTATCGCCTCGATCCTCTTTTTTTCTTATCTCCGCCCCTTGCTGATGAGTGATATGCGTTACACCCTGGGGAATGCGCGCCTTGCACTTCAAGATTGCTGCTGTTCGGTCGGCCGCTTGTGCTGGAAAAAGCCGGAAGCCGAGCAACGCAAACTTAGCTGTGCACGCCATTTGCAATTGAGCACTGCTCGGAAAGTTCGAAAAGCATGGTTGTATGGGCTGACGGACCGCTTCGTACATAAGGGTCCGTCGGCATCTTTTCGTAACAACTTCGACCCGATCTTGGTAAGTGTGAGAAGGAGAAGAATAGGTATACCGAAATGATAAGGGCGATTTAGCAATGTCCGTCTGTCTTTCTGTCTGTTTGAACGCAAAATAGTCTTGCAATTTGAGGAATATCTCGCTGAAAATTGGTATGGAGCCGCCGGACCAACATAACATAGAGCTCCCGTACAATCGATTGCTCTGTTAAAGGGGGTTTGGCTATAACTATTGCTATCAAATAGCTAGGAACGTGAAATTGTGCAGAGAAAAGTTATTTGGAAGATTTATGGTCCTTCTTATGATGCCACCGGCTATCGTCGAAGCAATTTTAGCAATGAGCTCCAAGAACTTTACGCAGATATGAGCGTTAAGCAACGAATTATAGCAAAAAGCTCCGCTGCCTTTCTCATGCTCTGCGAATGAGCACAGACGATCTGGTCCAACAGATTTAAATATCCACAAAAGAATTTCACAGAATGTAATGGTCTGATAGAGACTTGGGTTACCTACCAATAAATGATGACGATGATAATGAAGAATCTCACTTTTATTAGGATAATGACAAAACATTGTTTCATTAGAGTTAACGATAGTACTTGGAAGCGCAATCTTTTCCCATCACGAATCCAGCATCAGAAATTCTGTTGTGTTTCTGAATTGTCAGTCTATTGTGGTAGACCTTTCATGGACGGTTTGCTATTGTGACTTGCTCTGTACTTCGGATTTTCTCTATTGTTTGATGTTAGTCGTTGCAATAACAGCACATGTAAAAACCGTTTATCGTACCATGTTTAAGGTGAGGTGCATACCGTTAAATCATATTTCTATAATATAAATGCACAAGTTGAGGGAAATTGTCCCACTTTATGGCCAAAGTATATATATAAGGTATTAACAATTGTATATGTACGGATAGGTATGACCAAACTGCAGTGACGTCAATCAAAAAAACTTAAAAAAAAACTTATTATAATATAGAAAAATTAGTTTAAAAATGACACCAACACAAATGCCAAACATGTATGCACACTATAGAGCCGTGGTTGTGTGAGTAGACATGTCATGCATGATATTGTATTACTCGTGTGATCGGCTCTCACTGTGAGTGCGAAGAGTTGGTAGTGGACCAATGAAAAACAAGTACTTACACTATAGAGCCCCTTTTGTGTGAGTAAACGTGTAATGCATTTTTGCTTTAGTTGTTGTACGAGTATATGAAGGAGGATAAGTGTTGGAGTACTCTGATACTTCTACGGATTATTTCCGTTTTTTCAGGGATTAAGCAAACAAAAACTTCAGCAAATATGTAAGCTTCATTGATAATACAAACAGTATTTTCAAAAACCAAATAATTAATTATTCAGAAAAGGAAGGGAAGGATAAGCCAGAAAGCGAGACAATAAAATAGAACAAAAAATTAAAAATAGAGACTCCAGAAAGAAGAGGATATCAAAGAAAATTAAAATGTAATTAAATAAAGGAGCAGTAAAGAAAGGAAGAGAACGGAGGCGAATGAAAGTAGTAGAAAGTAATTAAAATTAAATAAAGTTTTGTGGGTGATTTTCAACCACTGGGCGATCAGTATTACCTTTGCATTTCGTGAATATAGTTCGCATATGAATTTGTGAATTAAGTCTGATTGGAATTTGTATTTTTTTAGTGGTAGGTCGTAACTCAAACCCATAAATCTTATTCTTTCTGCTGCGAGCTTCAACATTACACGCCTGGACTACCGTATACTACTTATACCTAGATATGTATCTCACGTTCCACAGAGAGTGGCGACTTAAAATGGCCTCGTAACAAAATGCAGTTTCACAACAACCACCCAAAAGCGCCGTCGAAAGTTCAAGGGGTGAGGAAGTACCAGTGTTTTTGAGTGTGATGGAACTTTGAGTTTTCTGTGCCAACATATTTGGTAGTAGTGCACAATATTGGGAGAACGAAACTAAACACTGAGGATGGCGGAACGCGGAAACCGGTTTGTTACAAACACAAATTTGCCAAGGGATGACGGAAAATCTTTCCAATATACATCATATGTGGAAAAGATCAAAAAACCTGCCAAAGCCTCGCTTCCCAAACCCTCAGATAAAAGAGGGTCTACTATAGTCGGCTCAGGCAAACATCTGAAAGAATTAAAAAACGCCCCAGAAGAATGAACCAAAATTGCGACATTCGTAGAGGTATAAACTAGGCCTAAGGTACATAATCAAGTATGAGTCTATTTCCATGTGTTCGATTTGGTTCACTATATTTAACTCTGCGATTTGACATTCATTCGGACACAGGGGTAATCTACCACAAAGAGAAAAACAGTCGATTTTTGAATGAGCAGCGAGGAGTTGATCAAATGGATGCAGTTAAAGTAACCAATTGGTCCTTCCATTGAAGTGCTGGGTTCCCTCAGGTGCCGTTAAGATTCGCACAACAAACTTCGCTTTGAGCTCGTTCACCTCCAAACCCACTTTTTCTCCTTCTTCTTCTAGCTGGGAGTACGCAGAAGTTACAGCGCGATTATTAAGGCCAATGATATCTGCAACTCGTATTATTTTCTCCAGCATCAAAATAAAGAAGTTGAACGAAAGGAGCTCGCCCTGTCTAAAATTTCGTTTAGTTTCGAACGGAGCGGAAAGGTCCTTACCAATTCTGACTGAGCTGGTGGTGTTGCTCAAAGCCATTTTGTCCAGCCGCATAAGTGTTGCGTGGAAACCAAATTCAGACAAATCGGAATATAGGCTGCCCCAGTTGGTGGCATCGACGACGGCTAAATCAAGAAAAAGGTGATGTGTGTAATTTTTTTAAAAGGCGTTTGTTTCAAAATTATTTCGTATTGTAATTGAATCCAATTATAACATTTAAATAAAAAAATGTTATAGATTATGCTGAATATACTCACTGAGAAAGCAAAACTCAATGCAGACCGTTAAAGTTCCTTCACCCAGGCCCATATTACTCTCGACGGCAGACCATGCCGAGACATACAACTGCGTATATCATATTGCGGTTCCACCCGCAACCCGTACTTCGTTTCCTTACTTGTTGATTTTGTCATTTTTATTAAGGATCGTGCAATTATTCCAGCTTCTCTGCATGAAACTTCGCGTTGCGTAAAATTATGCAAAGTCTGAGTTGCGCTTACATCTGCACTGGACTCCTCTACATCCTTGTTATTCCCACTTTACAAGCAGTTAAGAAGGTAAATATTTTCGGAGACATTTTTGCGCATTTGTTTAAATATTTATTGCATCTTCTTCCGTTCAATTTTCAGACATTTCACTCTTGAACATGGAAAAGAAGTTCAAAGACTGAGTATTCAGTGCCTTGACATCATTTTGAGGGTCCTACTTCTGTGTGTGTGTGTGTGTCAGATTGTGTGTGTATGGTTGTCGTTTATGTAAGCACAGCACGTTTCATATAAACGGAAGTAATGGAAGTGGAGTGCATCCGCAAAACAACAACTTTTACACGACATTTACATGACCATAAAAAGGAAAACAAGAGCGAAATGCAAAAATGCTATTGGTGAACGCAACGAAACCAGTAACAACAATAACAATGCAACAATACGAATGTCCGCTGATAATAATTTCATCATTATTCATTTGCTTTTGGCGACGGATGCCATCGGTGCAAGCCATTTCGTTGACAGTTCTAGTTTTAGTAAAGATTAATGACATTTAAAATAAATATGGCGAAGAGTATCGACCTGTTATGCAACTGTTGCAGTTTTGAAGAAGAAGTTGTTATATTAGAGACGTGTGAAGAGTTGGCAATTTAGACTTGCAGTTTTGAGTAATGGGGTGCTATAAGGATATGGTTAGCGAAGCCGAAGTTTGGAAAAATTTACACAAGTTTCTCATGTGTGTGAAAGTAGAAGAAATAGTTGTGTAACGAAATGGTCTCGTCATGAGCTTTAGACAAAATCAACCTAGCAACCGCAGCTATGTGCTCATTTGGCCAACAAGTGAAATTAGTTAAAATTAAATGGTTACATTTCGATAAAAGGATTTTAACTTGAATCGTCGTAACAGCATTTGAGGATCAGTGGCTCAACTAGCGAGATAAACTGCAATACAATCATTTTTGTATTAATGTTTAGGCCAAAGCGTATACTGGAACTAGCGTGGAAAAAAAAGTCATGAGTATTAAGTACTCTTGGAGTTTAATATGTGAACGTCTGTATCCTGTAAAAAATTTAATTGCTTTCCTTTCCTTTCTTTTCTTTCTTTACTTTTTTTTGGTTTCTTCTCTTTCCTCTCCTTTCCTTTTCTTTTCTTTTCTTTTCTTTTTTTTTCTTTTCTTTTCTTTTCTTTTCTTTTCTTTTCTTTTCTTTTTTTCCCCTTTCCTTTCCTCTCCTTTCAACTCCTTTTATTTCCTCTCCTTTCCTTTCTTTTCCTTTCCCTTTTCTTTTCTTTCTTTACTATTTCTTTTTTTCTTTCCTTCTTCTTTCTTTTATTTTCTTTTCGTTTCTTTTCTTTTCTTTTCTTTTCTTTTCTTTTCTTTTCTTTTCTTTTCTTTTCTTTTCTTTTCTTTTCTTTTCTTTTCTTTTCTTTTCTTTTCTTTTCTTTTCTTTTCTTTTCTTTTCTTTTCTTTTCTTTTCTTTTCTTTTCTTTTCTTTTCTTTTCTTTTCTTTTCTTTTCTTTTCTTTTCTTTTTTCTTTTATTTCCTTTCCTTACCTGTCCTATTCTTTCCTTTTCTTTCCTTTCCTTTCCTTTCCTTTCCTTTCCATTCCTTTCCTTTCCTTTCCTTTCATTTGCTTTCCTTTCCTTTCCTTTCCTTTCCGTTATCATAGTTCCTCTATTTTTATATTTCATAAATTTTTTTTTTCTTTATTTAATTTAATTCAATTTTTATTTTTTTATTTAGGTATATTTTATTATATTTTATTTTGTATTACTTTATTTTATTTGATTCTATTTTCTTTATTTCATTTTATTTTATTTTATTTTTTTTATTTTATTTTATTTTATTTGATTTTATTTTCTTTATTTCATATTATTTTGTTTTATTTTTTATTATTTTATTTAATTTTATTTTATTTTATTTTATTTTATTTTATTTTATTTGTAGGTAATTTTTTTGCATTTCATACGATAAGTCTAACCACAAACAAAACAAATAACTACCGTCGTGAGTATTCTGAGCTAAAATAAATTTGGATATATAATTCCGCATAAGCAGAGCTTCACACTCATATCAGCAAAGCAGTTAAACAAGATTTCTATACGCAAGACACAGCCAGAAACACAATTACAAGCACGGGCAGAGGCACGCTTACAGGCAACGACGCTTAACTTTGCTGGACTGCTCTACTGAGCGCAAAGATGGTTACACATCAAAAACATGAATCAGCAGACCCCAGCCAATCGTTCCATGAATAGAGATCCAATGAGATCGGTCAGCAGATGGGAATGGGTGGCAGAAAATATTAAATTAGTACCGGCGGGTGTATTCGAAGGCTGTTTAATTGCCACTTCGTAAATAATGAGCTTTCTGCCCCATTCCTACATCTTGGAAGGCTCTTTATCCATAAAGAAATGTGGTCTTATATTGATTGGAAAATTAAAAGCAAAACTATTTTTACCTAGTTAGGTATACCATAATGACCGATAGTAGCTTTAGTGCAATTTTAGTTTGTATAGTCAAATCAATAAGACACACGAATTTGGTTTCCCTGCTAATCTAATACGGTTGTGCAAAATGACGTTGACCAGCACCACCAGCTCAGTCGGTTTCGGGAAGGACCTCTCCGAGCCGTGCGAAAAAAAAGGTTTCAAACAGGGTGACCCCCTATCGTACGATTATTTCAATCTTATGTTAGAGAAAATAATACAAACTACAGAACTTAGCCGCTCAGGAACCATCTCTATTAGAGCAAGATGCGAACAAAATTTGTTTGGAGGTCAACGAAGACAAAACGAATTACCTTCTGTCATCATACAAGGAGTCAGCGCATGTGCACCCAAGCCACTGTTGGCAACCATAACTTAGAAAGGGTGAAGGATTTCGTTCCCCTGTCAGCGGGAAAATTTTGCGCAGAATTACCCGTGCCAATAAATGTTACTTTATACTGATTAGGCAATTGAGAAACCCAGTTTTCTCTCGACGAACAAAATCACGCTATAGAACTTGTTTATAATACCCGTTCTGCAATATGGAGCAGAAGCATGGATGATTGATTGCAGCTGCTGATGAATTAGCCCTTGGAGTATTAGAGAAAAAGACTCTTCGAAGAATTTACGGGCCTCTACGCGATGCCGACGGTGTTCACCGAAGACGATAAAATAGCGAGTTGTATGAGCTCTTGGCAGACTACGTTGGCTTGGTTACTTGATGCGAATGAAAGGGGGTTCACTAGTCTGATGTCAGTTTCTAGCTTTTAACTCTAAACATATGCAAAACCAAATTTGACAAGGGATGACGGAAAATCGTTCCAATATACATCATTTAAACATGCCCTCAATGGCATCCCTTCATTTTTTTCTTTGTACTTTACGTGAAAGCGGGTACGAGAAATCAGGTCCTTAATTAGAATTGACGGGTGAAAGATTGCTTTACTCATATATTGGAATTTTTTGGTGCAAAGTTCACTACAGCACTTAACAGCATAAACCTAAAAAGAGATTATTGTAACCTTACTTGGTCAGATGTGTAAGCAGGTCTTTTATATCCTTTAATCCGACTATAGCGTTAAGCGACTCCGTTGGTGTTCTTTGTTGGAATCAGTTATCGTTATTTTCTTGAGTCTGTCAAGCCAGCCTTAGCGACAATTAAGAGGGAGAAAATAATCTGGTTATACCTCGACGTGCAACGGCGTCTCATAAAGGGTTAGGTGGCACTATTAACTCGAAACATTAACTCGGGCGTAGATTCCACAGGGTGACTAAATTTGTTCTTGCGACATGAGAGCCAGTATCAAAAGGCGCTAGTGCCGTAGATCCAGTAGGAAATATATATAGGAAAATCCTGTAAAAATCGAAAGTGATACCATAAACCTTGGGAAAGTCGTATATTTTGTTTGGCAATATACAAATAGCAAGAAAAACATTAAAACCGAATTTAGATGTCTTTTTGTACATTATTATCTCGTAAACACAACTTTTCAATAAAAGTACAAAAAAGTGGCTAATATGAGACAGATTTTTCTGAAAGTGAGTTTGGAAAAGGGTTTTAGAAGTTAGTGGAAGTCAAAAGTCTAAGAGATGTTCTGGACTTTGCGATTTCTACTGGAGTGGACTTCAACGCCAAGTACTGTCGTGCCCTTCTGTGTTCATAAGTCTCGCCCCTTACTTCAAATAGGCAGGATTTTAGAATTTTTAGTTCATTGTCGACTTTGTACTGAGGAAGGATACTTTGGAAATTACACAATTCAGAGTTAGAAAAGTGGGAAGTTCCGCTTGAAGGACCAATGAACTTAGGCTGATATACTAATCTATCGGCAAATGAAAAACTCAACAAAGATTCGTGTTTTACCGCTTAAGCGATGCTCACTAACCTAAAGTGATATTACTTGGTGAACCACTTTAATTTGGATATTTTAAAACAATTTCAATAAAACAATTTCATATGACTGCATGAATTATTCCACTTCTTCATTTGTATCGCCTGTATTTGATAGACAGTCTTTAGCATGAATGTCAAATTGAGCCATGGCGGGATTCCACACTGTTCCACTTACGTATAAAAAATTCCACATACATACATCACTACACAATCGGTTACCTGATCACATATCTGCATACACACAAACAATAAGAGATTTGCACCAAAAATCTGTTTGCTGAACATCACGACCTCAATGCACGTTCCACTTTTATGCTCAGACATCTCCATTTAGTTGGCGAAGGACAACACTTTTTTTGTACTCGATTTTATCCATGTAGATATGTAACTGTAGCCAATCTGTGCATTTGACAGTTTAATCAGTTGTAGGAAATCGCATGGACAACGGTCACGTGACCGACTGAGAAAAAAGAAGCAGAATTAAGTGGACAACAAAAATTGTATGGGAAAATAAAAGACAATACTCGCATGAAAGACAGTCAGTTTTTTGTGGAGACAAGCAGTCACAGACACAAATGCGCACGAATCGGATGTAAATACAATAAGCTATGAGGAGAATGAGCATAACAGCAGTGGAGGACAATAGCAACAATAGCAAAAGAATTTGAAGTCAAATGCGTTGACAATTTTGGCGTTGAAATTCGCTTTAGTTTCATTTGACTCACGAAAAGTGACAGCAAAAATATTATGCAGTAAAAAAAAAAAAAAAATTTAATTAAGGAGATAGCGCTGTCTTCGGCTGTGGGGAGGAGCAGACAGCGTTTATTATAAAAATCGGTTTTAGTTCAGTCTTCCTGATTTTCAGTAGGTCCACTACAGATCAAATGGGGCAACTTGCCTCGGGCCAGCTTCAACGCAGAATGTATGGCCCCAGTAATATATCGTCAACTAATAGTGGGCAGACAGACTTCATTATACCGCTTATACACTTCGAAAAAGGATCCTGAAACGTAAGCGGTTGGCGTCACGATGCGGAAATAATAACCAGCACCAAACAAATGTATAGCGATGACTCCAAATTAACGGAATGTGTGGCGACAGCTGTTTACTGTGTTGATTCCGAAATAAGCAGATTCCATAAGCTGCCCGAAACCTGCAGCGGAAGTTGTAACCATTACGAAAGCAGCGAAAATATAAAAAACTTACTTGGGCAGCAGCCGAGTTACTTTCTACAATGGCAACCAGGCCGCTACTTAGACAATAGTCCCGCACACCAAAAAAACTTACAGTGTCCTAGAGTGCAAACAGGCGCTAGAAAGGATTTCGACGGAGAGCTTACAACTAGATGAGGAGAGTTGAAATGCAAGCAATAAGTTGCAAATGATCGACCAGGCAAGAAAGGCGTGGAATCAAGCTCGGTGTTACAAAGTCTCCCAGATGATGTGCAAAGCACATGATATGATATCGAACACGGTGCTCCCATTCGTAAATAGCAACGACAGTAGGCTCATTATAGGCCTACTTACAGGGCAATGCATTTTGGCATCGCAAAATTAGGTCCCGCCGGAGACAAGAGATGCAAGAAGTGCGGGCGGCAGGCGGAGACGGTTGAGCATGTGCGACTATGGGGAGCAAAATAACTATCAGATCTAGAAACAGCAAGCAGAATAGGACCAAGAAAGCTCCCAGTTTCTGCCAAGCGGACGGAGTTATTCTTTAACGCGGATCCCGGTTCTTGATACGTGTTTCGTTTTGGGGTCTTAAAAGTTTTTGTTAGCTCTATGGACATTTTCATTCTATGTGGGGTCTTGACAGATCAGCCAGCTCAACGTAACCTAACCTAAAATGGGTAAATACAGGCCACCAAAATTGTTCTGGTAAATAGTTAATGGGCTTAGTACTTAATATTAATAGCCTCGGTCATCGTCGGTCATATTATCCACTTTTACTCTATAAAAAGTGAAAAAGCTGGCTTGAATCTCCCATCACATCCTCTAAAGCCGTCAGCAGCTGCACGTAAATGCTAGATGCGGCTGCACACTTCTCATACATCAAGCTCGTCTGGGTTTCCGGTCATAGGAACATCGATCGTAATGAGAAGGCAGACAAACTGGCTAAAACTGTCACTGTTACGGACGCTTCCGAGGCGTTGGCGATGCATCCACCAATCACATCAACTTAAAGGCTCATACATAGCAGGTTCAAAGAAATGATAGTCCGCAATAAGCGCTCCTCCTATGCCTGCAAAATCTATAAACTCATTTGGCCCACCTTCAGCAAACAGAGAACAGTAGACCTGCTTCACTGAATGGGCACTGGTCTATGGGCCAACACACCGAAAGCATGGGCATCCCGTTCAATAATAGATGCAGGAGCTGCGACGAAGAGGGATGCAAAGAAACAATTGAGCACTACCTGTGTCTAGCTCTAGCGCACATGAGGTTTGCAACTCTGGGCAATTACATAATACCAGACCTTAAGGGCATCGCGAATTGCTCAATAAGGGATAAGTGGATGGTTCCAGAAGAAAGTGCATCAAGGTAGCACAAAGAGCGGTACTTGAGCTCGGATATTTCCTCTCCCGAGCGGCACAGCAATGAACCAACCAACTAAAGCTGAGGGAGATAAACGGACGGACGGACGTGCAAACAGAGAAAGCTAAATCGCTCAGCTTGTCGCCTTGATCATTTCGCTATACTTATTGGTGTCTATCTCTTCTACTTCTCATACTTAAAAACATCGGACCATAGTTATTATACCATTTCATGTTCATGAAAGGTATAAAAAACTACCGGAAAATTTCATAAAACAAAGAAGAAAGTTGAAGTAAGCTGCGAAAAAATGCAAGCAACTAAAATGATTGGAAAACAAATAAAGTTCGGCAAGGGCAACTTAAAAGTGCAAACAAATAAGCAAAGTAAATGTCTGTACAGGGTGGAGGGCTATCACATTGTATAGTCAAATATAAGTAATCCTGGGCGCAGGCACAAGGAAGTTGTGAGGGGTGGATAAACAGTGGCACTTTTGATAACCAAATTAGATGTAAATTTTTGCATTTAATAGAAGACGACTGTTTTGGTTTTCTCAGCATAATCATTTTAATGGCTTGCTGGGGGAGTTTTTCAGTAGCTTGTTCCCATCATATAAAAATAATTCTACAATGAAAATAAACAAAAATCGTCAGTTTTTAAGAAAACTCACCTTTTATGAAGACCCGCAGCTTCTACCAGAAAGACCCCCAGCCTCGTTAAAGCTTTAGCAGACAACCGTTTTCCACGAGGTGCAATCAACGTGGCAAGGATTCACAACCATACCATCTTAAAACATCACTGAAAAAGTTTATGTGAAATGTCTACAGGAAAGACAAACTTCGTGTCCTTCGTCGTGTTTGTCGACTTTATTGCCACGGTTGGAAATTACAACTCTCGACAACGAGACTTCGTCTAGTAGAATTATGCAGATCCACCCCGATTGTGACCAAATCAGCAGTACCAGGTTTGCAAATTAGCAATAAGTTTATTATTCCGAGCTCCTTAACCTTTGCCAGATTGGGATCAATATGCAGTCATAGCTGAAATTCATGCCAGCCATTGTGGTTCAGCTAAACTGTTAGCTAAAACATTGGCATATATGATTAGGGGTATCTAATTCATACCAGCGTTTGTTGCGCGCAGTGACAACTCCAACCAACTTTCAACGACCCTAAAATCTTGGGTGTAATGTTTGACATAAATCTCACCTTCGCCGCTCATGCCACCACAATAAGCACAAAACTTACAGAGCCGCAACAGTGTCCTCGAATCACTGAATGGCAACATTTGGCAAAACCTAATCGACAATAACTGGAGGAACTTGCCAGTCTTCCACGCCTCAGCAATAAGAAATACTGCGAAATATCTTCTTATGGTGATTGACTTTCAGTTTCTATTGAACTCGCACCAACTTAAACATGCAACCATATATCTGCTGGACCAAGATCGAAGAAACATCTCCGCCGGACATCATATTACTCAGGCGGTTGATCTGCGTACCTGTAACCGGGCTTTACACGACCTTCAATTTGAGTCGGTAGATGACTTTATCAGGTTTAGGGCTGTGAGCCCAGTTATTAGCATCCAATAATCTGACATAACTTAGGTAGAGAATGTCTTTCTTCGGGAGATTAGAATCGGTATATCTTTCCTATCCTGTCTCAATCAAATGTGGTATGCTAGAGACATTCTTCTTACACTAATTTCGCTTTCGCCCAATCCTGTTTTAACAAAATTTAAGACAATAACTACAACGCGTTTCCTTGTTTGTTACAAAAAATTACTCGGAGTACTTTATTAGTTTAGTAAATCAGGCTACTCCAAACTTGCCTTTTATTTCCTTAGAAGTGCTTGTTCCTCGACTTCGTATATGGATTACCCTTTCTTACGCACTTGGGCTTCATGATATCTTTTCATTTTTGATAGTTGAACATTTTCAAGACTATTATCTGATTTCGATTCGACTTTCTGACCAGCTGTTACACCATTGAAGACTAGAAAAATGTTAGCTATAGCTCTAACTGAAATTCATATTAGATATTAATTTTAAATAATTTTTCGGCTAGAAAACTTTTAGATTTTTGGACTAAATACCTATATATATAAAAATTAATTGCTGTTCGTTAGTCTCGCTTATAGGGATAGGGATAGTGATAATTATAGTGATAGTGGTAGTGATAGTGAGCGTGATAATAGTAGTGATAGAGACAGAATAAGTTGAATAAGACATAAACGATATAAAAAAGGAGAAGCAGATAAAGAGGAAGGAAAGGAAGGTGGGCAGGAGAAGAATATGGATCCAATAAGAAGTGAGAGTCAAGTATATTTTTGGCAGAACAATGTCTGCCGGGTCGGCTAGTTTCTAATAAAAGTTTGCTTTAGCTACAGTTAATTTTGCGAGAAAATGAGGTTGATGAAAACTGTTTGGATATGAAAAAAGGAAATGTTTTACCAATTGAAAAAAAAAAATATTTCTATTACATATTCAGAAATAATAAAAAACAGAAGAATTTCATATGAAATTTTGGAAACCTGCAAAGTATTTTTAGGTAACTTCCTCTCAAACTTGAGACTCGAGACGTATTACATAGTTCAGAGTCCTGTGACAATCCGATATTTTTATATAAAAATTTCGCTAGGTGGCTCACATATCAAGCTATTTAGAAAATGAGTTTAAAATTAGGAATTTTACAATAGATAATTATAAAGTTTGTAGAAAACGGAATTCTTCTAAGTAGATCGAGATAACTGAAAATTCCTGAAAAAGGGGGTGTGCCGAAATTTTTCGATTGATTTTTGAGTACCTTCCCGCTGTGAAGATTTGAAAGAACACCTTAACTTGAGCTAAGTAAATTTTCCAGTTTTTTTTATCATAAAAACAAACTCTTGTGACGGTAATTTCTGTCTAATCGGCGTAATAATGGCATTTCTAATTACGGAGTTATGCAATCTAAGAAAACCTCTTAACTCGATACTTTTTACAAATGCATTTGCCAAAGCAACCTGAGTCAAATAAGATAGGAAAGGGAAAAAATTCAAAATAAATTTCTAATTACCGCTTGAAAAAGCATCTTAAGTCAATTTGGGGTGAGTAAGTGCTTTTTTCTTGTATAGAATATGAAATAATACAAACATAAAAGGAAATAGGTTTCTCTTCCAACTATTTAATGAACAAATCTCGCCGTGTGAACACACCTCATGTCCTGCTAAGAGGCTTTAAGTTAGGGCATTTTAATTGCATTTAAGAGCTTTTATGAAACTCAAATATAAATAAAAAATTTCAGATAAGTGGCTTTTTCAATGAACAGGGGAAAGATTCTGGCGAATATATGGCAAGAAAATTGCCAAAAAGAAACCCAAATAACCTTTCATTTAATTCGATAGAAAAAAAAACAGTTCGATAACAGGTCAGCTGATTCTATTTCGTTAACGTCTAGTGCGCCGTGTGGTTTTGCAGTACCAACACCTTCGCCATCTAAACCTTAAATACCTTAGGCTGCTGATGGATTTATGAGTGAAACTGAGTCGGAAGAAGACGTCTTTCTTAAAACCAATTTTTTTATACCTAGTAGCGCTACGCACACAAGTTATATTAACTTTAGTCGCCTAACGGTGGTATGTAACGGCATAAACGTATCGAGATAGATATTGACTTATATATATCAACATGTTCAGGAGGAAAAAAGAAACTGATTAAGCCATGTCCGTCCGTCCGTCCGTTGTTAGCACGATAACTTGAGTAAATTTTGAGATATCTTAATGAAATTTGGTATGCAATCTCCGAGCGCTAATAGCCACGCCCAATTTTTATGTATAGAATATTTTCGATAATGCAAAAAAAGTGATTATTTAGTACATAATACACTTATAAGGATAAAATTGTGTATGCACATTAACGTTGAGGCAGAAAACACATTTTCAAGAAATTTCTGAAAATGGGTGTGGCACCGCCCACTTTTGATAATTCAAATTTAGAAATAATATTAATCATAAATCAAAAACTGTTTAACACATCGAAAAGAAATTTAGCACACATATTTATATTAATAGAAGGAATATTCCGGAAAAAATGGGCGAAATAGGTTAAGGTCCACGCCCACTTTTATACGAAAGGTTTGAAAAGGATCATAGATATATTTTATGGGCAATAACTTTCCGTACAAAAGCTTTATATCAATTCTATTTCCCTTTCAGAGTCTCCGTGAACGAATATAAATTTTTGATAATGGGCGTAGCTCCGCCCCTTTTATGGTGGATTATTCCTAAAAACTTTTTATGCCATAACTCCGGCAAACATTGATTTATCGAAACGATGTTTGGCGAAAATGTTGAACATATAATTGTAAATGTTCGTTGTAAAAAAGGGCGAAATCGGTAAACGGCCACGCCCAGTCTGTTAACATGCCAGCTATATCAAAAAGACCTTGCACACGAAATAAACTTTTTAAGAAAAACCGGAACAAAAAAAATTTTGTGGATTTTGTGGAGGTAGGCGTGCCACCGCCCACTTTTCTGCATAAAAATTTTGCTATTTTCGAAGGCGATTGCTTTTAGTTTGAACTAGATATTTCAATGAAAATTAGTCAGCTGCCTCTCAATAGCATATTCTCTGCCCGTAAAAATGAAATGTTTGTAAGTATGAGAAGAAGAAGAGATGGGACCATCAATAAGTAAATTGAAATAATAAGGACGATGAGCTGAGTCGATTTAACAATGTCCGTCTCTCCGTCCGTTTGTCTGTCTGTCCGTCTGTCTATTTGAACGCAAATTTGTGGTTAGCAGTTGTTGATAGGGAAGCTATTTATATACAAATAAATTAATGGCGGCAACTGCGGTGTGCCGGTAGTGTTGTCGGCCTACCACAACGCATGTTCAAGGTTCGAGTTCTGGGACAGGTAACACCAAATGTGGTTGGGAAAGTTTTTTAAAACAGGTTCGCCCCTCGGCAGTGGTTTGGCAAACTCTCCAAGTATCTTTCTGCCATGGAAGGCTTTTCAGAAAAAATGCATCTGCTTTGTAGATGTCGTTCGAATCTGTAGGTTCTGCCAATTTGTAGTTAAAAATTCAAAACGGCACACCAAAAATTGGAAGGCAAGCTCGGCGCAAAAATCTCTTAGGATGTTTATGATTATATCTTTACATATAATAAAATTGTAACAGGTCGCTGTCTGTACATTGAAGATATTCAAGAAAAACTGATAGGAGAGGTCGTTATTGGACCAGCGGAACTCAAATCTACAATTTTTTGAATTTTTGTCTGTTTGTCTGTCCGTCTGTATGATTGTGCGCGTATCACGCAAAAACTACTGAATAGAATTGCATTCACCATTCTATCACTTAACGTCTAACTTAAAATTTAGGACAACTTTCAATTGGATATCTCATCCAGTTCCCGAGTTATTAACCAAAATGTGGGAAAAATGTTACCAAAAATGTAGAAAATGAATGAAACTTTCAATAATCATTCTCTAGACGACTCTCCTAACATTTAAGATATCTTTCACCTCGATATTTTACCCGGGTCCCAACTTATTGACCTAAATGTGGACCTAGGGTGACTGTATGATTTGTGCTTTTAAGGCGGAACAAAGTTCGGCGCGTCAGCTAGTACTTGCTAAATATCGTGCCATACATTTATATTTTTTTTAAATGAATCTACCCCTCAAAACTCATAACAGAAACGTTTCTATTAAAAACAATCACCTGGCCTTATAATACGAACTGAAAAGTATTAATATACAGGGTGGCTGATGAATTTTGCTACATTAAGAAACTCAAATAATTTTTTTTCAGTGTATGGAATTCATTTATCTTTTATTCATGTTAAAGCCCATTAAATTTTATTAAATATAGCTTAATTAGTTTTAAAAATAATGGAATTTAAATGCCCCCCCTGCTCGTCGATGCATGTGCGGCATCTTACCAAAAAGTTGTGCATTACTGCTTGGAGAGTTGAGACAGGAATAGCCGCAATTGTTTCTCAAATGGATTGCCTTAGTTCATTCAAATTTGTTGGTTTTGCTTTGAAGACTTCCTGGTTGCAATAACCCCACAAGAAAAAGTCAGGTGCAGTAAGGTCAGGCGACCTGGGTGGCCAACGGAATGTGGAGTTTCTGGATATCAGCTTATTGGGAAATTTTCGTCGCAATTCTGTCATAACAGGTTGGGCTATATGAGGAGCTGCACCATCTTGCTGAAACCACACAGAGTTGAAAGAAATTCTCATTCGGCGTAATTCTGGATAGAAAAACTCTCTCAACATGCTCAAGTAACGGTCTCCAGTAACCGTAACGGTGTGACCGTTTTTTTCGAAGAAGTAGGGCCCGACAATGCAGCGTGATGAAACTGCACAACACACTGTGACACGAAGTGGATGCAATTCCGTCTCATGGAGTATCTGTGGGTTGGAAGCACTCCATATTCGACAATTTTGTTTGTTTATGTTGCCGTTTAAATCGAAATGGGCCTCGTCAGACATGAAAAGACAGTTCAACATGTTTCCATTCTCTTCCACCATTTGAAGCATCTTCTGGCAAAATTCCAAGCGAATCGGCAAGTCTGCAGCGTTCAGTTTGTTGGACATTTGAATTTTATATGGGAATAAGTCCAAATCTTTGTGCATAATTGACTGTAATGACTGTCTGCTTATACCCATTTGAGCAGATAAGCTTCTTGTCGAAACACGTGGATTGTTTTGTATGGCAGCAGCTACAGCAGCGATTGTTTCCTCCGTTCGAACTGAAGGGGTTCGATGGTAAGGTCTTCTGTTGACTGTCCCATGCTCGGAAAAATTGTTTACAAGTCTTATTATGGTCCATCTGCTCGGAGGATTGCCGCCAAACGTGCGCCTATACTCTCTTTGAACCGAAACTACGGACTCCAGTGCGTGATAGCGGCGGACAATCCAAATTCTTGTTTCAGTGTCCCAGTTATCCATTTTTGTTAAATGTAAAAGTCAATCTGCAAAATAAAAAAAAAATTTACCAGATTCATTAAATAGAAAAAAAGTTATTTAATTTTTTTTTGGTAGCGGCTTTCATCAGCCACCCTGTAGACCTGCGTAAATTGGGATGCCATAATAGATCACTACTAGGTATATAACCTTCGGCTCAGCTATAAAATATTCGAGTGCGCGTGACACTTTAAGCCAGTTTTTCTCAAAACTACTTTTTTCCAATTGGTGAGACAATTAAGTTTGACCCTTTTTGTCCGATCCACTTCCATATTTGAGTTTATCTTTAGAATTGGATTTCGCATAGAAGTACGTAGAGAAATTTCGATTGATTCAAAACTCTTTTTATGGCCAGTTTAATACAAAATTATTGACTTAAAATTTAATTTTTCTGTTCAAATGACTAACATTTTTAAAGGAATCAATATTTCAAAATCTCCCTAAGTATTTCTAAGAACATTTTCATGTCTATTAACGATGATTTTTTTATTTTCTTTTAGGACTACAATTGTGGATGCTAAATGCCTCGCCGCGGCGCGCCCAAAAAATACGATCAAAGAGACATCGCACAATTTGTTAATTATATTCAAAAAAATTAACAGAAAAAAAATAATTTCTTGAGGTTCAAAGAATTGTTTCAATAGCTCTGTGAATAAATGACTATATCACGAAAAAAAAAATGAATCTGTATATGATTTTATACCCGCTACGGTGGCCATACCCCTTAATAAATAACAAAATTTCTTTGATGAATAAGTCTAGCAGCTTCCGAAATGGATCTATAAAAAAAGCTATTAAAATTTAAAAAAAATAATACAAAGAATAATCATTTTCATAAAAATTATTATTATGGATTCTTTGCAGATTTTTCGGAATGTTGTTATTTCTATCTAGGCCTAGATCTAAAATAAAAAAAATTTTAAGTTGGTGTAGGTCGTTGTACGGATTCGGAATTTACTACAAAAAACTTATAAAAATTGTTAAAACCGTTGAATGGCTTCAAATGTATTCACTTATTTTAAATCGTGTCTGTATATGTTAACACTTATTATCTGTTTTAGAAGTGAGAGTTTTTTTTGTATATTTGGTAAGAATTTGTGTGATTTTGTATCAACTTATGTACTAAAAAAGACCAAGTCTTAACTTATCTCTGTATGGGGCAAAATATTTCGAATTTCCAATTTACAATTAAGGACAAAATATCCACTCTCAACAATGGTCAATTTGCCACATGACACATATGTGTACTCAGTCGGTAAAATGTTGCTCATACGCACTGGAGATCGCGAGCTGTATGTGCTACCCCTTTTAAGTGGAGAAATTCACCATGAAAGCCTCCTCTTTCGCTTAACTACTTTACAGAAGCAAAATGCGGACGTGCCTGTTGAAATAACTGTCTACTACTTTCGTTTGCTCTACCACTCGGTCACTGTCTAATAGCACTCGTGTTTCTGCACATTCGTGCATGGTGAGTTTCCTGCTGACAACGTACGACGTAGTCATGCGTTTCGATGCTTGCAGCCGAACGCTAGCACGTTCCATGTCAGTTTAATCGGAAGCGTGCTCATGTGCTAGTTGTGGCATGTAACGGCGCGCATAATTTGCGTATAAAATTTCAATACAATAAAAAAAAAAATCTAAACTTAAGCCCTTTTGAAGTGTAACTGAAAAAGTTTTACAGATTTTCAAGGGGGTTTGCTAAGAAAAAATTTGAAAACTTAAATAAAAAATCGTTTCGTTAAGAAATTTGTATTCATTTATACATGTGTGTTCGTGCTTGAAAATAAATGAAAACGAAATGTTGATATTGTAAATATATGAAGTATGATAAATGATGATGAATGATGATAAATGAAAATACTTGAAGCGTGTTAAGCTGGTGAAAAGTGTGTGAAAATTAAAAATGTGCTTTTGTTGTTAATTCATGCTCGTCTTTTTTGTAAATTCATTTAATCGTTTTCTTTTTAAACAATTTTAACACATTCATGTGCCCAACCTTGCCTTCGTCAAATACTCACACACAAGATAAGAATACGTTCAACGCGTACTTAAATTGCTTGCCAAAAATGGCTAAAATGCCGCATCAGCATTGGCAACGATAACATGTGGCATGTTGCAAGCAAGCAAGCGAGCAACCTAAAGGGGCGCCAGTTTTATTTCTGCATGACAAATATTACATGACAAAGGTGTTAGTGATGTGTGTATGTGTGTGTGTGCCTTGAATGGTCACCAGAGGCATTAGCAATGATTTGAACTCAATCCAAAAATCTGATTATGCTAATGTGCGAGCCAATAGGCAATGTACGAAACGGCCTAAAGCATTGACAAGAACATAAGTAAGCAGCTAATATCCAACAAGCACTATAACAAAAACAACAACAATTCACGGAGTCATTGTACCCACGTGTAAAGGTGTCATATGCGCGCTTGAACGCTTAAGCTTACACGTAGGTGAAATTATGTCATGTGCATGTTGTTGTTGTTAGACAAACGATTTTTCTTTTAGATATATATGCTTGAGAATAACTACTTATATATACTTGTGGCAATACCGGGATCATAAGCGGGATTTTTAGGATTGGGAATAAGTAACAAAAAGTAAATTTGTGTGATATATCTGTGCAAAGTATCTCATTGGTTTTCATTCATGTTCAATAGTTTTGAGTATATTAATTTTTAACGCGGCAGCATTTACTTGTGTAAAGACAAAATGGTCTTTGTAGCTTATATACATATATATTTTATTTTATATGCTTAGCAAGCTCCAAGTTTATTTAAAAAATTTAAATTTACTTATCAAGCAGGCATTATAATCACTTTTATCAGAACCAAGACCGTTAAAATTTTTCAGTAGTTTGCGCTGCCACCCTATCCTATTATATAACTTTTTTGGATATCCGCTAATGTATCAAAAACGACTCGACCTATTTGGCTGAACTTTTGCTCTTCACTCATATGCTTCAATAAAAGCTCCCATACTTGAGTGCTGCCACAGAGTATTTTTTACAGGGTTGCCACCTATCTGCTTTTTTTAAATGAAATTAAATATGTTGTATATTGGAAAGATGTTCCGTCATCCCTTGTCAAATTTGGTTTGGAGAAAAACCGGTTTCGGCGATGTGCCATTTTCAATGCCAGAACGAAAAATCATTCCAATATACATCAGCTTTCTACCCTGTCGGAAAATCAACAAAACATAAAGAAATTTAATATGCTAAATGGGTATCAAGGGATAAGCTTTTAACGTCGTCTCTGCACAAATTTATTTTTAAGTAATACAATCAGCTTCAATTTTTATGAATATTCAGATAAATCTATAGAACTCTTAGCAGTTTGGGGTATTTTTCCCGCTTTAAGGATTCAAATCGCTAGTGCGACAGTCGAATTAGTACCAGAAGGTGTTAACATTGAAACATAAAGGGTTTTATATCTGGAAATTGATTGTAACTCTTAATAATACCTGAGAATATCCAATCTACTAAAACGCCTACATTATGTAGTTACTTTCAAGAAAAAATTTCCAAATAAAAACAGTAAAATTTCTCTTAACCTCAGATGAAGCTCTTTGCTCACTTCTTAATCAAACGAGACATCTCACTTTTCAACATAATATCCTTTTAGCTTCTTACAGTTAGTTAAGCATTGTTCCAGTTCTTGTATTCCTTCCTAATAATAGAAGTTTTCAATGCTCTCGAAATATTAATTTAGTTTGTTTGACTGTAATATTTTGCCGCACAGCCATTTCTTGGAATTTAGAAAGATTAAATAACCGCAGGGGCTAAATTTGTCAGTTATTCCATTCGTGTAGTTTTCCATGGTTGTTACAGACGTGTGCATTGTCACCCTGTAGTCTCAGCTACATATGTTACTCACTTTCATTCTCCAACAAAAGATTTCAGTGAACCACTTTTAAAAAATTTTAACTGATGGAAGAGTATTTACAAAAATTTTCCTTTGCCATTGAAATCTTATAATCTTATATTTAAACAAGTAAGGAAAGCGCTGTCTCCGGCTGTTCCGAAGGCTTTATACCTTTAATGAATATGCATCAAGGATACCGCATTTATCGGAACAATCGAATGTATGGGAGCTATATGTAATGTAGATCCACTCTTACTGATTTTCACTACACACATTACATGCATAATAAGTAGCAAACCTGGAAAACTTGACGTTCCTAGCTTTTTAACTGCAAACTGTATAGCCCAAAACCCATTTATCAAAACTATCGATTGTATGGCAGATATGCGTTGTATTGCTCCGATCTTGTTGATTCCGACATTGATTAATCTCATGAAAAATGGCGGCTTCATACCAAATTTCATCAAGATATCTTTAAAACTGAGGGGCTGGTTTGCGTACAAACAGATAGACAGACAGACGGACATGGATAAATCCACACAGCTCATCACCCTGATCATTTCTCATACTTACAAATATCGGACCAAAGTTATAATACCATTTCATGTTCATGAAAGGTAAAAAAAAGTTTTTTTAGTAATATTCTGCTGAAGGTGCCCATAGCCGGAAAAGTTTCATCATTTTAAGGAACATTTTTGGCAAACTTAAAAAGTCACGATAAATGCTTAAATATTAGGTAAACTTATTTGTAGTAATTATCGAAATTCTCGCCAAATTAATATTTCGTCCAGCAATGCTACATTTATTTCTGGTACGTCAAGTTTCATAAAAACTATTTCAATTACCCCAAAGACGAATCTACCCCCGTTTACTATATACAGTTGTGTTCAATAAAATAGTAGTGAAATTAAATTGAATATTGTTCGACGAAATAAAAAGAAGATTTGCTTTTAATAAGCTCCATTTAAAATATAGCGAATTCCATAGCAGAAGATACATAAAAAGAAATTTTAAAGTTTACAAAAGTTTAGAAAGGTTAATTAAACTTTTAAAAATTTACATCAAAATATCAATATCTTTTCCAGAATTTTTAGAAAATTCCTGAGCACGCACTTTTAGTTCATTCAATTCTAGCATAATAATGTGCAAATAATAATAATGAATTTTTAGATTTTTTTTTTGCCAAGGATGTTGGTACTTTTTTCCATACAAAATACATTTTTCTTCATGTGTTGTGTGAAAGAAATCCCTCAACACCCTTGCGAAAAAAGTTCTGAAAATTCAGGGAAATTTTTGAGCGAGTTCTAATTTGAACAACATTATAATAAAATTTATTGGTCTAGAAAAATGCGTTCTCAAACATTTTCTAGAAATTCTGCCAAAAATTTAAAGATTTGAATGCCATTTTTTAAATTTTAATTAACTTTCCTGAAGTTTGTGTACACTTTAGAATTTCTTGTTGTGTGGTTTCTGTTATGGAATTAGCTATATTTTAAGTGAAAGTTATTAAAATCACTGCTTCTGCTTATTTCGTCGAACGATACCCATTTTAATATCATTACTATTATATTAAACACAGGTGTACATACTTACGAAACATCATCATTTTTAATGTGGGCGGTACCATGCCCACTTAAAATTTATTTTTACCTGGATAGTTGTAGTTTACCTCGTTTACTTATTTTGGTACTTTTTTTGTTCCCGAAATTTCGCTTTAAAATTTACTGACGCACTTTTTTGACAAAACTCTCTAAAGTGGGCACGGTTATCAACCGTTTTGCTCATTTTTACCGAAACTTTTTCTGGGTATACTTGAAATTTGTGTTCGCAATATTGATACGTAAACATCACAAATATAATGAAATATTTGAAAGGGGGCAGTGACACGCCCATTTTTTATATTTTTTATATTTTTTTTTCATTTTGTTTTACAACACTGCTCTTCAAGTTAACTGGAATGTATGTATATATAATATTTTTTTCGGGAAAGTTTTGATAAGTTTTCATCTTTGCTTCTTTTGAAACTCTTCTATATAAAAGTGGGTGTGGTCCCTAACTGATTTTGCACTTTTTTCTATGGCATATTCCTTAAAAGAGAGTAAATCTATACCAAAAAGAATGGATGCCACAATTCTAAAGTACGTTAGAATTTGGTCCTTAGAAGAACATATGATGAGTTAATAGGGGGTGTGGCTATCATCTGATTTATACCTCTTTTGGGTGCTAAGGAGCGTGCTTACTAACTTTCAATACGATAGCTCAAAATTTTGGGAAAATTACGCAAAAAGCTTGGAAATGAATGTACCTTAGCTGTAGCCTCGGGTAACATTCAAAGTTAATACCGGAATAAGGCGCAACTGAAGTTGAAGAATACCAGTAGCTGTGCAATATCAGGATTCACCTGACCAGACTATAGTGGAAGGAGGACAAGGAGTCTACTAAGCAGGCCCAGGGCTGACACCCAAAAACTTATAGCTGTTTGACTGGGCGATAGACACGCCTGGGACTGCCAAAGAGACCGTTTCTGTGTAAATGCCCGGCTCTGCCAACAATGTGTCTAAATTCCTTTGGGAGCCCTTTTTGGAGAACTTGGAGAGGATATCTGATAAAAGGGGTACCAAACATCGTTGAGTTAATCAACAATTTTGGTTGTTTGTAAAATACATAGGCTAATTAAGCTACTTGGGGGACTTGCGTCGGAGTCATTTTACCTACCATGCAAGAGGGAAGAAATAGAGGAATGACAGCCGTTTATTTTATTTTATTTTTCAACCTGAGCACTTTTATATAAATAAAGGCTGTATCTATCTGGGTCCGTTTGTTCAGTTACATCCCACAATAAGGCGAATCAAATTGTTATACTTTGTGATAAAACGAAAAAATATCAAATCAAATCTGTGCTGTATAAACCAACAAATGCTTTTAATCTTTGCCATAATTCGAAAAGAATTTCAGTATTTCTGAGAAAATTTCATGAAAAAAAAAAACAATTTCACTCAGTGCAGTCACCACCTGAGTTACGAGTATACTCAACTGTAAAAAAAAAACCAAAAAAAAATAACATTTACCTTCAATAAAATCAGACCCACCTACAAATAAAAGTATTTAAAACACTATAGTCTCTAGGCCCTTTTGCAGACGGTCGATGGGGTAATCGTTGACACGCCAGTCACCGTCAACAAACTGGCAGGTCATCAGCCGCTAGTGCAGCATAACTTCCTATACCTCTCTGGGCTGAACTGGCTGCTCATTCCAACACTTACACTACCAGTACAAAGTATTTGAATAAACTTCCATCGTTAAGCTAAAAGAAAGGTGAGTTAGTGGAGTAGAAAGAATTGACAGTTGTTGAAGCTAAGTGTGCTTGTATTTGGCTTGCTTGCTTTAGGTTACGAGCTTTTGAATTCGTTTTATAGTTAAGTGATGAAAGAATATTTAGCTATAGCTAACACATTTACTATTTGTAAAAAAATTTCATAACGAAACTCCGGCCTAAGCCCGCTAAAATTTTGCGTTGTAATTTTTTAAATTCCTTTCTTGAATGTTAACTGAAAGCAGAAGCCCGTGGGTGACAAAAAAAATTAAATAAGGAAAACACTCAAGACGTGCGAAGTATGCAAATATTTACACAACCTCAGACTAATAAGTGTGAATAAGTGAAATCCTTGAAACGTTTTCTACAGCAGAATGAAAATGCCAAACGAAATTGTCAGAGAGAAAATAGAGAAGTAAAATGAAATGAATGAGTGGCGGGAGTTGTACTTGAAACCAGACATAAACGAATAACGGTCAGGGGCAAAGGTGCCAAATTTTTATTATACTTTTTTACGATTTTTATTTTATTTTGATACACTGTAAGAATAAAGTGGTGGATGAGCAAATCTTTTTTTTCACATAATATAATCGAAGAAGTTATTAACTTGTTATGTAAATCTGTTCAAGTTAAATAGCGACATTTTTGATAGCGCTCTTTAGGTTAAAACTTGAACTGTCGTGTTTCATGTTACTGGTTTTATGACTCAAGTAGCTCTCACTTATGAACTAAATAATTATATTTGCAAGAAAATTTTTTCTAGAAAATTTGTACCATATTCATTCTTGCAGTTTCCCTCGAACTCAATATGACTCGGAACTTACTTACATATCGTATATAAGGTGCAAAATTTTGCATATTCGCGATAGTGCATATTGAATTAAAATTTATTCGAAAACACCAAGTTAATTTTGTTTTAGATTTATATTAAATGTAGGTGAATGTCTCCTTTTAAATATAGCATAATTAAAAAAAAATAAAACAAAATGAAATAAAATATTATAAAATAAAATAAACTAAAATTAAGTTAAATGAAATAAAATAAAATAAATTAAAAAATAATAAAATATAAAAAAAAATAAAATAAAATAAAATACAATAAAAGTAAATAAAATTAAATTAAGTAAAATAAAATAAAATAAAATAATACAAAATAAAATAAAATAAAATAAAATAAGATAAAATAAAATAAAATAAAATAAAATAAATTAAAGTAAAATAAAACAAAATAAAATAAAATAAAATAAAATAAAATAAAATAAAATAAACCTCTAATATCAATTAACAAATAAACCAAAATAGAATAGAATAAAATAAAATAAAATAAACTAAAATAAAACCAAATAGGATAAAATAAAATAAAATAAGCCAAATTAAACTACAATAAACCAAAACAGAATAAAATAAATAAAAATAAAATAGAATAAATAAAAGTAAAATAAAATATTCATGAAACGAGCTCAAGGCCAAGAATAATAATTTTTCACTTTTTGAATTGTTATGAAAATTATTATTGTTTTTACTTATTAATAATCATTTTTAATTAATTATTAAAAGTTTTTTTTTTGATTGAATAGAGTAGGAAAAATGTTTAGAGACAACTGCCATAGCTTTTCTTATAGATCCATTTCGGAAGCTGCTAGACTTCACTCATCACAGAAATTTTGGCACGCATTGCTAACCATTAAGCTAACAATACGCTGGTTTTGATGTCATCTAAACTCCTAGTTCTATTCTTCTAAAAAAAAAAAAAAAAAAAAAAAACTACTTTTAATAATTAATTAAAAATGATAATTAATAAGTAAAAACAATAATAATTTTCATAACAATTCAAAAAGTGAAAAATTATTACTCTTGGCCTTGAGCTCGTTTCATGAATACGTGAAAATGTACAGGCCGTAAATCAACAAAATTGTTGGTATAAAAAATCAGTAAAATAAAATAAATAAACCAAAATAAAATAAAATAAATAAAATAAAATAAAAAAAGAAAATAAAATAAAATAAAATAAAATAAAATAAAATAAAATAAAATAAAGTAATATAAAATAAAATAAAATTAAATTAAATAAGATAAAATGAAATAAAATTAAATAAAATTAAATGAAACGAATTGAAATGTCATGAAATAAATTAATAATCTCTACATAAAATAAAATTCAAACTGGTCGATTTCTGGACATTGCAAATATTCAAGAAAAATTGATAGGAAGAATCATTATGAAGTCAATATAATCCAAATCAACAGTTTGTAGAATTTTCATCTGTGTAAATGAAATGCATTACTAGACTTTTAACTTGAAATTTAAGATGTCTTTATTTCGATAACTAGACTGGTTCCGGAGTTATGGACCAATATGTGGACCAGGGTGACCCATAATGTGTTAGGACGATATGGGTATCAAACGAATAAGCCATGTGATTAAGTTCCTTATTTCATATGGTTTCGGAGATATAATTATTATAATCGGACTCAGTATATAATAAGTTCTGAGACGGAGCGGAGTATGGTCGTGTTTACTAGTATAAAATAAATAAATAAAAATATAAAGCAGAACCTGTATTAATTATTGATGCAAAAATTAAGAAAGAAAAGAAAATAAAGGGAAAGAAAGCGAAATTATAGTAAAATACAGAGGTAAAGGACAGCAAGGAATTTTAGTGATAAAATAAAAATACAAAATGCGTTGCTTAATTTTGTAAGAAGGAGAGGAAAGAAAAAAAGAGGGAGAGCGAAAATATAGGAAAGGAACAGAGCAGCAAAGAAAGGAACAAAATATTTCTAGAGGTTGTCATCTAATGCTATGCTGGTTTCTACCCATTGTTGCATAAGGTATTACGCAAGTTTTAAATCAACATTTTTTAATGACATTGCTTTTGTCAGTGTCAAATTAGAAAGCTAACTATCCAACTGTGAGATCCGAAGTAAGAAATAATGCGAACGTGAGAAAGAACCTTGCACAGGTGTGTCATTTTATGCAAAACCTATTTAGAGCTATTAAGGTGTGGCATTTAAGAAGCTTTATAAATGTATGTGTCATTGCGAGCGACAAAGGAGGCGAGCGTAACGACCGGACGGAAGCCACAACAAAAGCCAAAGGTGCAGGTTCAAGGCGAGTTGTTGGTGAGCAGTTTTAAATAACGGTACACTTATTGCTTTGCCTTGCCACCAACCCCCTGAGTCATCATTTGAACAGATGTCCTGGGTGTATGCTGAACTGACCGAACCAAGAATTGATGTGCCGTTTATTGTTGTGAGCGCACAAAGCAAAGACTGAAGCAATTCAAGCATTTGATATGCAAAGTAGTTGAATGAAAATGTCTGTGGTGTCAAAAGTGTTATGTTTACATTGCTTGCCTGGTTGCTTGCTTGCTTGCTGGCTTGATTCACTTTTGTTTCCTTTCGTTTGTTTGTTGTTCTTGTTTTGGTTTTTGTTGTTTTAGTCACTTGATTTTGTTTTGTGATGTGTTTACATATGTTTTCAATTTGCTTTTTAATGAATGTAGGTTCTTTAGCCAGTGAGTGAGCTTTTATGGCTTTTGAATAGCGTATCTCTCATTCACATCTCCTATTCTTCATCAATCTAATGCAGTTAAAGACCTGTACAGGATTATGCATGCAATGAAATACATAATACATTTAATGTTGATGATGGCAATTAAGACGGCTATTGTGTGTAAATATTTATGACATGTTTAAATATGTAATGAAAGTGCAAATATGTAAAGTGAGGTGTTTATATCTATGACAACAACCACAAAGATATCGCACAACAAACTTAAATTATTTTAAGTGTTGCGCATTGAGCAAAAAATATGAAAAGAAACAATTACAAAAAAATAAAAATAATTGTTAATTATCATCATGCATCGTGTGCAACTCTTACATACATAACTACCAGCAATTATACTTAACAACTAACAAAAAAAGTGTATTGATATAAGTGTGTACAAATTGTTTGTGTAATTTGTCAATTAACTCATAAATCAAATTATCAACAGCTGTAAAATAGAATCAAAGTGAAATAAAGGTAAGGATTATATGCGGCTATAATAAATTTTATTGCATGGTTCTTTAGTATGGAAAAAGCAGTGTGGATTTTATACCACTTTGATATGAAACATATTTGAAAATTGTAAAAATTATTACCAACAACTGAATTGTTATTTTGGGAGCTTGTACATTTTTAAAGTATTTATAACTATAAATGAGATACTGGCCAAGAATTATTGCTTTTATTAAAAATTGTTTTTATTAATTAGTTAATGTTTTTACCTTGAATAGAAAATAAGTATTTAGAGATGAACACCACAGATTTTCTTATAGAGACATTTCGAAAGCTGCTAAACTTCTTTATCACATTTATTTTGGCACTCTTCTATTAGACATTACGCTATCAGAAAGAGGGCTTATTTGCTAGCTTATTTTTTTTGTAATTCAGCTTTTTAGCCACTATCCTTGCTCATGCTGGATTTATTCAAAACTAGCAGTGCACCCCGCGTTCGTGTGCAGACACAATTTTTACAGAAGTTATATTAAAGATGTGTGGATTGATGGATACATTTGAAAAATTGAGTAATAAATTTTTTCCTACGCCACCGTATCTGTACTCGAAATTGATTTTTAAGAAATTAAGTGCATTTTTCTTCACATAAATCTGTCTGATTAAACATTTTTTCTCTGGGTATATCACTTAAAATATATATATCTTTTTGGTTTATCATTCGATTTTGCACACGTCCTAAATTAGAGGCTGTCCAGCAGTGAAAGTCTCATAAATTAATTTCTTAGTTAGTCCTTCCTTGTGTTCAAACGGACAGAAAACAATTCTAAACATTTTTCAGAAGAACAGTACAACACTTTCTACGTCACCTTTAGTACATTTTTAAACTGTTCAGTATATAAACACGGCTTTTCTAGAGTTTTATTATAGAGTAGTTGTATATGTAGATAAGAGGATGGATAAATTCAAAAAATTTAATTGGTAAATTTTTTTTGGACGCCATGGTATCTATGCTCAAATTGATTTTCAACTTAGCTCAAATTGACAAAAAAGTAAAAAAAACAAAAATTAGCGAGACAAGTTTTTAATATTTTTTTGAGAAGGTCAGTGTCTTTTTCTTCATATAAATCTTTTTGAAGCGAAGTTTCTCCTATAGTTAAAGTGATTGAATAAGTATATCTTTTTTGTTTATGATACAATTTGATAGATAACAGTTTTGCATGCGTCCTTGCGTTCATACAGACAAACAGTTAGCCTAAAAAATCTAAACGTGATTCAAATGAACTCTACAGTATTTCCAACATCACCTTCAGTCATTTTTTCAGAGAATTATTTAATGTGCAGGCACGAATTTTCTATAGTTTTATTGTAGTATAGATTTGAAATTTTGACACTAAGATGTTATCTCGATTTGTTTATTGTAAAAATTATTAGTATAAAAAATTAAATTGTGTTGTTTCGACTTGCACTTTTGTAAAGTATTTATAACTATAAATGAGCGCAACGCGAAGAATAATAACTTTTTAATTAAAATTATCTCTGATTTATCTTTCAATACTTTTTTATAATTATGTTCTGTTAAACATCAGGCTATCAGAATTATTGTTTCTTTGTTTGAAAATATTTTTTAAAAAGTAAAATTAAATAATGTAGCGACCAAGAAAAGAAACTTCTAATTGATAGATTTTGCGATGGACTGGTCAAGGATAATAATCATATTGAATCAAGAATATACATTAAACTCTTAATTGACTGCCAGCAGATTATTTAATCAACTTTTTAAGAACTTTTAGCTACTTACTTATATCTTCTAGATACAACTAGTCAATTTATGTAGTTTCACAATTTAAGGCAGTACAAAGTTTAAAGGATATTTCAGCGGAAATTGCTTGAGTAAACTTGATTTGAAATTTTCTGTTACGAAATTCTTTTTTTTTTTTGTTATATTCGTACAGTCAAGCCAACTAAATGTAAATCTCTTATAAACTAGCTTAAACACCAAGTACACCTAGTCAGTCAGCCAACTGTTTTTTCCATATAAGCAACTAGTATTTTTAATAATTCAACAGAGACAAAAATCAAAGCCCAAAATTATTGGTAACTGTTTAATGGATATATTCAAATACTTCAGCATATCGCGGGCACGCATTCGGTCCACATGGTCTTGGAAACATTAACTTTAAAAATAAGCTCTGCAGGCATTTTTCAACTCTGAGAACTCCAGTATTTTCCAAAACCTTCAGTTTTTGCTGTTACAGATTTGGTCTTTTTCGGACTGGTTTAAGAGGATATAGAAAGTTTTAGTTTTTTATGAATAATGGGAATAAATCGAAATATTTTAGCCATACATCCATACATGTAGACATTCTCCCACTTTAGCCATGCACGTTCACAAATTTTCGAGAGATATACAGTGTGCGACAAAACTTAAGCACCGAAATTCCCTTTAAAAAATAAGACTCAAAAAAATCGTAAGTACAGGGTGTTTTTTTTACAGGAATAGAGATAAAACTGGCATTTTGTGGTCAAATCTGGCAACTCTAATGTCATTTATGTTCAGTTTGGTTTGCCATTTCATCATGAACAGGTTGACAAAAGAACAACGCTTGCAAATCGTGCAAATTTATTTCGAAAATAATGGTTCAGTTCGCGAAGTTTACCGTGAGCTCCGTCCATTTTATGGTCGACATAATCGTCCATCAGAGCAATTAATTCGGTTAACCATGGATCGTTTTCGAACTACGTTTACTCTATGTGATAATACGCATCCGCAGAGACGTCGAACAGTGCGCACCGAAGAAACAATTGCCGCTGTAGAGCAAAGTGTTAAAGAGGACCCGAATGAATCGATTCGCCACCGTGCACAGCAATTGGAGCTTTGTCCATCAACTTTATGGAAGATTTTGCGCAAAGATCTTGGCTTGCGTCCTTACAAGATCCAGCTTGTGCAAGAATTAAAGCCGCGAGACCATGCAATGCGTCGTGATTTTGGTGTATGGGCCGAAAATTAGATTGATTTCGATGCTGATTTTCATCGCAAAATTTTGTTCAGTGCTGAGGCTCATTTTTGGTTGAATGGCTACGTCAACAAGCAAAATTGCCGCATTTGGAGTGAAGAGAATCCACATGAGACCCTTGAAACGCCATTACATCCACAAAAACTGACTGTTTGGTGTGCTCTATGGGCTGGTGGAGTCATTGGGCCATACTTCTTCCGCAATAATGCTGGAGAGGCAGCTACCGTTAATGGAGACCGGTATAGAGCCATGATAACCGACTATTTTGTTCCCGAATTGGATGGCATGAATGTGGATGAGTTGTGGTTCCAACAAGACGGCGCTACATGCCACACAGCGCACGTCACAATCGATTTATTGAAGGAAACATTCGATGAGCGCATAATTTCGCGGAATGGACCTGTCAATTGGCCACCAAGGTCGTGTGATTTGACACCATTGGATTATTTTCTTTGGGGATATGTGAAGTCGCTCGTCTACACCAACAAACCAGAAACGTTAGGGGAATTGGAAGCCAACATTCGTGGCGTTATTGCCGACATACGGCCCCATATGCTCGAAAAAGTGGTTGAAAATTGGACCTGTAGAATTGGCTTTATTCGAGCCAGCCGCGGCGGCCACATGCCCGAAATCATATTTAAACATTAATGGCATAAAATTCTCTCTATCTCTATGGCGCGATATACAACAGGTATATCATCATAAACCTCCTAAGAGATTTTTGCGCCAAGCTTCTCTTCCAATTTGTGGTGTGCCGATTTGAATTTTTCCTACAAATTGGTGGGACCTACAGTTTTTTGCCGACTCCGAACGGCATCTACAAAGGAGACGAATTTTTGCTGAGAAGCCTGTCATGGCAGAAATACACTCGGAGAGTTTGCCAAACCACTGCCGAGGGGCGACCCCGTTTTTGAAAAACTTTTTTCAAATCACTTTTGATGTTACCTGTACCAGGGCTCGAACCATGGACCTTCGGTGTGGTAGGCCGGCAACACTACCTCCACACCACGGCGGCCGCCTGGCATAAAATTATCCCTCCAATAAAGCCAAATTGATGGACCTTAAAACGATTTTCTTGTGTTTTATTTCAATTCGAAGTTCTATACCCCTAAAAAAACACCCTTTACAAGTGCGATAATGTTTGGTCCTTTTTATGCAGAGAATACATATCAGTTGTTATAAATTCGAATTAATAAAGGATGTTTACCAGCTCATCCAAAAAATTTTGTACAAAGAATCCGATGAACTCAAAAAGTGGACTAAACTGAAGCACAACCAAATATCTATTAGACAAACCCAGTTTTGTCGTTATTTCGTGGCATAGCCGAGTTGTTTTATAGTAGGTGCACATCTTGTTGGCATTGAGTATATTATTTAAGAAAACTATTTTAGGAAACTATTTTCAACGCCTTACCAACTTGTCGAAATAGAGAGTCTTTATTGTTGCAATTTCCCTTCGGATTTTTAGGATCCATCATTTTCTACAAATTCTCTATTCGGTTGAATAGCACGGGCCATGACAATACGTCAACATTATTAGCTCTAAGCTATTTTTTGGATGAAATCACTATACATTTCAGCAAAATATCTTCCTGATAGATCCAACTTAATGGCACTACTTCCCCCTCAAGAAAGAGGCTGATGGTTTTATGAATATCTTTGTATATGAAACGATGCAACACCTGTTCACTGGTATGAATTGGACCCATTATATGACCAGAAAAACGTATACCAACCGCTATGGTAATACCGAGTAAGTGTTGTTCTTTAGGTCTGGGAACCAGCTTCAGAAGGTCCTAATGTCTCAGAAAACTTTTGGTGGACAGAAAATAAGATCCCTGGTCGTATTATACTGATCCAATTTAGCTGGAACCTTGAAAACTCGTATTTCTCTTCCATCTGAAGAGAAGTTTCAAAGTTAATAAAGTAATCGGTCTTAAAGAGAACGTCTTTAAATGGTCCTAAATGGGGTGGACATCACAAATTGCTTCATAATTCAATTTCCAGCCAATCTTTTAGACTTCTACAGACCATCCAACCTAGTTTAACGGTTATTGTGGCTCAAGTTTACAACGATTTTATAGTTTTTACAACACATTTAAAGAAAAACAAGACCTGCCTTGATTTGGTAATTTAGTTTGGTAGCACAAATTTTCAAGTTAGCCTGAAAGTGGAACTCTGTTTTTTTTATGGACCATGGAAAAAGTTTTTTTGTTTCGTATTTCAAATAACTAATATGTGGACTTTATCATAAAAAACAAATACAGATATTTAAACCAGCACATCGAATTTTATTTAATCAGAGCAGAGGGACTTTTGGAGCCTTAGTTTTGTCGTACACTGTATGTATGTACATAAAGACAACGTGAATAAAAGTTTTAAGAGAGTTCATGAAATAAATTCCGGAGGTAAAAAAGTCAAATTATTGAGAGATGCAGCTCTTTTTGAAATCATCTGCATTCAGCCGGAATATTTGCGCGGATTGCTCCAACCCAAAACAAAACAGTATAAGTGGTTTTGTTTTTTGGTATCGGTTCTCTTTCGTGAGATTACAGATTTTGTCACTTAAAAAGCAAATTTTCACCATGTGTGTATTTAAATTTGCAAGATTATATTAAAATTTTGCAACTGATCTATACTATAGTCCAAAGGTCTGTACTATAATATATTTTGACAAAATAGGCTTTAGTGATAAATTAAATCAAAAATGTAAGTAAGAAACACCCTGGGGTTGTCATATGGCAACGTTAGAGGAAGATGTTTTGAAACGGGTATAACATTGAGAATATTGCAGATACCGTCACATACATAGATACCTAGCGTTCTTTCATGTAGAAAACTTTGAAAACTGAAAAATACGTGCCGATAAGTCTGTGGGGTTTGAAACTTTTACTAACCTAGAGTATTAGAAAGCAGGTTTTTGAAAAAAATGTAAAAAGGAGTGGCACCTCCCACAGAAATTTCGAAGGTTTAACAAACGCGATTTAAAAATCTATATAAGATTTTATGTTGTTATTTACCAGTAAGGCTATTTTTTCTAATACTTGAAACCCCGCCCACACTGTGCAGCGTCTCAGAACTTTTAATGGACTGTGCCCGATTTTAATCACTATATCTCCGAAACTAGTTGAGTTATGGAACTTCATCACAACGCTTATTGCAGCACTCGGTAGCACCGTTCGTTTGATACCCATATTGTACTAACACATTTTGAGTCAGATATGACCAAAGTAAAGCTGGGTCATGTCCAGTTATTGCTATAAAATAGATGATGTCATGCTCTGCCACGCAACGATAAAAATAGCCCAAGCGTTTAAGAACCAAAGAGTGAAATAAGATTCCACATGGGGAAGAATTCCAAAGTGTTTCAAGGAACTAAATAAGTATACCTTAAGGGGCATGACAAGTTCTTGAATAGAAATAAAATTAGTTTCCGCAAAGTACGAGCTCTTTAATATCTTTGCAGCATGTTAAATTGGTGAATAAAAAGGAATGAGAATTTGAAAATATGGGACCGAAATCTTCACCAAAACTAAAAAGAAAAAACATTCAAAATCATCAACCGCAGCGACATCAATCAAAAGGGAATGAAAGTAAAAGACACTCATTAAATGTGATAGCGCGAAATTCGAGTTTATGTACTTAAGATATTAAGGAATGAAGGCGGGACAGAGCTTATGCTCATCAGAGGCGCACGTAACCCTGTACAAAAATGATGTAGGTAGCACCACCATGACGACAATCGATGGGCCCAGAATATGTCGCCACAAAAACAAGAGCCGCATGACAACAATAATAACAGAAACTATGAACACAGCAACATAACGCTTTTAGTGCTGCCAGCGACAATCTTTATTTACAAGTAATGTTCATGCATTCACAGCAAATTTCCCCAAACGGCTTAACCCTTTTGTTGGTTTTAAGCGCTCGCATTAGTATGTACTTACGAACGTTAATACCTACAATTTAACCGCTTCATTATTTAGCACATTCTACTTCCTTAAATACAGCTGTGTTCAATATAATAGTAGTGAAATTATCATGGACATCGTTCGACGAAATAAGAAAAAACTGTGATTTCAATATTTTTCATTTAAAATATAGCGAATTCTATATAAGAAATCACATAAAACGATATTTCGAAGTTTACATAAAGTTCAGGAATGTTAAATAAACTTTTGAAAATGCCTATCAAAATCTTCAAATTTTTTTGGCAGAATTTCTTGTAAATTTGTGAGTACGCAGTTTTGTATACCAAGCAATTTTAATAAAACATTGTGCAAGTTAGAACTCGCTCAAAAATTTCCCCGAATTTTCAGCATTTTTTTCGTCAAGGGTGTTGAGCGATTTTTTCCGTACAACGCATGAAAAAAAAAACTTATTTTGTGAGGAAAAAATACCAAACATCCTTGACGAAAGAAATTCTAAAAACTCAGACGAAATTTTGAGGTACTTTTAACTTGCACATTATTATGCTAGAATCGAATGAGCTATAAAGCTGCACACTCAACAATTACAAAATTCACAAAATAAAAATAAATTTATATCGGAGCACGCGGTTATGTACAATAACTATCTTCTAAAAATAGAAAGAAGAATGTATAAAAAACCAAGTCCAGCATACACGATTTACATATAGACAGAATGTCTAAAACATTGTGTATACCGTTGGCAAGATAACAAACAACAATTAGAGCAAAACTTGAATTAAGCAGCTTGCAAAACTACACGCAGCATAGCCTATGGGTAAGGCGGCTGCGCTTGCAATCAGAGTGAGTGGGTTCGATCTCCACAAGATCCTCTGAAATAGCAAAACTATAGGAATTAGTCTGACGAGAAATCGTAGCTGTTTTCGAAATAGTACTATAACTATAGCTTTAAATTTTTCCCCTAATCAAAAATAATAATAATTAACTAAGAATTGTTATCAACTAGTCTTGAGCTTGTTGAACTTTCAAAAATATGCAAAAAAAAAAATATTGAAATTTTGATGTAAATTTTGAAAAGTTCAACAAACTTTCCTGAACTTTGTGTAAACTTTGAATAATCTTTTTGTATGGTTTCTGTAATAGAATTCGCTATATTGTAAATAAAAACGATATCCAATTTAAATTTCACTACTATTATATTGAACAAAACTGTACATAATTTGCTTGTATATTCACTTGTGTGATGAAATGAGCCGTAATGTTAGCTGTACATAAATAAAAGGACCTTCTGTTATAAGTTTTAGTGTCTAGTTTTATGGAAATTTTTTTATCGAGGACTCAGTATTAGTATTCTTCCTCTTCCAATATACCTTTCATGTACATGAAATGGTATTATAACTTTGCTCCGATGTTTGTAAGTATGAGAAGAAGAAGAGATAGACCCACCAATAAGTATACCGAAATGATCAGGTTCATGAGCTGAGTCGATTTAGCCATGTTTGTCTGTCCGTCTGCCTGTTTGTACGCAAACTAGTCCCCCAGTTTTTGGGATATCTTGATGCATTTTGGCATGGAGCCACCATTTTGCATGAGATTAATCATTTGTCAGAATCAGCAAGATCGGAGCAATACAACGCATAGCTCCCATACAATCGATAGTTTCGATAAATGGGGCTTGGGCTATAAATTTTGCAATTAAAAAGCTAGGAACGTGAAGTGTTGCAGGTTTGGTACTTATTATACATGTAATTTGTGTAGTGAAAATCAGCAAGAGCGGACCAAGATAAGATATAGCTCCCATACAATCGATTGTTCCGATAAATGGGGTTTGGGCTATGTATCTTTAAATGATCAGTTTTGCAGAGTTTTTACTAATTGTGAGTAAGGATCAGACACTTAAAACCGTGATGCGTATTCATGAAAGCTATACAGTCTTCGGCACAGTCGAAGACAGCCCTTTCCATACTTGTTTTTTTTTTTAAACTGAAGTGAAAACGCGTCAGTTGTATCCTCGCTCGACAATCTTCGATGAAAATTTTTCCGGTAGCCAGATTGTTAAACAAAGTATATTTCCACAAACTGAAGTAAAAAGTTAAAAAAAAGTCGAAACCGTTTGGAATCGTTTCCGCCGTTAGAATCGATTTCGGTTTCGTTCTTTTTTGGATCAAAATAACGGTTCGGTTTCGTTTTAGGTTTTTAAAAATGATTTGGTTTTAATTAACTCCAGTTTCGGTTACGGTTGAAGTACTTGACATAAACTGCAATTGATTTCAACTGATGTTCTATTTAAAAGAATAAAGTGGAAAGTGTCGCGCAAATTGCTAATTTCAGCATAGTTTTAGGCGCAAAAATTCCATATTTACGGTCACAACAGCAGCGTATTACAAATTGATTTCTTCGTGAATTCACTATCTGTTTATAACAATTTTTGTTACAAGATACGCCTAAACAGAAGCATTAATACAATTAATACGCGATTGTTCACGTAGAGCTAACATTTACCTTAAACAGGCTCCTTATACCCAAATAAGAACCAAACCTAAAATCGCCGGAACAACTCATATTTTCAAAAGAAGAAAACTATTATGGCACACGGCGACACACAACAAATGCTTGTCTGTAACAATAGCAACCCGTGGTTACCATAGCAATCGGCGCAAAAGATGGTACTCGTGCTCACACATACTTGTTGTCGGCTCGAGTTGATAAAAATTAACAATTTTTGATTTTTTCGTTTGACAATTGTTCGCTTTGATGGTGGCCGAAGCGTTTGACAAGCAAACATGCTCAGTCGCCTCGCGGCTCTCATGACGAACACATGTACGGATAAAAAGAGATTTTAACGGTTTAATCGTGTAAGCCATGAAATGCAATACGAAATAAGCCTTGTTCTTGTTTTAATGCCTCTAAAATTAATAAACATTAAAGATTGTTGAGTAAAAAAGGAATAATAATAAAGTATATGAACAAAAGCATCGTACGGTAGCGAAATCCCTACAACCTATTGCTTCGAATTTTGAATGCAAATGGCTATTGACGGTTTCTGATTGTGCGTTGCCGGGCAAGCGTCACCCGTTTCGGAGCTGTCGACCAACATGTGGACTAGTGTGTTCTTGAACCAAGTTTGATACAATCGTTGGATTTTTTGAAATCCGCACTTGCCAGATACGATTTAAAACTGGGCAACAAGGTGCTATTTATGGTAAGCGATGTGATGAAGTTCCATATCTCACCTAGTTTCGGAGCTATGAAGATTAAAATTAAAATCTTTTATAGGTTCTAAGACGCAGCGAAGCGTGGTTAGTTTAGAGTAATTTTTAACTGGTTGAATTATGTAGGTGAGGAAAACGAATTACTTGTGATCTTAGATAGGTGACTGCATAGCTTATATTTATATGTGCTTATTGTTAAAAATTTGGTTTTGCCACTAATGTATTGTTCGTGTTGGTTGTGAAATAAATAGATCACCCTTGCAGAAGCTAAAGGGACTAGCGAAACATCGGGCCGAAATGGGAAATAGAGTTTTTTATTTTTACCAAACGAAAAGGGCCCAAAAAGCCTAAGAAAAATTCTTTAAAACGCTCTTATTATCATGAAGTAGTAATATATTTATTTTCTTTTGTTTTATTTTCTTTTGTTGATTTTCCGACAGGGTGGAAAGTCGATGTATATTGGAACGATTTTAGTAATATATACTTAACCTTCTTGTGCTTTTATTTTCTTCAGGCTATCTACTACTTGGAGTTTATATACATATTTATTTAATGAATTTGTGTCGAACGCATTTCTGTTAGCCTGTGTAGCGCATTTCACTGTTAATGCCGCTTTGGAGCCACACAAGTGCTTCAGATAAAAATGCATTGCAGGCAAACATTTCTAAATAGCGATTACTTTCAAATATCGATTCGAGCAACCTACTATACTTCTTCTCGGTCTAGATTTACTCCTTCCATTTTTCTATATTGAACTCGAATTATATGCAAATGCTAGAGATGCCAATCCCGTGAGGCGCCGAAAAGCCAGTGATTCCCTTCTTGCAGTGATGGGGTTTTCTGTCTTGGAAGTATATTACTAAGCACCAAATATGTGTAACTTACTAATTGTTGCAAGAAAATTGGCGTATTTACAGAGCACCCTTTATTTAGTACATATGTATGAAATATTGACAGATGTCATTACACATCGCAACTAAGTTCGATATTAATATAGTTTCCTTCCTTCTGTTTCTTTTGTCACCCAGAGCACACGTCCAACAAATGCACACGCATATTTGTTGTGTCATTTTTTGTACATTGCTCCACAGATGTCATGCCTTTAAGCAAGCGTTCAGGTTATCTGCAGGCGTTGGTGTTGGTATAATGTTTGACGAAAATCACCTGCAAGAAGTATAAGAGCCCCTTCCGTCGGTTGGTTCTTTCCACAAAAATCTAGAAGAGTTCGATCAACTGCTTCTAGCGATTTCTTATGTGCCATTGTGCATTCGTCCCAAATTATAATTTTGGACGTTTAAAAGACTGTAGCCAGTCCAAAGTTTTTGCTGATGTTGCATGCAGGTGTTTTAATACGCTAGCTACAAGCCAAATATCAAGCACATCGAGTCATAAATATGATTATTTAGAATGAGTCGGTCCTGACCCAGGTCAACTTTTCGGAAGAAAAATTATCCTCTATTTTAATCTAAGCATATGGCTACCCACATAACAAATTTCAAGCAAATTGAGCCATATACATGATTGTTTAGAATACGGCGGTCCCGGGTCCACTTCCCTAAAAAAAAAACTTTACAGAAACACTCTCCGAGCTCCGACTAATCTATCCTGAAATTGGAATCCATAAACCACATACATATACACACACATACATACATTTTGTTTTATATATATATAGATTAGATACCGAACAAAACGGGATTTTTTAAATTGCATTCATATCCCTAGTATGTATACATGTCCGTTTATGAGAGTAAGTTTTGCAGCATCAGCGTCATCAAGTTGTTGGTTAAATGGCGCATTTCGTACCTGTAATGTGGAAATTGATGGCCGCTGATGGTAACAAAGTAAGTTTAACTATTGAGCTGGCAGCAAAGAATCATTGAACTCTCTTTTCGCGTGTTCACTCCATTTTTATTATGCGCTTAAATTGGCGGGCGGCGAGCCATCGTAATATTGTTACGATATCGATTTTATTTGTGGTAGCATCGTTGTTCGAGGTGTAGATCAAACGCCAGATAAAAATTGAAGTTACAGCTAGATGGAGGCATTACGATTGAGTCGCCTTCTCCACTCGACAAATTAAATTGTTCACGTGTTTTATAGATATAGATGCAGTTCAGTTACTGCTTAACAGAGGATATATAAATGATGAACAATTTTCTAGAAAGACGTAAGAAATATATTTACTAGATGCATTAACCGACTGCGTACGGTATCTGCTAGGACAGATGAGTTTGTACAAAGAAACTTTTCATGTCAGAAATACATTTGGATGTCTCGGATTCGCATCATCGATCCCATTAAAAGCTGAATAGATGACCGTTGTAGCGAAGGAAGAGTGCTCTTTTTGTTGTTATCCGTAGTGAGTTTGCAGTTGGAAAAGGGTGCAAGGTTAAGCAGTGAAAAAGGACTTGTTTTGTGAAATTACACTACATGCCAGCCATACATTTCGATGGCAAGCTTTAGTTCCGATAGGTTAGAGTTTACTATATTGCGTTATACAGTGCTAAGGAGAGTAAGAGTGACTTGAGTCCAGTGCAAAGGTGGAGTTATAAAATTTTAGGATAGTTGACATTCGGTGTGCTATTATTTTAGTTACAGCATATAAATGAGAGTCCCTTTGCTTGTTGGCATTATGGGATTTCGTCTGGGTGATTCTTCAAACTCATTTTGGCGTTGAAGCGACTTTCAAGATGTAGAAATGTAACAATAATTGGTATAGGACATCACCCTGTTACAAGGTTTGGTTAATCATAAGAGGTCCTTTACCCTCATTCCTGAACTCGGCAGACGCCTGTCGATCACTCATATAATTGGTGGCCTATACTTTTAGGCTTAAGATAATACTTGTTTCCTTTCCTTAAGACCTTAAAAGTATGACTGTGCCAGAAAACGCTGAGAAATCCATGGACGCGAGAACAGTCTTGTGTTAAGTTCTTCAAGTGTTTACACCCTAACTTATTTGCGTGTTTATGACAATTAGCGCGATGGTGGTATTGTACCTTTTACGAAGTTGAAGTTAGGGCCCTCTAGTCGCAAGGTGGCACTGCAAAAAAGTATGGTTAGTCTATGATCAGTGTGGGATGAGTCGCAAAGGAGCATGCTAATAATGACAGTTCTGATCTTTTACTTGGGCAGTTAACCCCCCTATGGAGTGACCAATTGTACCCATTTATAGCATAACACTGATCCGCTTTATACCTAAATGGCTAGGGTACCACAAGCTTTTCAACTCCTTGAGTATGGGAAAATTATTTGATTGAAGAATATTGTACTGTACACTAAAGCGACTAAGCACGGATCACTCTCTTTAGAGATTAGTCACATAACTTTTTGAGATGAAATGAGTAGAGCGGGCTTTAATGTATTGGCTACTGGTATAATGAGCTAAATTTGTCAATATCGCCCCTACTTGCATGACTATTTATATGCCTGCCTGATCTTTAGTAGTTCGAGCTGAAATAGGCATAGTGATGAGATCATTTTAAGTTGACAACTTTTCAATGCTTCTCATCCAAACTCAAAACTCATTTCAGCAATCTTCAACTATTCCTATACGAGGTGTGTTCAAAAAGTATCGCGAATTTTGAATTTTCGCTGGTTACGTATATTCGACTTTCGAATTTTTTTTGGCGTTATGTTGGTACTCATGGCTCTCACTTATGCCGACAAGCTCGGCCATTTTGAATGTTCAGTTAATTGTTGACAGTTGCTTTGCTTGCACGTGTTTTGGATCGTCTTCGATTTTTACCTATTCAAAAAAATGGATCAAAGAACCTGCATCAAATTTTGTGTGAAAAACGAAATTAAGTGCGCGGATGCATTCCGAATGTTGACTGTGGCATACGGAGAAGCTACCTTGGACCGAAGCAACGTTTATCGGTGGTACAAAATGTTCTTAGAAGGCCGAGAAGATGTGAACGACGAAGAGCGTGCCGGACGCCCGAGCACTTCAACAACAGACGAAAAAATTAATGAAGTGGAGAAAATGGTATTGGCCAATCGTCGAATCACCGTTAGAGAAGTTGCTGAGGACCTTAACATATCGATTGGCTGGTGCCATTCGATTTTTATCAATGATTTGGGCATGAGACGGGTCGCCGCGAAATTCGTACCAAAATTGCTCAATTGTGACCAAAAACAGCATCGCATGAACATTGCTAATGAGATGTTAAACTCTGTCCGGGACGACCCAAATTTGCTCCAGAGGGTCATAACTGGTGACGAATCGTGGGTTTATGGTTATGACGTGGAAACCAAAGCTCAATCATCTCAATGGAAGCTGCCGCACGAACCAAGACCGAAAAAAGCGCGCCAAGTTCGGTCGAATGTGAAAGTTTTGCTGAAAGTTTTCTTCGATTGCAGGGGCGTGGTGCATCATAAGTTCTTGCCACAGGGAAGAACGGTCAATAAGGAATATTACCTGCAAGTTATGCGCAATTTGCGCGAAGCAATCCGCCAGAAACGCCCGGATTTGTGGAAGAACAAAAATTGGCTTTTGCACCACGATAACGCCCCTGCTCACGCATCGGAGCTGAACAAGATACAAAAAAATGATTTTTTGAAGTGCTTCGAAGATTGGAAAAACCGTTGGCACAAGTGTATAATATCTCATGGGGATTACTTTGAAGGGGACAAATAGATATTCATGAATAAATAAACAATTTTTGAAAAAACACAAAATTCGCGATACTTTTTGAACACACCTCGTATACTAAAATACACTAAATACATGCTGGAGTTTTTCATGAGGCACCTCGGCGAGCTAGGAAGCGTTAAAATTTTGAATCACTTCCTGGCCGCAACTTCAACCATTCACGTCACACGTTCACCTAACACTTACAAACTCATCAAGAACGCAGCTGAGCGTCTGATATCTTGTCGGTTGCTCTGTTGGTTAGCATTTATATTAAATACACTTTAAGCGCTTCTGAAAATACTGGAATACCCACAGGCATGCACCATGATTTGCTTTTCCTTGTGACGCTCATATCAATTTCCGTTTCCGTCCTATGCAAATGACTTACGTACGTTACGTGTACATTTGTGTGTCACACTATCTACCGTTATTACCGTCTGCTGCGATCTGCCTATGTCACTTCTTATGTTCGTTGTAGGAAAATTTCAGCTGCTGCTGCTATGCCACCGACTATTATTGGAGGATTTTTGTGTTGTAAATGTCACATTGAGTAAAGTGGCTTAAATATGTATTTGTGTTGCTTTGTATGTGTGTGACAGTGTGTATGTTTGTGTGACAGCGGGAACATGACAGCGATGCTGTGCATACTTGTACCTGTCATCATGTTTGCCACAACAGCTGTGGCACGTTGAGTATTAGACATTCCATCTTTCACATATAGCAAATATACAGTTACAAGTTTACATAGCGGTATATATGTAAATATATATGTCGGTATGTATGTTAATATACATATATGTGTATGAATACAAATCCAGGTATATGCTTGTTTAGCAGGAATTACAATAGCAATGCCCGTTGTAGCATTTGCGGCGGGTGTAGCTGGTGATGTCACGGCTCAGGTGTATTACACATTTTTCATTCTTTTATCACATTTTTTGTTAGTATTTTTTTATCTGGGACAATTTTAGACTTTTTCGGTTTGTCTTAAAAGTTTTCAACTTTCATCCTTTTATCTGTTTGCTTAAGTAAAATCAAGTTGAAATGCGATTTGCTTCTTAACAGTTTTTGGTTTCCAAGAAAAGTTTTGCTTCCAAACATTTGTTGTTGTCACCGTTTGGAAAAAAAATCCCCAAAAGAAGTTTTGTTAAAACCTTCTTATACACGCTATTTGATTGTTTTTGCTGGTTTAACTAAAATGCGCAAAAAAGTGTCAATCAGGTCTTGTAGCAAACTACTTTTGCGATATACGAGTATATCACTTTAAACCTTCTGAAGCTTCAAAAAAGGATAAATTTGACCTTGAAAACTTTTCACCACTTAATTATTTAGTACCTGGGCGACCGAGCTTTGCTCGGCATTATCATAGGTTGGCATACAGTTTAGTTTATTTAGATAATCATCAATAAAGATATTCTGGTTGTTTGTATGAATAGTTTTACTTACCAGTAGTGAAGTGTTCTAAAGACATATCTTGAAAATAAAAATATGTTTAAATTTTTTTATTAGTAACAAAGTTTATATACACATAATTACTCCTTGGTGGCTGCTCAAACAAATTTTCGACAAGTCGTTAGCAGCTGTCGATTGTTATCAAATAATCGAGAAAGATTAGCGTCACATGATTATATTTGTGGGTTAGAGCTCCATATATCGGTCAACATTCGGTGATTTCTTGTTTATTTTTAATGATAGAACTATGCAAAACTTTTTATATTCATTACATATGAAATCTTTTGCAACACTTCCTTCCATACCATGTTTCGAGTACGTTTCTTTTTCCCCGAAACATTACTTTAAATGTATTTGCCCACTTAACTCTTGAAACGCCACATATAACATACCATGCATGAACATCGATGAATTTAGCTCCACTCCGACAAACTCAAAAGTTTATCCCTGATCTTTATGCGCAATCATGGCAAATGTTGGCCTTACTGGAAGTTGCACCTTAGCGACTGCTTGGATGAATGCGATTCTCGGTATATGAACTTCTTTGCCGGATTTTTCTTGTCGAACAAAAGTGGCAACCCTACTTAGAAATATTTTTTTTTCAATACGCAGGAAAATGCCTTTCGTTTGATACCCATATTGGCATATTTCATTTCTTTTACAAAAATCTGATAGGTAGGAACTCCGTAAAAACTCCTATAAAGCAACACCTAGATAGGAATTCTTAGAATGTGGTACTCTTTGTACATACCAAATTTCATCCAAATCGGTTAAGCCATTTGCGAGATATTCGAATAAACAAATATATAGGAATAGCTCGTTAAAAGTTCAAAGATATAATAAGCTCAAATGGCAACAATAAGTGGCAATCCTGCATAAAAATGTATTTTTTTTTTTTTTCAAAACGCAGGAAACCCCTTTCTTTTGATACCCATATTGGCATATTTTATTTCATATAAAAAAAATTCAGATAGGTGGAAACCCCAAAAAAATAACCTACAACACCTACTTAAAAATTCTTAGAATGTGGTACAATATCTACATACAAAATTTCATAGAAATCGGTTGAGCGGTTTTCGAGATAGTTGTTAAGTAGTTACCCTAAACAAAAAATGTATATAAAAACCTCAATAAGTGGCAACCCCACTTAGAAATATTTTTTTTGAATTACGAATGAAAATATCTTTCGTATGATATCCATATTGGCATAATTTATTCTATATAAAAAAGTATACGTATAAGTGGCAAACCCAAAAAAACGTAAAAATTCTTAGAATGTTGTACACTATCTACAATCCAAATCGGTTGAGCCGTTTTCGAGATAGTCTGGATATACAAATATACAAGAATACCTCATTTAAAGTAATAAGATATATATATCAACAAAAATAAAAATAATTTATTCCTATATCGGACACAAGTTAGTTATGTTGTAATTCAAATGCAATCAAATCATAGGTTTTCTTAAGTAGTTTTTATGGAGAACACAAATACATGGTCAAATAAGGGGTCTGTAATAGTAATAGTATAACTCCTCCATGATCCATGTGTTTATTGCGCATAACCGAAATTTGTTTCTCAGCTTTCTTTGAAGAATCCTTAGAGATGTTTGCCCAATTTTTAAAAATTATACAAATCAAAACTGATATGCAACAGATTTTTTTTCATACGAGAAAGGATTGCATCGTCGGTAAGTGAGTTTGGCTATTTAGCAACTAAAAATTGAGTAATTCTAAAACGAAACATTTTCCATCAAAATCTATTCTTTGAAATATTTTTCAAACGAACATGTATTTTTCTTGAGAATAAATTAATAGATCTAGATGGCAGGGCCCCATAAACGCTTTTGACACAATTGTAGCTTACGCGGTTTTGTATTTGTGCGTTGCGCGATTTTGCCTGTTCCTTGGTTCCTAACAGTCCAAAATTTGTTAAGCAGTAGTGCTTTAACAAGATTTTAGTTATGCCATCTTATATGTCTTTGTAACTGTTAAAGATTTGAGTGTTGGCCTCCAAAGTGCGTATCTATGCTGAAGTTAAGCAATCACCGCGTTGTTCCAGCATTCGGGCAGACATCTTAAGAATACTTTCAGTTCAATGCACACCCATTTCACTCCGTGTTATAACAAAACCAATTTCTTTTAAACCTGAAGGAGGCCATAATGCCCGTCCCACGTTAGAATACGAAAATGAACGGCAGGTGCATCATGACATTCAGAACGTGAGCAGCAGTTGTAGAAGAGCTCCCGTACAGTAAATAGTAATCATCATTTGATGTTTTGTAGCCTAGTGGCCCACACTATTGTTTTAGCGCCTGCTCAGGAAGAAAACAGATTCAAAGCTGATAAAACTTTCGAGAGGTTTATAACTATTAAATCCATAAAATCGTCTCCATTATCCAAACGCTGTTACGGGCTAGGAAGTTTTATATTCAACGTGAGATCCTCGTAATATTTTGGTAGCGATAATTTATATAATCCTCCCCCTGTTTTTGCCATTTCAGTCTAGACCTCCACTTTCTCTGCTGCCAAATTCAGATGCCCATAGGAAAATCGTCTAGTCGGGAACTGCTTTGTCCATGTCCATGAGGAGCCTTTGGCTTTTTGTTCGTTGCACTATGGCCATATCTAAATCCAGCTCTTTGTTTAAATTATAGACTTATTCCAAGACATTTCACTTCGAAGGAGGTAGGAGCCCTTGAGACCTTTCACATTTAGTGAAGAGAACAATGGTAGCCTTTTCAGGCGTATCGGGTAGCCCATCCCCACAATATTTCAAAATATTTTGTGATTTATCAACGACTTCTTTTGTGATGGACCCCTTTGTCTGATCTCCAAAGATCGAACATAATAACGAAGAGCTAAACTGCATATACGGTTCAAAATATCGTTATAAAAGGCATCCTCCATACCCACAAGAACACATAAACTGAGGTTTTTATATGAATAACACATTTTTGAAAGGATGTGTCACAAGATTTCCCCATCTGCTAAACGTGATAAAAAGGTCGCTTTCAGAACTCGAATCTCTTATCCCATTTAAGGCATATACGAGGTGTGTTCAAAACGAATCGCGAATTTTGAATTTTCGCTGGTATATTCGAATTTCGAATTTTTTGTGGCGTTATGTTGGTACTCATGTCTCTCACATATGCCGACAAGCTCGGCCATTTTGAATGTTCAGTTAATTGTTGACAGCTGCTTTGCTTGCACGTGTTTTGGATCGTCTTCGATTTTTACCTATTCAAAAAAATGGATCAAAGAACCTGTATCAAATTTTGTGTGAAAAACGAAATTAAGTGCGCGGATGCATTCCGAATGTTGACTGTGGCATACGGAGAAGCTACCTTGGACCGAAGCAACGTTTATCGGTGGTACAAAATGTTCTCAGAAGGCCGAGAAGATGTGCAAAGAAGAACAAAAATTGGCTTTTGCACCACGATAACGCCCCTGCTCACGCATCGTTGCTTTTGCGCGACTTTTTGGCCAAAAACAACACACTAATGATGCCGCAGCCACCGTATTCCCCAGATCTGGCCCCCTGTGACTTTTTCTTGTTCCCTAAACTGAAGAGGCCCATGAAAGGACGACGTTACGCTTCTCTTGACGAGATAAAGACGGCATCGAAGGAGGAGCTGAACAAGATGCAAAAAAATGATTTTTTGAAGTGCTTCGAAGATTGGAAAAACCGTTGGCACAAGTGTATAATATCTCATGGGGATTACTTTGAAGGGGACAAAATAGATATTCATGAATAAATAAATAATTTTTGAAAAAACACAAAATTCGCGATACTTTTTGAACACACCTCTTATGTAGACAAAATCACCCATTCTACTTGCAAATGAAATTATAATTAAAATGTCAAATATACCAATATTAGCTGCTGCTAGATCAGAAGTAATTCGACAAGTCCATATTAAAAAATAACACTGGGTTATTAATACCTCGTTAAAAATTATCCGAAGGCATTTTTGTAAATCCTCATCAAACATATATTAGAGTCATAAATGCAACAGATAAAACTGCAATTATCCAGGACTACAATATAAATACAGAAAGTTGAGACGATTACATAATAATAAAAAATAGACCCGCATGAGGCAAACAGTAAAGAAAAATTAAAAAGATTAAATAAAAATGTTCCCCCATTTTCTAGTCAACGGCTTAACACGTAAAAGAAAGAAGAAGAAAAAGAACCAATTACTAATAACAATTTTCACAAGCAAATACTTTATATGAAAGTTTACGTTGAAGATTATAGAATACCACGGTCCTATAAAAGTGAAATAAATATACAGGTAAATTAATTCAAGATGACCTAATAGAACCTTCAGTTTCAGAATTTAATAGTCCTTTTCTATTATTACCCAACAACTCTCCCAGCTAAACAAGAACAAAGATAGAGGTTGGTTGCTGACTATAGAGTAAAAAGTAAATAAAAAAATAAATGCAGATTAACCGTTACCAAGAATATATGATATCTTAAATCAATTAGGAAGGGCAAAATTGTTTGTATGTCTAAACTTAATGTCTGGCTTTCACCAAATAGAACTGAACCCAGAATGAAGATACCATACATCTTTCACTGCAGATGATGGCACATATGTATTTCAAAAGATTACCTTATGGGCTTAAACTTGCTCCCTTTTCCTTCCAAAGAATGACGACTTTAGCATTCGCAGGTCTAAAACCGTCACAAGCGTTTTATACATGGGTTATAGAGTAGTATAAGGTTGCTCTGAAAAGCATATGCTAAAATATTTACGAGGCGTATTCGCAACTTGTAGAAAATATTATTATACCTAGTAGTGCTACACACACAAGGTATATTAACTTTAGTCGCATAACGTAGTATGTAACGGCATAAATGGATCAAGATAGATATTGACTTATATATAACAAAATGTTCAGGACGAAAAAAGAAATTGATTGGGCCATGTCCGTCTGTTAACACGATAACTTGAGTAAATTTTAAAATATCTCAATAAAAATAAGTATGCACATTCCTTGGCACTCATCTCCGAGCGCTATTTTAAATGGGCGAAATCGGATGATATCCACGCCCACTTTTAATATATCGAATATTTTCGAAAATACAAAAAAAGTGATTATTCAGTACATAATACAATTATAAGGATAGAATTTCGTGTGTACATTAACATTTACGCAGAAAACAAGTTTTTCAAGAAATTTTTGAAAATGGGCTTGGCACCGCCCACTTTTGATTAAGTCAAATTTAGAAATATCATTAATCCTAAATCAAAAACCGTTCAAGATATCGAAACGAAATTCATCACGTAGGTTTCCAGGTCTGCAAGGAATGTTCGAGGAAAAAATAGGTGAAATCGGTTAAGGTCCACACCCACTTTTATATGAAAGGATCATTTAAATATTTAATAGGCAATAACTTTGTGTACAATAGTTTTATATCATTTCTAATTCACTTTCAAGGTGTCGGTGAACAAAAATATTCGAAAGGTATACGTTTTTTAAAGTGGGCGTCACCCTCCCCTTTTAATAGTAGATTATTCCACAAAACTTTTTATGCCATAACTCCGGCAAAAATTAATATATCCATACGATATTTAGCGAAAATTTTGAATATATAAAGATAACTGTTTGTTGTAAAAATAGGCGAAATCGGTATACGGTCACGCCCAGTTTTTTAACATAGTTCTGAAAAAATTTTTTGTAAAATGTAAAACGCGATATTTCTATAGCTATATAGCTATACCAATAAGATCTTGCACACATAATGAACTTTTTAATCAAAACTGGACCGCAAAAAAAAATTTGTTAATTTTGAGGAAGTAGGCGTGGCCCACTTTTCAGCATAAAAATTCTGCTATTTTTCAAGGCGATAACTTATAGTTTGAACCTAATATTTCAATGAAAATTGGTCAGCTGCTTCTCAATAGTATGTAGTATATTCCTGGCAAAAATTGGGCAAATCGGATAACACACAAGCAAAATATCCGGACAAGTTGTTAATACCCTACAACAATAGATAAGTTCTATATCTTTTTTGATGTGCCTACCTTTCACGAACATGATTTGTTTGTAAGTACGAGAAGAAGAAGAAATAGGCCCATTTATAAGTATACTGAAATAATCAGTACGATGAGCTGAGTCGCTTTAGCCTTATTCGGCTCCCCGTCCGTCTGTCTCTCTGCCCGTCTGAACGCAAATTTTTTAAACAAAAAATGTGCATGCATTGGTAGTTAAAAACATTGTGGTTAGCACTGGTTGGTAGGTAAGCTATTTATATACGAATAAATTAATTTATCCCTCAAAACTCATAACAGAAGTGTTTTTATTGAAACAAATCAGCTGGCTTTATAATACGAACTGAAAAGTATTAAAATATACCTGCGTAAATTGGGATGCCATAAGAGATCACTACTAGGTATATAATGTTCGGTTGCACTCGAACTTAGATTTCCTTACTTGTTAATGATTACATCCGCATAAATGTTTTTTTTTGTCAGGAAGTTACTTATCTTGGACATAAATGCACAAGAAAGGGAATTTTACCAGGTCCAAGAATGCCGACGAAGCAAAAAGATTTGTCGCATTCTGCAATTATAATTATTATAGAAAATTTATACCGAATTTTGCAGAATATTCCAGAATACTAACAAGACTTTGCAAAAAGAAGTTCGTTTTTAATTGGACAAAAGAATGTGAAAAATCATTTAACTATTTAAAAAATGCTCTGATTAGCCCTAATATTCTACGATATCCCGATTTCAATAAAGAATTTTGAATAACAACCGATGCTAGCGGCTATGCATGCGGAGCAGTACAAAGTCAAGAGTACGAAAGAAAACAGTTTGCGGTTGCGTACGCCTCAAGATCATTCACAAAAAGCGGAGTAAACTAAACAAGACTTAAAAAAAATTAGTAAATTAGCAGCCATTGATTGGGCTGTTACATATTTCAGAAAAATCACAATTAAATCAAATCATAGACCTTTTTAGAATGGCGGCCGCCGTGGTGTGAAGGTAGTGTTGCCGGCCTACCACACCGAAGGTCCATGGTTCGAGCCCTGGTACAGGTAACATCAAAAGTGATTTGAAAAAAGTTTTTCAAAACGGAGTCGCCCCTCGGCAGTGGTTTGGCAAACTCTCCTAGTGTATTTCTGCCATTACAGGCTTCTCAGCAAAAATTCGTCTCCTTTGTAGATGCCGTTCGGTGTCGGCAAAAACTGTAGGTCCCACCAATTTGTAGTGAAAATTCAAAAATCGGCACACCACAAATTGGAAGAGAAGCTTGGCGCAAAAATCTCTTAGGAGGTTTATGATGATATACCTGTTGTATATCGCGCCATAAAGAGAGAGACCTTTAACATTTCTTTTTTCGATGAAAAACCCTCCATCTCAATGAACTAAAATCACATTATATTTGGAAGAGAATGACTTTGGGGTGGAGTATATAGCTGGAAAAGAAATTTGTGTTGCAGACGAACTTTTATGTATAAATATTAAAGATCTTAAAGAAATGTTAGTAGAATCATGAATAATAATGAAAGTTACGACTCGATCGGAAATTAAGTAAAAACCCAGTAGTTTTATTAATAATAAAGAAAAGAAAAGTCACAATGAGAACCCTACAATGTATGAAGGGCTTAATAAATATCAAGTGAAGAGTATAGTCCAGCTCGTTTTCGGTCCTCTGACATTATATTTTTAAAAATTTAAAGAAAAATGGATGCGAAATAGATACAAGCAACCTAATTGTTGAGGCGAATATTGACTTAGGACAATTCTTTACCAGGCTTATGAAAAAATCCTGAAAGTAAGACTTGTAAAAATACAGTTGCTTTTAAGAGACAAATTGTTTGATTATACTCGAGTAGACAAATTTAAAAAAAAAGGTACCAAAGTTCTCAACAATTTAATTATTGCATTTAATCCGGAGGTTATGCATGTGACAGACAGCGAAGGAATTCAAAAAATTCTGAAAAAGTATCATGATAATATTCTCAATGGTGGTTATCCAGAAATCAATTGTAGGACTAATAAAATAAAACAAAACTATTGATAAATGAAAATGAATATGCATTCACTATTGTATGTGATCTTACCAAATATTTGATTGCAACTCCAATACATAGCAAACATGCAACAAAAGTAGCCAAAGCCATCTGCGGAAACTGCATCTTGATTTATGGATGTATGAAGACAATCATAGGGGATATGGGATGCGAATATAAAAATAATAAAATTGTGTAACTTTCTATAGATTGAACACAAAACAAAATCAGACGTTAGGCACCGTGGAATGCAGTCATAGAACATTCAATGAATATGTGCGTTCCTACATATCCATTACAATACAACGCCATCCACCACTAATGGGCACAGTCCATTTATGCGCGTCTTTGGAAAAGCACCTTTGAGTTACGACTTCCTGCAAAAAACTACAGTAAGCCCATTATATAATTACGAGGATTATGATAAAAGGTAAATTTAAGCTTCAAGCAGTAGAGAAAAGAGCCAGTCAATTGGTACAGCAAGCTAAGGAGAAACCAAAAATTAATTATGATAAAAACATAAATATAAGGAAATAAAAATAGGAAATTTAATATTAGTTAAAGATGAGGCAGATCATAAATTATATAATAAATATAAACGGATCTTTAAGGTAGCAAATATAGATCAGAATAATAACTTCACACTAAGCAGTGAAAATACGAAAATCATAGTACAAAAAATATACTCAAATTACAAGAATAAGACCATTAATTTTTTAATGTAGCCAAAAAAACAAATAAGAAGTAAACTCAACATCCACTCATGTTTCATGAGCACTTCCAAGTAAATTGCTTGAATTACCAATTTTTAAATTCATTGAAATATAATGTTATCCATTGCCTACAATGTATAGCCATTCTTTTTAAGAGGGAAAGTGGAGTGTAACAGAAATATATATGTACACTTGTATATTTTCACATGCATTAGGCAACCAACGTAACTAGATAAAATCCAGCGGCCGTTTCTTTTGCTTCAATGATTCGGAAAGTTGTAAGAAAAAATTGAAGCGGCCTTAGAAAATCTAACGAACCGGTGATATACCTCTATAAATTAGAGTTATGGTCTGACACTTTTACTTCCTTTTTTGTCACTATGAATAATAATATCAATATAATTAAAAAAAAAAAATCAGTCTAACATATACTGAATATTTAGTTATTCAGAAGCAACAAGCTCACCAATGTATAGTAGGTAACAGAGCATAATTTGTGAACAAAGTGAGAATACCTCTAAAGCCGTAGCAGTTAAACATAGAGAAATCCTACGCACCACTACTGGACATATTGTCTACTCTCACGGTCTCGATATGACTTCTGACAGCTGATATTAAATGCAATTATGGAAAGTGCAATTTCACTTCATAAAATATTTATATACAGCTTTGCTCAATATAATGGCAGTGAAGTTAAAATGGCTATCGTTCGACAAAATAAGGAGCTGTGATTTTAAAAATTTGTATTCAAAATATGCGAATTCCATAACAGAAACCACATAAGAATAAGTTTCCAAGTTTACACAAATTTCAGTAAAGTTAATTAAACTTTTAAAAATGGCTATCAAAATCTTCAAATTTTTTGGCAGACAAAATTTTTGAGAACGCAATTTTATAGCCCATTTAATTTTAGCATAACAATGTGCAAGTTAGAAGTACCTCAAAATTTCCACTGAATTTTTAAAATTTTGTTTTCTTCCATGCAACGCATACAGAAAAATTAAATTTGTTGGGAAAATATATCCAATATCCTTGGCAAACAAAATTCTGGAGATTCCTAGGAAATTTTGCTGCATACTCAAAAATTTTCTTGACATTCTGCCCCAAAATATTGAAATTTTGATGTAAATTTTAATTTGGTTTCCTGAACTTTGTGTAAGCGTTGAAATTTATTTTTATGTGGTTTCTGTTAAATGCAAATTATTAAAATCACAGCTTCTTCTTATTTCGTCAAACGATATCCAATTTAGTTTTGCTGCTATTATATTGAAAACAACTGTACATGCATTGGGTAATCTGTGTTAGTATGTAAAGGAGATGTCTAATTCATCAAAGTGGTTGTTAAGTGCCACCGCACGCATGTGGGAACTTTGTATAAAACTTAATGGATATTGTAACTTTATTCATTTATGAAATGTTATTCTGCAAAAAAATAATAGATATCGGATTCAGAGTTGCAATTTTCAAAAGGAGTTCCATAAAGATTTTTTTTTGCAAAACAAGTAAACAGTTCTTCGTGATAATAAATACTGTATTTAAAGATATGCACCAGAACTCTACGCAGCGTACCTCAGAAACATGTGGACGTAGTTTTCCACCTGATGGTATGACGCATGTGTTCGAAATAGGCTTTGCCGCAAATGTAGCTCTCACACGGAAGTCATTGAACTATGTACTCGTACTGATATTAGATGATATGGACAAAAGGCTCAGCGGTGTCAAAACTGACTTAATAGCCTACAGATTCTATATAATGTGAGGTATTGAATTCCGGGAGTACAAGGTGGGGTATCCCACTAGGGCGAAATGGAAGGTGGGCTTGCTCATTGGTATACGGATGGCTAAACAAATAAAAAGTCGAAAAGCTTCCTGACTCATGCAGCTAGTTTTATCCGGGATGGTGTACTACCATCAATCAATGTAGAGAAGAAGTCTCAAAATGTATTGTGCAAAAATTCACAATGGGCAAAAGGTGTAGAATTCGCCAAAGGTTCTAAATTTGACTCTACTGAATAGATTCACAGCAAAGATTCCGAAATAAACATGAGGCTGACACTTTTTTTTTACTATAGACTAACTGCGAACTCTCAAGGTCAGTATGGCTTCATTTTAGTAGAATAAAAAACTTTATTTTTTCTCAAACTAAACAAAGCTGTAGTGAAATTACTTACAGTTTAACTGTACATTATGCTTTAGCACAAGCTCAGTAAGCAAAACTTGTCCGGACGAAAAGGAGTCAATACCTTACTTGTTAATCTCTAGGACTACAGACAACTTGTCTTAGGCTTCTGCTAGCGCGCTTCCTCGAAAGTCTGGTTGAAGTGAAGGAAGATGACTTTTTCCTTCCTCTTAAGCCCGTGTTGCAAAATAGGTGTTTTAACAATAGGCAAATGAGAAAAACTTAGTTAAAGGAATGTGGAACAAACGTATACTGAGCTCCCTAATCTGATTAATCCTCCTATCAGAAAATGCTATAAATTTTGCGATTGGCCCCTAAAGTCAGTTCTGTTTTGACATTTGTGTAGTAAACACATGCGAAATACACGTTAATAAACAATGTTACGTTACACTGCTCCAGAACGCGGAATATTGCTGACTCTTTATTTGACCAATAATCGGTCGGTGAAAAACGGTTACTGCGCAAAAGTAATCCTCCTATCAGAAAATGCTATAAATTTTGCGATTGGCCCCTAAAGTCAGTTCTGTTTTGACATTTGTGTAGTAAACACATGCGAAATACACGTTAATAAACAATGTTACGTTACACTGCTCCAGAACGCGGAATATTGCTCACTATTTATTTGACCAATAATCGGTAGGGGCCAAACGGTTACTGTGAATGGTGAGCGCAACTTGATGAATTGGGATTGGAAAACATGTGGTTCCAACAAGACGGTGCAACAGCACACACTGCACGTGCCACAACCGATATGCTGAACATAGGAAGCTTACTTTTGCGCCACCTTGTATAAAACCTTGTTAGCGCTATGGGAGTTGCTTAGCATACTCGAAACAAAAATGCAGACAAAGCCGTTCGAGTGCAGTTCAATATCATGCTCTTGAAAACTGCTTTGAAGTCGACAAAGATTCTATAGTAAACGTAATAAGACTTGACCGTCTTGCCTGATGACATGAGGTATTTCGTATTAGGTCTTTAAGCTTCGTGTTACCCATTTTTCCCAATTTGAAGTAATCAAAGCTGACATCGCGGATGTTTCAGTCGCCAATGTGAATCTCGTTAGCTTATCCCATCAATTTATACTCACATATAAATAAAATATAGAAAGAAGAATGTACAAATACAAAGTCCAGCATACATGATTTACATATAGACAGAATGTCTAAAATATTGTGTATACCGTTGGCAGCAAATAAACAACAATTAGAGGAAAACTTAAAACACGCAGCATAGCCTATGGGTTAGGCGGCTGCGCTTGCAATCAGAGTGAGTGGGTTCGATTCTCCACAAGATCCTCTGAAATAGCAAAACTATACGAATTAGTCTGAAGAGAAATCGTGGCTGTTTTCGAAATAGTACCATAACTATAGTCTGTATATATTTGCTGCTTTCAATTTTTCTTCTAATCAAAAATAATAATAATTAGCTAAGAATTACCATCAACTGATCTTGAGCTCGTTAAACTTACAAAAATATGTAAAAACGAACAGACCATAAAATTAACAACAAAAACGAATAAAATATATTTGAAAAACTAAAAAAAATCCTTTGTTTAAGAATGGTATTTGGAGGCGGTACCCAATTTTGACTGAGCTGGTGTCGTTGCTGTCAGAAGGCAGCTCCTTTTTTTGCTAGAAAAGGTGGCCACAAGAAGGCTTTAGGTATTTCTTTTAAAGAAATTCAAGTCAAGTGCCTGAGCAGCGATTGACCAATATCTCCTATCAAACGCAATATCTCCTATCAAACAAATGGAAGAAATAAATGTTACTCATACGCCATGGTGCTCCCACACATACTACCAATGTCCTTTCAGCACAAATTGACGTTAAAAAAAATGCAATAGTTAATTGTCCAACATTCTGATCCTTGTATTTCGGAGAATTTACAACTTCATTTAAGTTATTTAAAGGGCATCTAAGAAGTGTGATTAAAATATAGCTAACTGAAGATAGTCTGCTTGGAGTAAAGAGTAAACCCATCAAATTCTTCCATTCACTTTAGTGCATATTTGATGAAAGACTAGCAAAAAAAAAAAATTGAAAAAGGATAGAAAAAGGATAGAAACTGTGCATAGCAGCACGACAACGCTCAGCTTGCTTTAGCCATATTCGTAGCAACGAAGCTAGTCCCCTGGACTAAAAACATCAAGTTTTTTAGAACACCACCACCACACTATTTGGGATATCCAAGTGACCTCTACTTAATAAGCAGCTTTTGTTTTTAGTTACATTTAAGTTTTGTAATCTTTTATCTGTTTTTCTAACTTGTTTTAGTTGCAACCTTTTTACATCTTAGTACGTTTGGGATGAAAAAGTTTACACAGTTAATATTAAAACCATTTGTAAGCAAAACAAGCCATCTACTAAACCACTTTCCGCAAAATAATAGGATTGTTAGCGTTGTATCAATGCATTATGCGGCTCAACTTAGGCGTATTCCCTATGATTCAACAAATGGCGTTAGTACTGCAACAAAACAACTGAATCATAGATAGAAGATGAGAGAGCTTCTTGAATGAAAAGTTCAAAGTATCCACTTAGATAAGGGCAGGATATGATAATAATAATTTGAATGGCATGCTGAAAGCTCATATCTGCATTATGAAAACGCTTGAGTTCTATCTACTCAAAAAATTTCTGCTTTTAATCATTTATAAATTAAAATTAGTTTTGAATTGCTTAAAGTCTTAAATTTAGCTCCGAAAACTGTACTGAGTTGTTAGTTTTTGGCTAGTCGCATATTTGCAAAACGCTAAATGAAGTTTTCTTTGAAGAGAATTGTTTCGATTTGCTTAAAATCTGGTTTTAAGTATACCACTTATTATTTCTTTGCAATACATTAGCATGGCATCTTCAGCTTATTGGACTGAGTTGCCAATATGTAAATTTGCAACTGGATCTATGTGGAATATTGAGGACTTTGGGGAGTGCTTTTCTGTAGATAATCCATGGCGAAATATTATGCGAGTACCTTAGAAAGTACTCAACTGTGGTTGATCCATGGAGTATTCAGAAACAAAGCGAGAGCAGGAGTAGTTGGTCCTGCCATAGGACATCGCTATATAAATTTTATCAAATTTTTATATGAAAAAGGACTACTCGGGAAGTTCTCTCATTCCCGAATTTTGTAAATGAGCGCTTAGCTAGAAGTACATGATAACCCAGCAAAACAATTACGGGAGGCTCTGACAAAGTAGCGAAGAAGACTCCCAGAATATAGCCTACAAGGAATGATCCGCATCGGTAGTCTCCAAAAAGCAGCGTACGGGAGCTCTTACGGATTTTCATGTAATTTTATTCGCCAATCTTTGTTTCTCTCATGTTTACAAGTATCGTTTTTTTTTTGCATTCGGTCTTGAAAAAGAAGCCTACAAATCAACAAATTCAAACACTACAGGTAGGAGGCAGCAAAACTGCATTTGCCACAGTTGAATTGGGTGTTAAGATAAAACAATTAATTATCTTATTACAAATAAATAGCAATTCCGAAACAGTCCCAATTCGGTTATCTCTGATTAAGTTTATTATTCCTTTTTAAAGGGAAAACTTTAGTTTTTTCGGGTTATGTGAAGGAGTATTTTGGGGTGCGTAGAAGCATCTGTAGCAAGTCCTAAAGGAATCATTTTATCATGCATTTTAAAAGGCACTTTACTAAGTGGAATATGCTCTGTTAGGCGACTTTTAGAAGGCTCACTAAGGATTTGAGTGCATCGCTCCGGCTGTCCTAAAGGAGCACCTTGTCGACTCTTCCAGGTAGCACGGTAAAAACCACAGTAGGACGGACTGGAATAACATTTTTTGTTAAACAAAAAAACGACTGTGAACCCACAAAAAATCAATTTTTACTGCTACGCAAAAATCGAGTTTGGAGCCTACAAGTATGCAATTACCGACTCTTGTGACACCTTTCGAAATTCAGTTGAAATCAGTTGCATTATATACGATGCCAAAACCATACTGTTTTGTAAATTCGGACAGCCATAAGAAAGTTGTAATTTTTTTTTTTTGCGGGAGGAAATGCCTTATGCACCGAAATTGATACCGTCGCACCAGCCGTGTGTCAGTGGACTAACAAACCGGCACCAATTTCGTTTTGGTACATGGTGGTGTTCCATATTCCTCATTCCTTGAGAGCCTTCTATTGTATCTGTATGCTGGCCCCGCTTTTTTGCTTTGAGTGTAGTTTCTACAAAGTTGGTAATTTGTTTCCACACTTCTGGGCCGCTCAAGATCTTTTCTATGACGTTATAGGCAGTAATTTGGCCAACACTTCGTTCGAGCACATATCATCAGCGTGCTTTTTAGTTCACCAAAGTCTTCTTCTTTGCAGCGATAATAGGTCGATGGGTATCGGTCCGGTTATCATCTGAACGGCTGGTACTGATACGGTTCGATAAGCGGAGGATACTGTCAAAGCAACTGTTCGCTATACAGATGTTAGGAGTTTACATCGGTTCTTTATCTTAAGTGTGCCTGCCCATAACTCGGAGCCAAATAGTAGAGTGGACAGAGTAGTGTGCATCCGTTTGCTTTCTATAGGTCCTCCGATGTTTGCCTTCAGGCTACTTAGTAACCATACCTGCTGATATGACTTCTCTGTCGCATGATAATTTGTGCCGAGTGTGTTAGTCAGGAATCTAATCTTATGAATAAATAGTTAACTCGTACTTTATATGATTTTATAGTTCTTGAGATAGTTTCGAAACCAATCTCTAACGTTATGTACTTTTGTTGGAGGCCACGTAGTCAAGAAACTGCTTTGTACGTGTCATAACCTGACTGAGCTTTGACATTAGAAGATCTAAGTTACGGTAATGGTATAGGGATAAACATGTGAGTCTAAAGAAAATTTCGAGAAAAAGTGTGAAAGAGGCAAGCTAAGCGAGCGTCTAGAGCACCTGCTCGTTTCTTCAAAATATCTCGCTTAAAGCTTTCTGCTGTTCAGTAAATGGGTACATTTTACCAAGGAGATTTTTCAAAAGTTTTTTTTTATTTAATTGTGATATACCGTTGCTGTTACTGACGTTTATATCTAACAATGACATTTTGTACAAAAAATTTGAAAAGCTATAATTCAATTCAATAATTTATTAAAAATGTGTGTCATTAATCACACTGCCTTTTATATGCTATGCAACTACAACAAAACTATATGCTTCTCTAAGGATTTTCAACTGAACTAGAGTCCGTGCTCAAAAATGTTCCACTATGTATAGAGTTAGAGAAAAACGTGTGTGAAATCATGAACTACATAGCCTGGTCTCGGATAGTCACAATTTAAAGCAAAACTCATACGGACTTATTTATGTTCCCATATATCGCACAACTCACTTCAGTAACTTCTTCACTATTGTCTCTTGTAAAATTTTCAATGCGTTACCTGCGTCTATACCTGTCATTAGAAATTTGCCTAAATTTTTATCAAAGGTTAAATCATTTTTATTGGAACAATCATACAATGACATCAAAATTTCCCTAAACCCAATAGCTTAGTAAACTTGAACTAAATCTGTAATCTCTTAAGCATGTACACATCTTTCTCATAAGCCATTTTAATTAAATTTATTTTACAATGTATAGGTTATACTGAGTTTCACCCCACACACTTTTGTTAATGTGCATTAAATTTGTTTTGAGACGGCATTCGATACTAAAATACAGAGTGGCTGATGAATTTTGCTACATTAAGAAACTCAAATAATTTTTTTTTCAGTGTATGGAATTCATTTTTCTTTTATTCATGTTAAAGCTCATTAAATTTTATTAAATATAGTTTAATTAGTTTTAAAAATAATGGAATTTAAATGCCCCCCCTGCTCGTCGATGCATGTGCGGCATCTTACCAAAAAGTTGTTCATTACTGCTTGGAGAGTTGAGACAGGAATAGCCGCAATTGTTTCTCGAATGGATTGCCTTAGTTCATTCAAATTTGTTGGTTTTGCTTTGAAGACTTCCTGTTTGCAATAACCCCACAAGAAAAAGTCAGGTGCAGTAAGGTCAGGCGACCTGGGTGGCCAACGGAATGCGGAGTTTCTGGATATCAGCTTATTGGGAAATTTTCGTCGCAATTCTGTCATAACAGGTTGGGCTATATGAGGAGCTGCACCATCTTGCTGAAACCACACAGAGTTGAAAGAAATTCTCATTCGGCGTAATTCTGGATAGAAAAACTCTCTCATGCTCAAGTAACGGTCTCCAGTAACCGTAACGGTGTGACCGTTTTCTTCGAAGAAGTAGGGCCCGACAATGCAGCGTGATGAAACTGCACACCACACTGTGACACGAAGTGGATGCAATTCCGTCTCATGGAGTATCTGTGGGTTGGAAGCACTCCATATTCGACAATTTTGTTTGTTTATGTTGCCGTTTAAATCGAAATGGGCCTCGTCAGACATGAAAAGACAGTTCAACATGTTTCCATCCTCTTCCACCATTTGAAGCATCTTCTGGCAAAATTCCAAGCGAATCGGCAAGTCTGCAGCGTTCAGTTTTTCGGCCATTTGAATTTTATATGGGAATAAGTCCAAATCTTTGTGCATAATTGACTGTAATGACTGTCTGCTTACACCCATTTGAGCAGATAAGCTTCTTGTCGAAACACGTGGATTGTTTTGTATGGCAGCAGCTACAGCAGCGATTGTTTCCTCCGTTCGAACTGAAGGGTTTCGATGGTAAGGTCTTCTGTTGACTGTCCCATGCTCGGCAAAATTGTTTACAAGCCTTATTATGGTCCATCTGCTCGGAGGATTGCCGCCTCTCTTTGAACCGAAACTACGGACTCCAGTGCGTGATAGCGGCGGACAATCCAAATTCTTGTTTCAGTGTCCCAGTTATCCATTTTTGTTAAATGTAAAAGTCAATCTGCAAAATAAAAAAAAAATTAACCAGATTCATTAAATAGAAAAAAAGTTATTTAATTTTTTTTTGGTAGCGGCTTTCATTAGCCACCCTGTATAAATACTTTTTACAGAATGCCTTACTTTTTCTTTCTTTTAATATTAACAGTTAAATGCTTCCTCTCTGCGAGATTAATTTAATTTAATTTAAGTCAATATTGTAATTTGAATACATATGTTTATTTCAGAAAGAAAAATGAATAAATCAATCAATCAATCAATCAACTTTTATAATTTTACGTATTGCCCTATGGTTAGGGTCGATAATCATAACTTGACTTTCAGCTCATTTTAAGAACAAGTATTAGCCAACATTAGTAACGTGAATGAAATTATTCCTAGCCGTGTGAATTCTGCATGACTTAAGGACTAGTTATAAACCAAGCTATATAAAATGACTTAAAATTATTTTTTTTTGTTAAAAGTCAGGATAGGTTAGTTTTAGGTTTTCATTCAAAGCATTGGATGAATAGCACCTTTATTTATTTATTTAAGTCTATGATTTCCAAAAAAAACCTGTCAGAGTAGTTTCCATATGAGTGCATATGTTGTATACGGATAGTACTAAGCTATTTAGCTTAAAACAGATAATAAGATACTTTTAAAGCAAGATGGGGATAGAGAAAAATCAATGCAATGATTGGAATTAATTTAGTTGATTAAAATTAGAGCGCGTGTGATTGGTCCATTCAGCGCATAATTAGCACTGAAATTTTCAATAGCAGACATGTTATGTTGACGCAAGTTACGCGGCGGCACATGAAAGTTCAATGCCTCAAGAAGTACTAAACAATCGATTATGCCATTAAGAATATCATAAATAAATATAATAGAGGAAATAACCATTCTATTCTCTAAAGTGTGTAAATTAATTAACTTACACCTGGAAATATATGAAGGTAGTGGCAGATCGAATTTTATATCAGATAAGCAGTACTTTATAAATATTTTTTGAACACGTTCAATCCTTTTATTGTGCACCTCATAAAAGGGACACCAGATTATAGATCTTACGAATGCAACATTGAATAGATCCATTCCCTTATTATTCGGTTAAAATTATTTACATACATACCAAGCTTTTAACTACTTCATCACCATACGTTACATATGTATAGCTACTCAGCTTAAGTACACTTAGATATTCAACAAAAAAATCAATTTTTTTTTCAAACGGATGTCCGTCTACAAAGCGCTAGCTTTTGCGTTTTTTTGCTTCATACTTTAGACTTTGACAAACTATTTAATTTTATTTTCCATAGCTTAATTAACACTCGAAAAGAATTTTAATATAAAGCGCACAAAAGTATAAATATGAAAATTTAGTTAGAAATGAAAAATTAACAACATTTTTCTAATTACTCCCTGAAACACCCATGCACACACAACTAAAATTAAAAAGCGCTATAATACGATTCTGCTGCAAACACGAACATAAAGATACTAAAGAGTTGAACAAGCTGAATGTTACTCAAAAAAAGTGCTAAAATAAAGAGCAAGTAAAGTTCTTGTAGAGCGAAGCTTCAATTTTTTAGCGCAGACGTCACAGACATTCCCATTTGGATTTTTTAGCTTATTCCATCTCATCATTGGTGACCCATTTAAAGAGTGAAACTTTTTATTTGAACCCAACATAATTTCGCATAATGCTTTACTGTGTGTGGGAGTAATGCGAAGCTGCAACAGACAATTTATAGCGATGCCCCCAAATGGAATAGAGCAAGATTTGCACGCACAACTTTTCTATTTGCTCCTGCACAGAGCTTGTCGTGCTACTCCGGTGGTTGTGACTGCATTCATGCGACAAATTAAATATGCTCATTTATGTTCAAATATTTATACCCACTCTACGGTGGCTCATTTGGTGTAATGAGATAAGGAATATATATTTTTCAGTTTTTTTACTAGGCAAATAGTTTATATGTCTGCATGGTAACATTTTGAATGGATCTTATTTTAGGACTCAGGCTTTCTTTCTTATTTTATCCAAGTCTCACTGATAGCCATAAAAGGTTAGACGGTATTGAGAACGTAATGGTTACTAGTTGGCTAGCCTCAAAGTTTTCAAAATTTGAGAGTCAAAATATATCCTGGCAAATTAATGCAACTTGAAAGTTTCATATTTTTTGATAACACTTTATAACTTTTCGTGGGGTTAGAGTTAAAAAAAAAATTTGTTTCAATGAAACATTGAATAAGAAATTAATTGAGGATGTGTTAGATAACAAAGCTAGCCAAATCCCCACAAAATTTCGTATTATCTGCCTGTATAGTCTCATTTAAAAATGGTTAAAAATGTACATGTGCTGATGACAATACAACTGAAAAAAATCACTAACTGCTAAAAATTAATTTACAACGAAAACTACAAAATTTTGTCGTAAAACTTACTATATGACTTTAAAGTTATTAATTATAAGATACCTGTTTTTTTAGATAAATCTTACGCCGTCATTGAATTAGTTAAATAATTTAGACTAAGCAAGTAACAAGTTTAAAAGAGAGGTTTGTATGTAAAGTTCCGTGAAATTCGCAGTTACGGCTCTGGTACATCATAATCAGATAACCATAACGTCAACGAAAACATCGACGGATATTTTATAGTAACGCCGCTGGAAAGTTGCGTTTACCAACAAATTATTTCCCATTTCGATTGCATGCACGGAATAGCTATGTTTCTATTACGTGCCCATGACTAGAGGTTCAACACTTTAAAGTCACAACTAATTGGCAGGTAACCAAGCTCAAATATTTCATGATGTGGGAAAGGTCAAATAGCAAAACGATCAATTATTACAAAAATGAGTTTGAAAAAATTATCTGACCTTGTTAATGCAATCAAAAACCATGCTAACCCGCTCCGTTAAATCTTCAGGGATTTTGGTCCAACGAGCAGATTCTCTAAGTAAACTTATCTTGGCAGTTCGGGGAAAAGAAGCAAGATTTATAAAATAGATATAACCCTAATCTGCTTACTTGTAGCATCCAAGTATTCAATAATATTTGCACTACTGTGGACCTTATGTGTATTTTGAAATTTTTTGTTGAACTACAACGCAATAATCTAGATGGCCCAGTGGCTTAGGGGCCATGAGTATACCCACGCTATGAGTCGATGGTCGTAAGAGGCGACTTAAATCTACAAAGTGTAATGACGTGCAACTTGACGGTTGAACTACAGATATAATGCCTCTCGTTACCAGTCTTCTTCTTGCCTACGGAATGAGCGGTTGAGGTGACTGAGAAGATTCCAAAGGTCATATCAAATCGCTTCTGAAACAGTCGGCATGTACCCGAAGGAAGAACCGGAGCGTAAAATAACAACTCTGTCTAGATTGCGAAAACTTTTCGAAATAATTTATATCAAAGTGAAGGCAGCATACTTACAAGAACTCCAGCCCAGAATTCAGGCTTACGTTGGAGATAAGGTGTGTTTATATGAACTTTTTACTAGCCACGATAACTTTTCTTTCAGTTTGCAGAAATTCAAACTTATTTTAAATCGGTTTTCTCTGTGCAGTGTTTTTGATTTGGAGCTCTGGAAAATGGATTGCCGGTCTTAGCTAAATAATCCGTTAAGCCTGATTTCTTTGCTGTAGTTTCTCAAATAGTTACCCTCCCCCCCCAAAGTATGAAGCAAATACAAACTTGATACCCAGAATACTCCGCATTTTGACTTCACGAATGATTTACTTTTGTACATCAAAAGCCGTAAAAAAAGTAACACCCTAATGTTAACATGCCATCTTGTGACAGACGGAATGTTGGTTATTGTCAACGCACTTATTTGGTCCCGCCACGTATTTTTCTCAATAATGTTGCGAACAAAGAATTTTTCATAATAAAATGTAAAACTTTTCCATTTCGACATTGGCACAGCACTGTGCATTTAGTAGTGAGCGATGCAGCTATCCTGAAGTAAAGCCAACTCATAAAACTTTCAGTATGATGGGTTGATTCAAGCACAAACTGCCAACTTAGTAATATATTTCACATACACACACACTATTGTGCTTCTGAATAACCATATGTGTAAATGTCTTTAAAGCAAAAATTCTGTCAACTGGATTACGGTTGTCCTTGACTGGGGACCATGAGGCTCAAGCATAGCCGAACTACATAAACGGATTTATTAGGTCCAACGAAGATTTCAGCAAAATTTTCCCAGTTAACAGAAATTTTTAAGGCCGCATTTTCTTTGGAAATGTTGTTGTGCTAAGTCTAATGATGGCATGATCGGATTGGCAGAACAGCAAAAGCCATAGCTGCATCTTAACGACTTCCCAAATTTGTTAACGGTTGTTTAAAATTGCAGCATTCACTGTATGATGAAAAACAAGAATTTACTTAATACAAAGCTTTATTTGAAACTTTGTAGGATTACCTAACTTAAATTGTAATCAACGTGCTGTTTCAAATATATAACGCTTAATTTCATATGTTTTTGTAAACTAAAAATCATCGTTTTGTTAATTTACCCCTGTATTTATAAAAAATAAATTTGGTTTATCAACCTGTTTAAAATGGCAATCCCATACACTTTTTAAATTACACGAGCTTTATAAGCTTTTTTATTTTTATGAATATGACTGTTAATGTTTATTTTAATAAGATTTTTAACAAGCACGGTAGTCTAAGTTCGTGTGATCTTTTATGGCATAACAATTTAGGCAGGTCTATTTTAATACTTTTCAGTTCGTATTATAAAGCCAGCTGATTGTTGTCAATAAGAACACTTCTGTTATGAGTTTTGACGGGTACATAATTTATTTGTATATAAATAGGTTCCCTACCAACAGTTTTTTAAAACTTGCGGTCGAGTTTTGCTCAAACATCTCATTATGTGTGCAATATGTTATTGATATAGCTTGCATAGTTATAGATTTTAAATTTTACAAACAAATTTTTCAGAACTTTGTTAAAAAACTGAGCTGAGTTGTTGACCGATTTCGCCTATTTTTACAACAAATAGTTACCTTTATATTTTCAAAATATTTGCCAAATTTTTGCCGGAGTTATCGCATAAAAAGTGTTTTGGAATGATCCACTATAAAAGGGGCGGGCCACGCCTTTTTCGAAGATTTATATTTTTCGACTGTCTTCATTCACGGATACTTTGAAAGTGAAATAGAAATGATATAAAGCTATTGTACACAAATTTATTGCCTATTAAATATATCTATGATCCTTTTTAAAAACCTTTCGTATAAAAGTGGGCGTGACCCTTAACCGACTTAGCAAATTTTTTCTCGAAACATTCCCTGTATTCATGAAAATCTGCGTGCCAAATTTCGTTTTGATATATTTTGAACGGTTTTTGATTTATGATTAATATTATTCTTAAATCTGACTTAATTAAAAGTGGGCGGTGCCAAGCCCATTTTCAAAAATTTCTTGAAAAATTGATTTTCCGCCGAATCTTATCCTTATAAGTGTATTAAGTACTAAATAATCACTTTTTTGTATTTTCGAAAATATTCTATATATAAAATGTGGGCGTGGCTATTATCCGATTTCCCCCCTTTTAAATAGCGCTCGGGGATGAGTGCCAAGCGACCTGCATACCAAATTTCATTGAGATATCTCAAAATTTACTCAAGTTATCGTGTTCACAGACGGACGGACATGGCTTAATCAATTTCTCTTTTCGTCCTAAACATTTTGATATATATAAGTCAATATCTATCTCGATCCGTTTTTGCCCTTACATACTACGGTCAGGCGATTGAAGTTAATACACCTTGTGTGCGTAGCACTACTAGGTATAAAAATGTTCTTTACGTTTACTATGCTTGCAGGGTAACAATATTTTTGCTTTTATGTAGATTATAGCAAAACTGCTATTTTGATTCACAATCAAGCTCAACAAGATTTCTTTGAGAGCTAGTTTGTCACAGTAAGAAATGACTAATGTACTAAATTCAAAGTAAAAGCCATAAACTCGTAATAAGCTCGTTTTGCCGCTGTTGTTGATTTGCTTTCAAATACAGTTTTTTTCATAAAATAAAACTTAGCATGGTTATACAGAGAATAAATGGATTAGATTTAAGAACATTGTAAAATATTCTTAGGTTAGTCGATAGCAGAGTGTTTATGTTGTGCAAAAAAATTTATTTTTAATAAAAAAGCTAGATAAGAAATATTTTATTGATGTAAACGTGAATCGAATGAAAATCGACACTGATGATGGCACAACACCGAAACCGGTTTGTCTCAAAACCAAATTTGACAAGGGATGACGAAAAATCGTTCCAATATACATCAATCATTCACCCTGTCGGAAAAACAACAAAACAAAATAAAACAAATATTTTATTATTATATTTTCGACCTTGCTTACATTTCGAAGAAATATTACGAACACTTACGTTAAAGATAAATATATGATGTTTGCTTTCGGCACACCCGTATGAGGTTGTATCTTTTCAGAACATTAGAACATCAGTGCGATGCTATTGGTCTCATCTGGCTCAGTCAAAGACACGACCCATAAAGAACATACTTTTTGTGAATAATTTGTTATTATTTACCGAAACTAAAAAAATCATAGGTATCAGATAGGTAGGTAGATTGGCTGTGTTCCAGGTCGTCCTAGTATCTTTTAGAAGCCGTTTTGATGCTATTGAAACTCGTCGAACCTACTTAGGGCAACACGGATATATGTTGCAACCAAAAGAAGTAGTTACTAAATTCCAAGATGAGTTAAAACTTCTTAAAAGCTTAAGGACATATGGGTTGGCTCTTAGTTACCCTCGTCATTTTTGAAATGTGCTAAGTCACACTAACTTTATAAAGCTAGTTCCAAAATTAGAAAATGTGCTGAAACCGCTCCTCCCACTGCTTTGCAGCTACATACATACAGCTTGCTATATTGTGAGCGGTTTCAGTCTCAGTTTGATGGATTTTTTTTTTTTACCATAGATGAAACTAGTTAACAGTTTTCTTTAATAAATATTGTATTTTAGTATCTCTACGTATAATTTTTCATCGTAGCATTACTAGACATCCAGCTTAAAATTCAAAATATACCTTATTTTTATAACTCGACCGGTTTCGAGAGAGAGAGCTTTTTATCACTTAAATCCTTAAAGTTAAATTTTAGTCATTTATTCAATATACCAAACTTCACCAACTATAAATATTATTGGAATTGTTTTGCAATATTTACAATATACTGACTTTTAAGTCGAAATAATATAGAAAAATTATTTCGTCTCTGAAAAAAAAAGTATTATTTTTTTACTTGGATTTTATATAAAACCTTATATCAGTTGTTTGCTTGTTGTGAATATAGTACTAAGTGCTTATTGCTTTTCCAATGTATCCATTAAAATTAAAAAAGTAATTGAATAATATTTATGAACAATTCATCTAAACAATTATTGGCACTACCTCGCATTTCTATAGTTCTTCTAGTTAGTTCAGCCTTGGTACAATTTTAGCAAAATCAATTTTTTTTTTTGCACCCTAGGTTTTATATATTATATAGCTTAATATAATTCGATAACCGAAATCTCTCAGCAAAATAAGAAATAAAATACATAAAATAAATATTCGATATTCGGAAGCGAGTCACTTTTTTCGTGAAACATATAAAATTTATATTTGAGGGAGGGCTCCTGGCATCACAACTGAAATTTTTGATCATGGACTACATCTGGAACTCCTTAAGTTTGATTATTTTAAAAGAAATTTTTGAATGCAAATTTTCATGCTCCAGAAAACACACTGAGCTGAACGAATTCTAGCCAAATATGTGTATCAAAATGACACTGACAGCCAGGGATGTATTTATTTATAGCGCAAAAAAAAAATATATATATAGAGAGCACAAAAAAAGTGTGTGTTAGGCTGGTCGAAAAAATTAAATGAGAAGTTAGCGATATTATTTTTCGGAATGGGGGAAAATTTAAAAATGTATTGGTATACAAAATAAAAAAGGAAACTACTGTAAAAATGTCTGAATTTATTCTGTAGAGATCTGTCATTGCTAGTTTAAAGGCTAATAATTTTTTCTTTAAGCCTGTCAAAGCATTTAAGTGGGAAATTTAATTCCCCAAACTGTTTGAAACCAAAATTTTAGTCAGGCCCACCGTTCTTAATTTCAGATTTTTATGTTTGGAAAAATCATTATAAAACAAAGATAAATAGTTTCCAGAATAAATTAAATGCTAATATATTCATTCCGAAATTTTTTGTACAGCATTTAAGTTAATATAAAATCCCTAGAAATAGTACTATAACTATAGTCTATACATGCTTGTTGCTTTAAATTTTTCCTTTAATCAAAAATAATAATAATTAACTACGAATTATTATCAACTGATCTTGAGCTCGTTAAACTTACAAAGATATACAAAATACTTAATGTATGGTTTAAAATTACCCTAAAAAATCTAAATTAGCAATGATAGACCTATAAAAATCAATGGGTTGGTGTCGAAATTCTGTATGTACAAAATTCTAAAAACAAAATTCTGCTTTTTAAAATTCTGCTTTTTTAAAATTCTGCTTTTTTAAAATTCTGCTTTCTAAAATTCTGCTTTCAATGTTCTGTACTACAAAATTCTGTATTAAAATATAATGTTAACAATGTTAAAGAGGTAATGTAATTATTTTGAAAAAGTGCGCAGCTACGCGAACTACAGTTATTCTGTACAAAAGACCTTTCTGCATAGGCGGCCTTCTGCCGCGCTTATTTAAATAACCCTGGGCTACGCCATGCCAAGTCCAGGTGGTTGCCCTGATCGGTGGCAACATGCCACCGATCCGACTCTTTTGCGCGTTTTTAAGTACATCCTAATAATTTACAACAACCACATGAAAACTTGCGACAAAACAAATAAAATATATACATATGTACATGTGCGCACTTTTTCAAAATAATTACATTACCTCTTTAACATTGTTAATATTATATTTTAATACAGAACATTGAAAGCAGAATTTTAGAAAGCAGAATTTTAAAAAAGCAGAATTTTAAAAAGCAGAATTTTAAAAAAGCAGAATTTTGTTCAAGCAGAATTTTTTTGCAATTTACAGAATTTTGTCACACAGAATTTTGTAATACAGAATAATGACACGCTCCCAAAATCAATATTAAGATCGGAAGTTTGTATTGAAATTTTTTTTGACATTTCGAATTGGGGGAAAATATCTGTTTTGGGACCAGCCCATTGTATGTATTGGACACCATATTCGTTCGTATACAAAGTTGGTAGAAATTTATGAATAAATGTCCAAAAACGTACCTGCAGTAGATGTGAGGGTTGGTTTGTAATTAATAGCGATGCTAGTCCCGGTTTCTGAAACCGCTTAATTTCCTTCAGATATGTATGGTATTTTCGGGATTGGCAATATGTTATTTGATACCAAGTACGTGTGATTTATTTAAGAAGAACAAATAACTCTTGGTTCATGTATAATGTTTTTGAATATTTTATGAGTTTTGCTGATTGTATTTCTTAAAGTAACATGAATATTTATAGCTGCTAACAACAAATTGTGGGTCTGAGCTACTAAACACTTTTTTCAAAAACTTTTCAATATCCGTAGTATTTTTATTTTTTTGTTAACTTTATTTTAATTCAAAAATAGGAGTGCGTGACTTTATTTATCATTTTAAAAGATATGTATATATTTTCACTTGTTTGTTTATAAAACTTAGTCATCTCGTTCATGGTTTAACAATTTAATATAAATTAAATTAAAAAACAATAATAATTTTCATAAAATTCAAAAAGTGAAAAATTATTATTCTTGGCCTTGACTTCGTTTCATGAATGCTTAAAGTTTGATAGCATCTTAACTTATTTCTTCAGTTTTTTCAAGTTTAACTGTTGAAGAACAACAAATATCCGAATACCGAGAATAATCAAGTGAAGACAGGGATTCAGTTCCCGAAAATGCCAGGATTTGTAAAAATCTAAAAATTAGCATCACTAGTAAATACCTCAGCGTAAGTTTACGCCTGTCATTGAATGCCCTTTTTATGGCATGGAAATTTTGTTTGGCGTACTAAATCTCAAATAAACGCAAAAATGAATATTTTTTAGCTTCACAAGCTCGTGCACTGAATTGTGTATGTGTATATGTATGTACACATACATTTGCAATCGCAAAGCTTCCACAGCATTAAAAAGCAAACACGAACTTGGTGCCATAAAAAATTGGACAAAACTACAATAAATACTTGTTGGGGAAATGGTTTATATGCTAACAACTGTTGTTTGTCTTCGTAAAGATTCGGTACACCCTAGCATACATTTAATGCAGTTTTTTACAGATTCTTTTCTTCAGTTTTGCTTATATCTTGGGATTGCTTCATGCGAGCAGTTGAGCCTTTTTTTGTAAGCGACTTTCTGCACGTTTGTATGTAAAGTGAAATTTAACTAAAAAAGTGAAAAATGTGGTAAGTTGTGGCACGCAAAGAAAAACCTACATATAAACCAAGTATATATGAAGTTTAATATACATTAGGGTGGGTCGATTTGTTTGGACGAAAGTTAACCGATATCGCGCCATCGATTTTTCGATAGGTTTTGGGCTCAGGAAAAAAAGTTTCACTACGCATACCCCAAAAAAATAATTTTCGAGCCTGTGAAGTTTAATTTTTTTGACTTTTTTCGACTTTGATTTTTAAGGTTTTTTTCATGACCTACTAAAAGAATTTTCATTTGATTCTAAAATTTTCATGTATACCCAGTCCGACCCAAAAATGTCCGCTAAAAACGTTGGCGATAATAAATTTTATTACACTCCCCAAAACCCAAAAAATATTTTTTTTTTTTCAACAAAATTGTCTATTCTCAGTCTATTATTAGTTCCGTAACGCAGCGAAGCGTGGCCAGGTCTTCTAGATTTTTTTAAGAGCCAAAACGTGAAAAATTTGCCAAAATTGTCGAATGTGTTTCTTTCATCCTCTTTTAGCATGGCTATACAACCGATTCTATCCAATAAGGAAGTGTTCTATTGGAAGGTAGTCTGCGTTAACTACATGTACAAAATCCTAAAGGAAGTTTCACAATTTGTATAAGGTGCTATTAGATCATACCGTACGGAGGTTCTATTAATCAAAGAAATGACATCTCGTGATTCACTTAGAACTCGATAGTCGCAACTAAAAAAGAGAACAAAATCTTTCATATTTTTCTCGATTTAAAGTATTCTTGGATTAAAATAAAAATTGAATACATCTGTCCGAGAAAAAGTCTTGACACAAACTTTTAAATTCTCTTTCCTTCGCGAAAAGATGGAAAACTCACGCATTTGTCTTACTTAACGTGAATTTTATCTTGATGCTTAAAAAGCGAAGCAGGTTCCTACACCCTGGAAACTATAATAATTTTTTTTTTCGTTTTTTTTTTCAGTGTTGTTGATGTGTATATTTATGTGCTTCTACAACAAAACTGAAAAAAAAAACAAAAATAATGAAAAAAAATTTAAAGTAATCAAAATGTTTTTTTTTAAAAATTGTTTTTTTTTAAATATTCGTAAAAAATTATGATTTTTTCAATATTATTTCAGACCAGTAATTCGAGTGTATTTAGATCCACCTTGAATGCGTTCGTTACTTTGTTGTGAAGTATCAACAAAGCAATGTGGACGCGTTCGAAAAAAGATTTCATAAATTCATCGCATCTGCTCAGTAATTTAGTTTGAATGCTTGATATTGCATGGGGAAATGTGCCTCATTTTGAATTTTTCTATGCAAACCACGCATTTTACTCAGTGTAAATGTAGTATAAGCTGTGTAGAATCGAAAATTACATAGATAGCTGTAGAAAAGTGGGTACGGTCGATATAGGAGTACTGTGTCTTGAACCTCTTTTGATCTGTCTGACTGAAATGCTCCTGGAGTTATGTCCTAAATTTGCTTAACTACTGTGTGTGCACTATGCCCATTCTCCAACACTTTGCAAAAATCAACGATAACACCAAATTAGTACCCTAAACAAGTTTAAATTAATTTACTGTATCGGTAACTTATTTTGCATTCTTTGAGATGTTCATAACCGCCCACAAAGGGTTGTCATATTGATGTGAGAAAAGGCAAGCTAATTCTTTAAACTTATAAAATTTACTTACTCGCCACTACTGTCTCAACCACTTACAGCCTAAAGCAGGTGCAAAGAATCTACTTCCCCATCTCATTTAGCTCTATTTCGTCAACGCAGCGTAAACGGTTTCAAGGTTTTTTTTAAGACAACTTCTAAATTTTAGCATTTGAAATCCATAAACTTGATTAGTTTTTCGAAATTTGAGAAGTCGGAAATTTGGGATTTCTTTTCACGAAAATATCTAAATGTTGACTTAAGTTAGTGTGGCTGCCGGCGTCGTATGGCAATGGTGTTGCTGTACTACCACACCGAAAGTCCAAGATTCGAGTCCTGGGACACCCACAGTGGTTTGAAATTTTTTTTTTTAAATGGGGTGGTCCCCGGCAGTGGTTTGGCAAAGTCTCCGAGTGTATTTCAGCCATGAAGGTCACTAATTTGTAGGAAAATATTCAAAGCATCACACCACAAATTGGAAAAGAAGCTCTGCGAAAAATCGAAGGTTTATGATGTTGTACCTGTTGTACGAGTATATTGCGCCATACATTTCTTATCTATTTATATCTATCTCGCTTCCTTTATGCAATTACAAAACCTCGTTATGTAGACAAAATTATAATACCCCGTATACTAGTACAGATGATTGTAACCAAACGTTGCTTCGCTTTAAATTTTATTTAATAGACCCACAAGTCAAAGGAATTTTTGCAGCTTTTAATGCTTCTAACACTGGAAATGCCCACATATATTCATAGGTATATGAAATTCTGGCATCCAAATGAACAGTTGTTGTTTCGGCAACAAAGCTTTGCGGTCGTATACTTCAATGGCTATGTGGTTGTGACAGCAAAAATGCGCATTAGATGCAAACTACGGCTATAAAAACTAAAACAATAAATAAAAAACTTAAAACAAAACATAGAAAAATGCTTAAAACTACAAAAATCACATGAAAACGCCAACAATCGCATTTTTTGTTTAAAGCTAGCTCTTACATTTGCTTGTTTCTTTTTTTGTTTTTGTTTGTTTGTTGTTTTTGTCTGCGAATTTTAATGGAGTAGTTTTGCATGCAATTTGTATTTTACGCTTTTTTCGTTACTTTGCTATTATTTATTTTATTCACCATTACATGCAGTAAATACAACAACAACAACACATCATCCATTACAACGACAAGCATTAGCCAAGAGTTAGTTTACAGTGCAGTAAATCAGTGATTTTGGTTCTTGCAGCATGTAACAGGCACCATTTCGAAATCTGTTAAACGGAAAGGTAGCAGCATGTTTTGCTATGAAACTTTGTAATACATAAAAGTAAGTTTTACTATGAAAATGGGCATAACTTTTGATTAATTTTACTAGTTTTTGAACTTTATCGCTTCAGTATTAAGTTAATGTGAATCCGTGTGCATCCTATACAAAAGAAGGATATTCACCTATTTACAACGCATAACCATCCCTTCAGTCAAATCTTCTAATTTTATATGCTACTTTGCGAAACGGCTCAACTAGTTCGAGTTCTATAATTTATGCCATGAAGGTGATGATAATGCTTTTAAAGAGTGGTTCTTAGTCCCATATGGGAACGCGGTTCCGAGACACCGACCAAGGGAGGGGAAGGTGTAAAAGGAGCAGAAAAAGGTGAAAGAGAACGTTTTTTTTTTTCAGAGGAGAAAGCACCGAAAGCCTTACAGTCAGTGTGGGACTTAAACCAGCACCGTCTTGTACCGCTACCCCCCCCCTAAAACAGTTGAGTATTCCCTCGGGAGGTGGTTTGAGCACTAGTCTCAACGTCTGTTGGTCAGCGTTCCTGTACTTAAATTTCAGTTCTTAGCTGGGGATCTTTTGTTATATTTTTCATTCTTCTAGTTTGGAGTGTTATTGAAGGAAAGTCGTTCTTGTCCAACAACCAATAGTGTATAAATGTAACTGGATAGGCATGTAATCAATCAACTACATCTACTCTTTTATTTTGTCTGATTAGTTCAGCTGCAGCTAGGCGGTTGGAATGGCCGTGTTTCCAGTCTGCATATATGATACGTACGTACGTTTCCAATTAAGCAATTATTTGCACAATGTCTTCAATCCCAAGGCAATGCAGTGCCGAGGCCGCGTCCCCAATCTGTTTATATCACGTGGACCAAGCGGTTAGAAGGGAATTGTTTCCAACCCGCATCTGAGATATGTACGTACGCTCTGATTCTCCCAATATCTTCCAAGGCAATGCAGTCAAGAGGCAAGGCAATGCAGTGGAGAGGAAAGGCAATGCGGTTGTATTTCCAGACCCGATAACTGCGAGTTCAGTGCCAGGCAGCCTTCCATTGCCGTGGTCACCTCATCCATGTCGCGGATGTCACAAAGAGTCTCTTCAGTAAGGGACTTGACTTCGGTTTTGCCTGATGAAGCCTGTCCCACGGCTGCTTGCACCTTCGCGGTGCTGCCCTCTGCCTGCTTGGTAAGCTGAAACAGCAACTCACCTTTCGCAGACTTGCGGATCTTGCGAACCATAGTATCTTCAATTTTTACTGCGGTCGGGTCGGGCAGCCTTGGGCTTTGCGCGTTTCTTTTGTACAGTTCTCCACGTCGCTCCTTGGCCTAGTGATTTTGCTGTTTTGAAAACCTTGCTTGTTGCTAATTCGGAGGCCTTAGGTGATGGTTTTCGCCCGTATTTTTCTTTTCTTTGCATCTTTTTGTGGGGAAAGCGTACTACTGTGTACGAATTCTCGGCCCCGTTTAGCGCGTTGTTGTTGTGGCTGCTGGCTCAGTGACGGCGACGTCTGATGCTGCTTTGAGTCCACTCCAATTTTCCTCCTATATCAGCTTCTGCTGCCTCATCGTATGATACTGAGATCGCTTTCACGAGATCTTTAAGGGTTTGGTTAATGGAACGTTTTCCACTTTCAATAACCCCCTGAAGTTCTCCGATAAGCCTACCTACGCATGGCCATAAAATAATCACACTTGTTGTGTTCACGGAATTTTCATAGCATAGGTGTCATGCGGTCATTCTTCCCTGCAGACAATTAATCTAATATTTCCGAGTCCACCCAGGACTATATAAAGTTCAACCTTCTGAACAATTCTGATCTTATTTGTGCAAGCATTTTTCGAAGCTGGTAACCTCTCGCCGAAAATTGGCGGATCAATCATATATACATATACCACTTTTTTAAATGGAAGAAACTAGTACGGATACACCCACAAAATATATAGTCAATGAACTAGAATGTATTCTGAGTAGTTTGGCTTTTGACTGCGGGTATGCTTATGTCTGTTTATACATATCTCTCACGAACATAAAATGGTATATTATTAAATTTTGGTTCGATGCTTTTAGCTCGCCCTCACCAACGTTAATTAACACTAGTTCTTAGAGGCATCCCTACTCAGCTATTCTGCCATTGCTCTCAGTGAGCAGCTTCTAAAGACAAGTGGAAAGCCATATATGTACCTTGATTTTAAAATTGGACGAGTTGATGTTGGCCCTTTTTATGGAATGCATACTTGAGAGTACTTTCAAAAACTTCCAAAAACTCCCAAAAAATTACTAAACGGATTACTGAACGCCAAATCGGTTCAAATACAGGTTATTATCAAGTATGATACGGACTTATTCAACTTTATCACGCCGTACTAACTCGCTGGAAGTCTTAACGCAAGGCTCTTATAGTTTATCATGAAAATAGCAAGCTCCGTTTAGCTGGGGTTGACAAACAGTTGTATTGAAGTAAGGCACTTTATCAGAGACTCAGTTAGCCCTGCCCGTTAAGGGTTTAGAATATGCACGAGTTAGGCATACCGGTCGTAAGAAGCGGCTGACATGCACCAAGGTAATGACGTGCAACGCGATGGTTGATCTACGGATATGATGCCTCTCACCTCTCATTACCCATCTCTCTTACGGAAGGAGGGGTGACATGACCTAGAAAATTCCACTGCTCATACCAAATCGCTATCACGACATTCGGGCAGTACCGCAGGGAAGTATCGGAGCGTACCGGATTCATACCCGGCCAAGAACTGTCAGTTCGACATCACTCCCCAAAACCTTCGGGGAGTGTTTTTATCGTGACGACAACAAGAACAACATCATTGATTCCGTGTACAGTTCTTAAGCATTTGTTCATAACTTGTATAGTGATAAAATTGGGATACACATTGTGCTCACGTATGTGCCCCATTATGTCAGTTTAAGCCGTTTGATTCATTTGATTTCTAATATTGTATCGTTAGTGAAAATTTGTTAAAACGTATTTATTGGACAAATTAATTTGGTTAAATGTTAATTGGGAATTGCTATAAGAGTGTGTATGCGGCCGAAATAGAAATAAATACCCGTGAACTCTAGAGCTGAGGTGAGATGTATTTAAATTCGATATATTTTAATTATTATTATGATTGTTATTGGCCACATAATCAATTTATGTTGACTTTGAACACAAACATATTGTCACTAAACTTAAACACCTACACATATACAAATATACAAGTAAATAAACTAATGATGGCAGGTTTTTAGATTTAAACAATTACGGGATTTTCGGTTTCTGATTTTACAATAATGAAATTGGGGTACAAGCTTTTATTAAATAGCTGAAGCCGAAAAAGTGAAGAAATTAGAGCGAACAGCTCAACCATATATCTGCAAACGCACAACCTGAATTTTTTGTTAAAAATTTCTTATGCTCATATAACTTGTATGAGAGCAACTGAAATTGAATCCCATGCGTGGCATTATTTATTGAATTTGTGTCATTGTGACGAATTTTGTTATTTCAATGAACTAAGTGAATCAAATTTAGATTACAACTTAAATTTATATAAAGAGATTGACTTTTGTAAACAGATAAGCCGCTGTGCGTGAATATGTGTTTGAGCTCCTAGTCGGATTTTTAAAATGATAAAGACAATCTTAATATTTCTTTTTCAAAAACTTAGACACATTTTCTTACACAAAAATTCATCCTTAACAATTCGAAAAATGTGCTGAAAACTCAAAAGTTTGAATAGAAGCTCAAAAAGTTATATGCTCGCAATGTGTTTTGAAATCGAAAAGAAAGGGAAACAGCCTATATAACTTTTTGGGCTTCTAGTAGTATACGTGTATATTTTTAAATAATAAAATAAACTGAAACGTCAAATCATAACAGGGGCGGTTCAAACATATGAGGGATCCAAGACTTTAATAAAAGAAATTTGTGATATAAGAGAAATATTTTAGAATACAATTAGGGTGAATCTCGCTATTTTTTTTCCTTGCAACAGTTTCAAAATTCATTCCATTTTTACTATACCTAACGTTTGGTAATTGGCTTTTTTCATGATAATGAGGCGGAATGCTCACAGACGTAATATCTAAAATAAATTATAATTTATATATATACAAATGTAAACATCTTTGTTAAGAATAAAAAGGCAGCATCTTAGTTCAAGTGGAACTATACCGTAACAACCGTATACAAAATGCCCTTGAAAAATACTTACTGGAATCAAACTCCATATTCAGATATTGTGATTTTGGGGGAAGATATAGTTGGTACCCTTACACTGGCTCTTTTGAAAATATTTACATAAAGAGATATAGCTAACTTACCCGTGAAGACTTTCCAATTTTCTAGTGTTCTTTTGCATTTAACCCACCATTATTTTTACTACTTTTTATTTTGAATAATTTTAAAATTATTTTTTTATATAATTATTTTTTTCTAGAACGTTTGATACGTTCATGTATTTTAACAAGTGAAATTGTCATTTTTAGTACTTCGGTTATCGGACCTCTCGTTTTATTTTCTATACACCTCTGCACCCTGATGTTCGTGATTGTACTTTGTGTTTTCTAGCAATATAGAAATATTACATATATGTTTCTTATTAATACAAGAGCTTACGTATTAAATAAAAAAAACATATAAAAATCAAATGAAATGCTGTATGTTTTAAGCGCAGATAGTTTTTCAACCATTTTGTTGTCGAAAATGTTATATTTAAATATAAAAAGCAAGAATATTGAATACATTTTTTATATTTCGTTAGTGGGTGCGGTTACTTAAGTAACACAGTAAAAAATTAAATTAAAACAAAAAAATTTAGCCATTTTTTTAAATAAATTGTATAAATTTTTTTAATTTTTTTCGATTTTATAAATGTCTGCATTTAGATAGCGTAGCTAAAGAGAAACTATTAACTTTTCGGCATGTCGGGACCATCAGAATGAAAATAAATACTGATCACAATTCATTATTCTGACTTTTTTGAAAACAGTCCGTAAAACTTTAACATCCGGACTTTTGTTTCTTCTATCCAGCAATGAAAGTTATCTTTGCAGAGATCTATAATATAAATGCGCAAGTTGAGGGAAATTGTCCCACTTTATGGCCAAACTTTATATCTAAGGTTTTAACAATTGTATATGTGTGGATAGGTATTGCCAAACTTCAGTGCCGTCATTCAAAAAAACTTAAAAAAAAATAACAATAATATTCCCACTGTGAGTGCGAAGAGTTGGTAATGGACCAATGAAAAACAAGTATTCACACTATACAGCCGTTGTTCTGTGTGTAAACGTCTCATGCATTTCTGCTTTAGTTGTTGGTATTGTATTGAGCACTGACAGTTAGCCGGGCCACATTCAAAACGATGACTGCGAACGACAACGCCGAAAAACTGAAGCTTGACGATAATTGCCGCCAAGCACCGACGACTGATTATAATGGAAGCGACAACGACAGTTCTGCATTAGCTCAAACAACAACAAAAAATTTAGAAAAAAGTATTGCATGTGTTAAAAAAATGATAACAAATCAATTTCAACACATATTTAAGGCTATTTGCATTTATTTTGATTTTTATTCACAAAAAGAAAAAAGAACGCCACGACCGTCGCCTGTCAAAATAGAAATAGATCTAATCTAGCGACAGCGGCATTCATGATTAATTGCCACTTTGTCGTGTCGTGCCCACAAAATTCCTCCCCATAAGAACATGTGTAAACATAATTTGACAGATGCCGCACCGTCGTTGTCGTCTTGAATCTGTTTTCCCTAAGTGTCTGCGGCTCTCCTGAGAGCACGAGGAGTTGCTTTGTTGGAGGCATTAAACAAGCAATGTAAAATATGAACAAATATGTAAAATTCATTGCAGATACCTACAAAAGTGTTTACAAAAACCATATAATTCATTATTGATTAGAGAGAGAGATTAGAGAGATTGATGGAGACTGGAGATTGTTTTGTAATTGTGGCTAGAATTGTGCGAATTTATCGGAACAATAGATTGTATAGAAGCTATATGTTATGTAGGTCCGATCTGGCTGATTTTCACTAGTCACATTACGTATGTACTATGAACTAAAACCGCCAAATTAGAAGTTCCTAGCTCTAAAATTTCAATATTTATAGGTCAAACTCCGTTAATCGGAACAATATATTGTATGGGAGCTATGCGTTGTATTGCTCCGATCTTGCTTATTCCGACAACTGATTAATCTCATGCAAGATGGGCTCCATACCAAATTTCATCAAAATATCTCAAAAACTGAGGGACTAGTTTGCGTACAAACAGACAGACGGACATGGCTAAATCGACTTAGCTCATCGCCCTGATCATTTCGGTATACTTATTGGTGGGTCTATCTCTTGTTCTTCTCATACTTACAAACATCGGACCAAAGTTATAATATTCATGAAAGATATAGTAAATAAGAACAATTTAACAAAATTTACTAAAAGAAAGTGAACGGAAGGGCAGGTAAGAAAGGAAAGGCAAGGAAAGAAAACCCCTGCGGGTTAGGGGTTTAGAATATGACCAAAGTAGGTATACCGGTGGTAAGAGGTAATGACGTGCAACTCGATGGTTGATCTACGGATATGATGCCTCTCATTACCCATCTTCTCCTTCCTTCCAGAGGGAGGAATAACGTGACCTAGAAGGTTGAACTGGTCCTTACAAATCGTTCAAGCGACAGTTGGGCGTGTACTGCAAGGGATTACCGAAGCGTACCTGATTCATATCCGGGAAAACCTTCAGGGAGTTGCTTATGTCACTACTCAAACAAACAAACAAAGGGGAGGAAAGGGATGAAAAGGAAAGGAAAGGAAAGGGAAAAGCAAGCAAAGGAAAGGAAAGGGAAGGACAGAAAAGGAAATGAAAGGAAAGAAAATCTAAGGAATGGATAAGCAAGAAAAGATAAGAATAAAATAGAAAACAACAAAAAATTAATTATAAGACCTACAACTAAACTAAATTTATACCGGAGCACGCGGTTACATACAGTAACTATCTTTTAAAAATATAAAAGAAGAATGAACAAAAACAAAGTCCAGCATACATGATTTACATATAGACATAATGTCTAAAATATTGTGTATACCGTTGGCAAGATAACAAACAACAATTAGGGGAAAACTTGGATTAAGCAGCTTGTAAAGCTACACGCAGCATCGCCTATGGGTTAGGCGGCTGCGCTGGCAATCAGAGTGAGTGGGTTCGATTCTCCACAAGATCCTCTGAAAATAGCAAAACTATACGAATTAGTCTGACGAGAAATCGTGGCTGTTTCCGAAATAGTACAATAACTATAGCCTGTATATGTTTGTTGCTATCAATTTTTCCTCTAATCAAAAAAAATAATAATTAACCAAGAATTATTATCAACTGGTCTTGAGCTCGTTGAACTTACAAAAATATGTAAAAATGAACAGACCATAAAGCCAACTACTAAAATTATAAATAGTTAAAATTAAATAATGTTTTGTGGTTGAATTTCAACCACTGGGCGAATAAAAGTCCTTTTCAATTGGTAACAAGCCGCTAATCTTAATTAAATAATTTTGCAGTAACTTAATAATTTACATTATCAGTTTATTAGTTATTGAAAAGAACTTTAACTTTATCCTTAAAAAATATAAGAAAATAAAGTTCCAGAACTAATTTTTTTCTTTGGATTTTTATTTTTTTTAAAACTTTTCCCATTCCGAAAATCTTAGGATTGTAAAAACGAAATCCGGGGGTTTTTAGCATCTCAATCGTATCTCCAAATTAGCATCCCTAATACAAATATTTACATGGTAATAGGTAATACTGAAATTTTGCCATTCACTTGTCTCCGAATACTATAAACCCAAAATCTACACCAGTTTGCAGTGCGGAACGTTTTAGTTTTTCCTCCAACTTTTTGTGGCTTACAATTTGTAAGTCTACTCCGATCGGTATCAGCTAGCTCAAATGCTCTTCAATAGTTTTCAACCAATGTTAAGGCACGTTCCCCGTGTCCATGTCACTTGTCCCGGGACACAAACCCGCAAGTACATTATCTACTACCTATTATAATTCTATTCCCATCTGCATATAACATTTTTATGTAGACATAAACATTATTTGATTACATGCAAATACAAGATAGGTTGTGTATTTGCATTCTATTTTACAGGGTGGCTGATGAATTTTGCTACATTAAGAAACTCAAATAATTTTTTTTTCAGGGTATGGAATTCATTTTTCTTTTATTCATGTTAAAGCTCATTAAATTTTATTAAATATAGCTTAATTAGTTTTAAAAATAATGGAATTGAAATGCCCCCCCTGCTCGTCGATGCATGTGCGGCATCTTACCAAAAAGTTGTTCATTACTGCTTGGAGAGTTGAGACAGGAATAGCCGCAATTGTTTCTCGAATGGATTGCCTTAGTTCATTCAAATTTGTTGGTTTTGCTTTGAAGACTTCCTGTTTGCAATAACCCCACAAGAAAAAGTCAGGTGCAGTAAGGTCAGGCGACCTGGGTGGCCAACGGAATGTGGAGTTTCTGGATATCAGCTTATTGGGAAATTTTCGTCGCAATTCTGTCATACCAGGTTGGGCTATATGAGGAGCTGCACCATCTTGCTGAAACCACACAGAGTTGAAAGAAATTCTCATTCGGCGTAATTCTGGATAGAAAAACTCTCTCAACATGCTCAAGTAACGGTCTCCAGTAACCGTAACGGTGTGACCGTTTTCTTCGAAGAAGTAGGGCCCGACAATGCAGCGTGATGAAACTGCACACCACACTGTGACACGAAGTGGATGCAATTCCGTCTCATGGAGTATCTGTGGGTTGGAAGCACTCCATATTCGCCGATTTTCTTTGTTTATGTAGCCGTTTAAATCGAAATGGGCCTCGTCAGACATGAAAAGACAGTTCAACATGTTTCCATCCTCTTCCACCATTTGAAGCATCTTCTGGCAAAATTCCAAGCGAATCGGCAAGTCTGCAGCGTTCAGTTTGTTGGCCATTTGAATTTTATATGGGAATAAGTCCAAATCTTTGTGCATAATTGACTGTAATGACTGTCTGCTTACACCCATTTGAGCAGATAAGCTTCTTGTCGAAACACGTGGATTGTTTTGTATGACAGCAGCTACAGCAGCGATTGTTTCCTCCGTTCGAACTGAAGGGTTTCGATGGTAAAGTCTTCTGTTGACTGTCCCATGCTCGGCAAAATTGTTTACAAGTCTTATTATGGTCCATCTGCTCGGAGGATTGCCGCCAAACGTGCGCCTATACTCTCTTTGAACCGAAACTAGACAAATGCAGAGGCAAGGCAATCGAAAAGCTACTTTGTAGGTGCATTATAGTAAGCGCAATAAATAGCAAAAAGTAAAAGCTACAACAACAAAGTGCTAGTGAAGTGGTGCTGTGCAGACGTGTTTTCTCTTACTCCGCTTATTTATTATTTTAATAAACATTCACATACATACATTTACAAAAGTTTACAATATCTACTTTTTGGTTTACAAACAATAACTATCACCGTCATAAATAAAAATTAAAATAAAAACTATATTTAAAATTGAATTTATAATCTACCTATCTTCAACTAAAACATAATTCCAAAGTTTTCCTGTGCTTTGCTTCAAAATGCCTTGTATTTGTGGTTCTAAAGTTGATCGGCTCTCTTCATCGAAAGTTCAGTGTGGTAATTGCATTGAATTCTTTCATATGGAATGTGTTGGTGTTGTGCCCGCTGACATAGAGTACCTGGTAAGCATGAACAAAAAGTTTTTTTGTAAAGACTGCTCTGCTGTCCGCCGCAAGTCTATTTGTTCTCCGCTACCCAATTTAACTCATGTGATCTCAGCATCGGATTTACCAACGTCATCGAACTCTTCTGTTTTATCGTTGACTCCGATGTCTCACAGCAAGTTATGGCTTCGAAAATGTCAAATGACATCAATATCAACCATAATTTGCAAGTCAACGGCAGCAACAACAACATCGGTAATAATGAGCATACTAACGCCACCACCAGTAATAACATGCAAATCAACGGCAACAAAAACATCAGCATTAGCGAGCATTCCAACACCAACAACATCAACAATAATAGTGAGCAAATGAGTACAACAGTAACAGCCAATATACTTGCTGCTCTTCTTAAAGAGAATGCGAGTATAAATACTCATATCACTGATCTAAAATCAGATAATGACAACCTGCTGAAAAAAATGGATAGCATGCTTGATTGTTTTTCCGTATTACAACGAAGTATGGCACAGAAAGACGATTTGATAGCTGCATTGGCCAGTGAGGTCAAAGAACTTCAAGTCTTACTTACCGATTTTCTTGCTGAAGCTCTTTTAAAAAATCCACAACCAAACAAAAACAATAACATGTCTGTCTCTTCTGTTGCTGCTGCTAACGTCGCATCTAATGCAACTTGTTCCAACAACAATGCCTCGGGGTCGGCATCAGCATCATATACTCTTCATACATTGCCGTATATTTCTGATAACTCTGCGGTCGATCTTCTCTCTGGTGCTTCTACCCTGTTTCCGATCTCTCAACATTCTGATAATACAGAAGAGCCAATTGTGGATAATTTGCATACCACTAAAACATCTCAACAGCCTGATGGTAAGCAAAATAATCGTGTTACTGCGCGTCACATGAATGGTTTCAACTCTGAAAATCGAGTGGTTGGTCGAAATGCTTCGACTGAGTTAGAGGTAGCCGTTATCAGAAAATGGGTGCATCTATCTTCATTTAAACCATCGGTATCTGGTTGTTGATTATGTCAAAAAACATTCTGGTATTGATGGGTTAATTTTAAACTGGGCGTGTCTCCTGACTTCTATAGTTTGCTCTTAGATCCCAATCTATGGCCAACTGGGATTAACGTCCAGCCATTTCGTAACATCCCAAGGACCTAATGCGACTGAATTAAATAGCTGTGTAATTAATACTCCTAGTATTTCTCATTATAATATTGTAAATCTTAAACTTCTTAAAATTTACTACCAAAATATCTCTGGAATGCGTACTAAGGCTAAAGAAGTATTTTTATTTACGTCTCGGTGTGATTTCGATGTTTTTGTGCTAGTTGAAACGTGGTTAACTAGTGATTTTTTTGATGCAGAGTTTTTTGATCCAAATATTTTTCATATTTATCGTAAGGATAGAGATGCGCTAAAAACAGGCTGTAGTAGGGGTGGGGGTGTCTTCATTGCGGTAAAACGTGCGCTTAGGTCGTCAGTCGTTGCTTTTAGAAACGCAGATTCGCTTTTAGATCAACTGTGTGTCCGCATCTTCGGTACCTTTGGTAGCTTGTTTATTTGCGTATCTTACATTCCGCCAAACAGTTCTGAACACTTATATGCACTCCATATCAATAACATTTTATATATCTATGAAAATCATGAAGATGACCACTTCTGCATACTGGGTGATTTTAACCTAAACAAGATCGTATGGTCTGACTTGCTTAGGAATGGTGTCTTAACTGCCTCTAATGCTAGCCTTCCACATGAGATCCATGTTCTAGATAGTCTTTCCAGCATTAATCTTACCCAAATTAATTATATTCCCAACACGCTTGGTAACTTCCTTGACCTTTTATTCATTGATGAGAACTTGATCTTTAAGTTACAAGAATGTAATTTTCCTATCTGTAAGTCTGATATGCACCATGTGCCCCTCTTTTTATCCCTTCAGTTTTGTACATTTCCCACAATCAACACAATCGATTCCCCGTCTCTAAACTTCAGAAATGCCGATTACGACTCTTTAAATGCAATTTTCAACGAAATTGATTGAAGCTCTATTTTTCTTTCGCGTAATGTCGCTGAGTGCTATGAGATGTTCCTTGAACAAATTTACTTGGTCTTAAACTCTAACCTAAATCTGATCCCTCCTCGGAGACATAAGTTACCTTGGTATACGAGAAGGCTTAAAAGACTGAAGAACAAACGAAATAAATATTACAAACTTTTCAAGTCCACAAACGATTTTAGCTTCAGAGAAAAGTATATCAGCCTTAGTAAAGAATTCAATTAACTCGATAAAACTCTCTATAACAATTATATATCTCGCTATGAGGATGAGTTAAAGTCCAATCCCAAAGCATTCTGGAACTTCATTCGGTCTAAGAAAGGATGCTCGATTATTCCTAGCTGTATGACTCTGGATGGTCTCTCCTCCTCCTCTCTGCATGACAGTGTAAATCTCTTTGCTGATTTTTTCAAGTCTAATTTTGTAAATGATGCTGACGTTAGCACTTATAACTCTTTCGGTGATGATCTTGGTTCGCATTGCGTTGATTTTGGAGCACTTTGCATCACCGATTTAGAAATACAGATTGGTATCTCCGCTTTAAAACTGTCTCATAAAACTGATTCCGATGGCCTCACCTCTTTTTTCCTTAAGAAATGCTGCTCATCTCTAGCTTTCCCTTTATCTCTGATAATTAACCTTTCCCTTTCCTCCGGTACTTTCATCGACAAATGGAAGGTGAGCTCCATTACACCCATCCACAAATCAGGTAACAAAAATGATGTTAGAAATTACCGTCCAATCTCAAAATTAACCACATTGTCAAAACTTTTTGAAAAGGTGGTAAAAGATAAGTTATTCTTCGCAGTCAAAGAAATTATTGATCCCAACCAACATGGTTTTGTCTGTGGTCGCTCCACCGTAACCAATCTTGCTGTGTTTTCAGAGTACTGTTTATCGGCCTTTAAGAGTGGATTTCAGGTGGATACCATTTACACCGATTTCTCTAAAGCCTTCGATAGAGTCTCTCATGATATTTTATTACACAAGCTCGAGCTTCTTGGTTTCCATTCAGTCTTTCTTCTGTGGTTGCGATCCTACCTCACGAACAGAACAACGTTTGTAGAAATTGCTGGTACTGCATCTTACTCTTTTGTGGTAACCTCCGGAGTACCGCAGGGTAGTATTCTAGGTCCGCTTCTTTTTGTTCTGTTTATCAATGTAACCGGTCCTGCTTTAATCACTCGCAATTTCTTTTCTATGCTGATGACCTGAAATTGTATTCTAGAGTTACCTGCGTGTCTGACGCGCTTCAGCTACAAAATGAACTCAACAATCTTACTGATTGGAGTTTAAAAAACAAATTGTTGCTTAACATAAAAAAATGCTTTCATTTAACCTTGTCGCGTACGCGTAATCGTATAAATTCAAGTTACTCGATTCTTAACAATCAACTGTCCTCAGTCGAAGTATTTTCCGATCTAGGCGTTCTGTTTGACTCTGGTTTTACCTTTGTCAGTCATGTGAACACAGTTATCCCTAAAGCCTTTTCGAACTTGGGTTTTTTGAAGCGCTATGCGAAAGACTTTAAAGATCCCTATACAAGGAAATCCCTTTTTACTTGTCTTGTCCGGTCTAAGTTGGAGTACGCATCAATTATCTGGAACCCTTTATATAGTTCTCATTCCGACAGAATCGAGCGTGTACAGCGCAGTTTTACTCGCTTTGCTCTCTATCCACTTCATTTCGTCGATCCATTTCCATCCTATAATGCACGGTGTTTGCTCATAAACTTGAAATCTCTCTCTAGTAGGCGCACAATCCATTCGATAATGTTCATTTTCGACATTGTTAATGGCTTAATTGATTGCGTGAATCTGCTCGATCAACTTGGCTTCAATGTCCCAAATCTCATCCTACGTTCCCACTACCCTTTCCATCTTATTACAGTCAAATCTAATTACCACTATCTCGCGCCCATTACTAGGGCAGTCAGTGAAATTAACAATATTTACAAACCGCTAGATCTTGACTTTGCAATGCCGAGATCCCAGTTTGTCGATAAGATTGCTTCATTTTATCCCTAGTATTCAATTCCAGCCTATTTAGTTAGTAAGTAATTCCTGTACATTTCTAGTCTGTAAGATATTGCTATCATAGACCGAATAAAGAATAATAATAATAATAATAATAATAATAACTACGGACTCCAGTGCGTGATAGCGGCGGACAATCCAAATTCTTGTTTCAGTGTCCCAGTTATCCATTTTTGTTAAATGTAAAAGTCAATCTGCAAAATAAAAAAAAAATTAACCAGATTCATTAAATAGAAAAAAAGTTATTTAATTTTTTTTTGGTAGCGGCTTTCATCAGCCACCCTGTATATTCATTTATTCCAATATCACTAATTATGTGCAAATTATTGTGGTATACATGTCATTAGCATGCATAATGAGAATCGCGTTTTCTATTGCTTAGATACGACAAGCTTGGCGTGAGGTGGCCTCAGCCTATTACGAAGCCAAATAAGAGTTTTGTGAAAATTAAGAGTAAGTGAGTAGAAAAATTAAACTACAATTAGGAGGTGTTCACCATCTTTTTTAGATAAGTCCGTGCTAGTATAATCTTAATATTAAATAGAAGAGTGTACTTCCCTTTTCCTCATACTCTCCCTCTCGCTCAGCATCTCCTTATCACTATCCCACCGGTCTCTCTAGCCGGCACTTATTCTAGTAGTGCTCATATTGCCAAAAACTATTTATTGTTAAGTTAATAAGTTTAATTGGCTAGGGCGGACAGTAGGAAATCGCTTTCATAACGGTAATAAGGCTACAGTCTGTCTACTTCTTTGAGTGAATATATTTAGCCTAATTCCCACATTTTAATACCTCAGTAAGCAAGAGTAAAAAATATATCAAAGGTATACCTACCTAGTCATTTTCCGAAAGTATGACCCCACCTGACCCCCTCATCTGCTCTACAATTGTCTTCAATATCTCTGTGTCCAGATACTGAAGTGCTGAGCCATTTCTCATCAAGAGATCGGCGGTATTCAGGTATCGATTTTGTGTTGTCGACATATGAGTCCAAAGAACACGAGTACTCACAAGCTGTCCGAGGAAAAAGAAACTTGTTTCCCGTTGTTAGTAAGAGATAGCGTACCGCAGCGTTGAGTCCTATCATTCCGCTTTGTACAGGCTACATTGATCGGGACGGCGGATGTAGATCATGTAGATCATGTAGATCTCTAGTCTGAGTTCTAGGAAAAAGATAGCCTATATAACCTTCCTCTGCAGCTGCGAGCTATTGGTGGATATGTTGCTGAACCTTGAAGGCTATGTCGTCTACATCGTTGCCAGTTCACTTATTATGCATGATCTAGTTGGTATCGATTTCCTATTTGGTCCACTGAGGTAAAAGTCACGATTTGTCAATATTTTGGAATGAGTTAAGTGTTATGAAAGCGTTTCGATGGCAGGACACTGCCCCACTAATGCAGACCCACTATCCAACCGAATTTCCTACTGAGCCTTAATAATAGTATAGTATAGTAGTAGTATTGTCGAAAGTGACGTTCCTTTGCTGGATATGACCCCGGTACGCTCCGGTATTCCCTTTCGGTACATGCCCGACTGACGCAGGTGCGAATTGGTATGACGAGTGCAATATTCTAGGTCATGTCAACCCTCCTTCCGTAAGTAAGGAGAGGATTTGCAATGAAAAGTGAGAGGCATCATATCCTTCTATAAACCATCGAGCTGAAAGTCATTACCTTCGTGCGTTTTTGTCACCTCTTACGACCGGTATGCCCAGTTTCAAAAACACATGTCCTCGTGATGATTAGGATGTTGACGGTGCGCCGAATATCCTGGATAATCACAGCTATGTGATCACGAACTCGCTTCAGGCTCAGCTGCCCAAACTTTCATAGGACTAGGAGCAGATATCTCTGTTCAGATATTCTTAGGTTTCCGGAGGATATATCGAAGTTCGGTGTCTTACTTATCCGAAGTTTCATGGTCGATACCCCCCCGTCAGTTTGAAAATCAAGTGGAGAGAACCTTCGGTAGATCTGCCTTATAATAGGAAAGTTGCTTTGTCGACAAATGTTCACAGAAACTCTTTAAATTCTGAAAAAATCTTTGTTAAGAAGCTCAATCTTCTCAGAAAAGGGGGAAAAAAAACTCGCTCCTAATTAAATTTCTTCCTTGTACTCTCGACATCCAAGCTTACAAACTGTACAGCATCGTGTTTATTATTTTGCAACAGAAAGTCATAACAAAATATGTTACTTTTAATGCATTTTCGTTCATAAATATGAAGTGGCGCAACATAAACCACACCCGCAGCACACGAATAGTACAATTAAAGTGCCAAAAGCAGACGGCAAGCAACAATTTTTAACATTCTACGCTTATTTATGTATGGTAATATTGTTATCATAATCGTTTTCTTGTTTTTGTTGTTGTTTAACTTTCGTTGTAACATTGTTAAATAGTATTCGTGCCAACCAGTTGCGTTAAATGCCAACATTTATATAAATATTTGTTGGTGCTCTACGCAAAGGAGCAGGATTGCCAGTTATCAACTTTTGTAGCAAAAACTTTGTTTGACCTGTTAAAATGTTACTAAATGTGACAAGAAGCAATTACAGTCAAAGTCGAGTTAGTACAAGACGAGATATTTTATTACCATCATTAAGTTCAACGTAGTCAGTCACAAATTTGCACGACTTTCACCCAGATTATATTTATACCTTTCATGAACATGAAATGGTATTATAACTTTGGTCCGATGTTTGTAAGTATGAGAAGAAGAAGAGATAGACCCACCAATAAGTATACCGAAATGATCAGGTCCATGAGCTGAGTCGATTTAGCCATGTTTGTCTGTCCGTCTGCCTGTTTGTACGCAAACTAGTCCCCCAGTTTTTGAGATATCTTGATGAAATTTGGCATGGAGCCACCATTTTGCATGAGATTAATCATTTGTCAGAATCAGCAAGATCGGAGCAATACAACGCATAGCTCCCATACAATCGATAGTTTCGATAAATGGGGCTTGGGCTATAAATTGTGCAATTAAAAAGCTAGGAGCGTGAAGTGTTGCAGGTTTGGTACTTATTATATATGTAATGTGTGTAGTGAAAATCAGCAAGATCGGACAAACAAAACATATAGCTCCCATACAATCGATAGTTCCGATAAATGGGGTTTGGGCTATGTATCTTTAAATTATCAGTTTTGCAGAGTTTTTACTAATGGTGAGTAAGGATCGGACACTTAAAACTGTGATGCGTAGTCATGAAAGGCATAAAGTCTTCGGCACAGTCACATACATCCCTTTCCTTACTTGCTTTTTTATGCCTAAATACAAAAGGGGCATCTTCTATTACGTTCTTGTTTTCATTTATTAATTTTTGCCTCATAGGGCTGTGAGTAAAGCATCGATTTTTATTTTAATTAATTTTTTTAATTATCATTTGTTTTTATGGATTTCATTAAAAGTAAACATTAATTTTTAAAAAGCTTTTAAATGATTTTAAATTTTTGTAAATAGCGTAACGAATTCGATGATTATTCAATTATTTATCCTGGGATCGATAAATATAAAATCAAATACAAAGCGCGACAATACTATTAGCAAATAACTTGTTTATCTACCACTAATAAACTGATCGCTCTACGTGCTCTGGAAAGGTCAGTGTAATAAAGTCTGAAAGTCTAGAACAGACGCATTGCCCGAACCAAATGCTTATAGACACTCAATGGTTGGAAATGGGGCTCTGCTTTATCAAATCTTACTTCTTCCAGGGAATGAATGTTCGACATACATTTTCTGTTGCAGAAATTCTTATAATGTATCACACGAATTTCAACCATTTCCTCTTTTCCTGATCTCGACTAAATTTGTGTGTTGCTCCTAACATTCAATCCAAGAGGTAACCGGTTAACATTCCTGCAAAGCATTTCTTCAACATTCGCTTCCACTCTCTCACACACACTGTACTGTTTCACTGCATCCACTAAGTTTTGTTGCTTCATCAGAATATGACCAACAGTCCACCACCTCATACCCTCAGGACAATTCGCACACTGAGTAATCCATTCCCTTATAAAATGTCGGCATCCAATTCAATAGAACCGTCGCTTTACCCCCTGCAGCGTTTTCTTTATTCCCTTGTGTCTTCCATCTGGGCTTTTCTGACTCATGTCGCCCTTCGTTAAATTTCCCTTTCAATTCGTCGTTTCTCTATTCATATCAGAGAAGGCAGAACTTACGCTACCTCGGAATTCGCCTTTTATTAAGCCTCATTTGCTTTCGAATGCTTCGAAGAATTCATTCAAAATACTGTCGAAGCTGTTGGTTTGACTTTAAAAAACCACGATTAAACTCGCTAATGCTGGTTTTCATCAGGTAATAGTGTTTGAAAAGTTGCTATGGGCCGCATTATAGAAATGAAGCTCCCCAAATAAGGTCCAATCAGACTTTCGACCAAGGGAGACAAGCAGAGCACATTTAAGTCCAAATTCAAATACGTGCTCTTCTCTGACTAAGTTTTATTTTTATGTATATTGGAAAGATTTTTCGTCATCCCTTGTCAATTGTTGTTTTGTTACAAACCGGTTTCGGTGATCAGCCATCTTCAGTGTATGTTTTCGCTCTCTTTCGTTTATTTTGATCATCTTCATTCAATGGTGTTTAACCACCTGGGTTTGGTCGTCTTTGGCCTCTCACCTTTGATAACTGTCGCAAATTGGAAACACCAAATCAGGCCAAGTCATCCTCCACCCATATTTTTCATCTCAGCAGAGGTTTTGCTCTTGCTCTGTTGCCAAATTTATGCGTGATTGTAGGATGCATTGAAATATATATAACATTTAAAAACTCTCTCGCCTCCATATTTGAACAACTTAGAGAGGAAATTGCAATTTATATTTTTCATCATAGTCTGATTGTGGAAGTATTTGCCAACAATAGCGATTGGAGTATCGGTATTATCAACTAACTCAAAGTTTACTGTGAAGATTGTTGAGACGCCCTTTATGTTTGTATATGGACCTTGTGAGCCTTGATGACTTTTATAGGGAAATTATAAAAAAGTTAGACTTGCTAGACTAAACGTTTATGCAGCAAAGGATATCTGTGCTGAAAGGATAAAATGCAATTTTGAATGGAGTCGATTTTCGACTATACAGTAAAGAGTATTTTCAGTGCTAGTGGAGTGTATACATTTTCCACTTTTTGTAACATTGTAGGCATTCATTTTGAATATACCAACAAGTGTGCAATTGCATCAAAGCGGCATCACTACTTGTATGTAATTAAATATTTACTGGCTCTCGCAACATACTCAATTCGAAGCAGGAAAAGCTTTCGTGAAGATTTTGTAGTTAGTTGCTTTGCTTTGTTGTAGCATTCATAGTTTTCGTTGGCTTTTTGTGTTGCCTGTAACATTTTGTATGAACGTAAAAAGCAACAAATATTTTCGCAATTGAAAAACCACTTACGATACATTTTGTTATTGCCTCGCAGTGTCTTGCAGGAGCAAAATGTTATTTTTACTTTAGCTTTTTGATATTTAAATAAATATTTTTAAGGAAGAAGTTAATACATCTTATATAAGAAACGAAGAAAATAAATTTTAAAAAGCTTCTGTTGCGATCTTGCTATTAATATTTATGGTAGCACATTCGAAAAGAAGCTTAGGTGTGACCCTTCGAAATTCTCGACTTGAGGCCATAAATGTTTCCCAATCCTGTATCAGGGTTGTGTGTTACTTTTGTCACCTGCCCCGTAAAATTACTTTAAATGCACTTCTTTTGGTCAGAACTCTGGAAAATTTTTCATAAAAAATGAATTCAGCACGAAAATTACGGTACCAAAACACGAAAATAATCTTGTATTGTCTACGTTTATTACAGAGGCAGAAGAAGAAGAATCAAAAGCATCAACAAAAGATTTGTCTCCTTAGTCTATAATAAAAAAAAAAAGATTTACGACCCCTGTAAATTTAGCACCATAGTCTGTGGTCCCACAGTCCTCTCCAGGAATTCTATAATATATGGTATGAACTATTGTCACTTTTAGTCAGCCCTACAGACATATAAAGCTACCTGTCGGGCCTGTGAACAACATACGCAAAACCAGTTTGACGCCTTATCAGAGAAGACGCAGCTCGAGCTCTCGGCCAGTGCGCAGTGTACGAGATCTCAGCTTGAGATACTGGCTAATTAAATATTCCGTAAAAAATCCGGAATATGCAAGGTTTCGTTGCCATACAGATAAAGAGACGATGAAGCCAACTACCGCGGAATTAGTCTAATTAATATCTCATGTAATCTCCAATCTACGTACTAAATACTGAAGCCCATCTTTGACAAGCTATTTAGAATCGATAAAGGTGCCCCAGCCTTTACTGATTTGGAAAGAAAAGGATGGAAATGACTTGGTGAACGAGTTAGACAGGCCTTTTTTATAGTCAAGTTCTAGTTATTCATGTACGATAGAACGATCTGTTGTTTAATTGGGATTAACTTTGTCTCACTGGTGTGACTAATTGGAGTCAGTTATAAACATCTTTAGTAGGGGCTGTCCAGAAAAGGTACGCGGCCCCGCCTGTGAACGTGCCTTTGCCGGTGTTTGTAATCGTGATTTTGTCTGCGCCTTGTGTAGATATCTTTTTTGACTGCTTTGCTGATATGAATGTGAAGCTCTGCTCATTTGGTGTATGTATGCAAGTGCTTTACTGATTGTTATTATTCGGCAATCGTGCCTTAACACGATGAATGCTATCAATCGGCAAACGACGAAGGCAACTGCGTTTACCTAAAATATACACAGTGTTCACAAAAACAAATTAGGTGATTATTCATGTTAAATTTATTTTAGCTCAGAATACTCAAGACGGTAGTTAATTTGTTTTCTTTGTGTAATCTTTGTGGTTGTCTTTTGGAATGAAATGCAAAAGAATTAGCTAATATAACGTAAAATGAAATACATAAAAATAAAAGCAAGTGATATTAAATTAATTAACAGAAAGGGAAGTGAAGGGTAAGGAAAGAAAAGGAAGGGAAAGGAAAAGAAAGGAAAGAAAAAAAAATTGAAGGAAAAAAATATGAAAGGAAAGGGAAGCAAAGAAAAGAATATAAAAGAAAAGTAAAGAAAAGAAAAAAAGAAAAGAAAAGAAAACAAACGAAAAGAAAATAAAAGAAAAGGAAAGGAGAGGAAATGAAAGGAAAGGAAAGGACAGGAGAGGAAAAGAAAGGAGAGGAAAGGGAAGAAATAATATTTATGCACAGGGTACAAATGTTTACATATCAAACTCCACGAGTACTTGGTACGCACGAAATTTTGATACAGTTCTTTTCTTGTTTGCAGAGAGAAGTAGCGATCCGCGATTTCTTGTCTTTTCATTCAGCCTTACCTTTAAATTTTAATTTCGTTTAAAATCTTTGAAAATAAATTTTTAGGACACATAATTTATCGTTATTGTTACACGCGCATTAAAATATTTTGCCTAATACCCAAATGACACAAGGCGCAGCCCATAAATCCGCCAAAAGTCATGCCATTAATCTGCTTAAATCCGATGAGAAGTGACTTTGCCACAAAACAAAAACTTTATAAGTATGGCATTATATGTATGTATGTATGAGCGCAGATAATTGAATTTTTGACTTTATAATTTAGAATACGAAATTTGTACAATTTTAGCAAGGAAACTTTTCAACAATTCATACCATTCAGAGAGCTAATGGTGTTTGCTAGAAGAACTGTTACAGATGTAGCGTTCAGAGCTACGCATAACTATAAGCGCATTCGCTAAAAGCAACAACAAAACGTAATCGTTTGATGCCACGACACACGCATTTGTAAGGTTGTGCGCTGAACTCAAGTTTAACTAGATATCTAATACATGCTCTTCATCTTTTGTGCTTTGGAAATAGTTTTCGGAGGCGCTGCACAAAAACTTTTGAGTATTTTGTTGAGATTGTTATGCGTAAGTTTTAACGGTACATAGCAACAAAAAACAATGAGCTAATGTATATCTTATAACTTCCCTGTGGCGAATTCTGTGGCCGACTACTATACTAACTAACTTTTAGTCGTCTTATTGTGTCTAACTATTAGTTGGCTTTAAAGTCATTCAGCATTCAATCGAAACAGTTTATCTAAAATTTTTTCAAACACTTGAATATCAGATAAAAATATTTGATAACAAAAAAATTAATTGTATTTCTTATCTTCTTATTAGAATCAATAAATTTTCATTTCGTATTTCGATTTCATTGAAAATTTGCACGCATCAACATGGTTATGGCTTAAGACATTGGGGTTTAAGACATTGGTTTCTGACCATGTTTTGAGAGCAGGACATCCACATATTTATGTACGATGCACATGAACACATATCAACAATATTATAATTAAAATTTATATAATAATTAACTAATAAGTATTGGAATCAAAAGTACAAAAAATTGCCTATTATTGAGCTGGCTACAAGTCAACATAAAAGTAGTCAACAAGTACTCAACTGGAAAATCCCTCACTTTTTCGGCGCCATTGCCATGTAAAAGTAGTCAGCTTAAATCTATTTAAACAGTTGAGGGAAAGACGAATCTAGCTGAAAAATAGTGAACTAATAGTCGACTTATAGCTAACTGATTTCCCTACAGGGTTTAAACGAGCTATTCTTGTTTATTTGTATGTTTTTAAAGCCAGACTATCTCGAAAACCACATAACCGATTTGGATGAATTTTGGTATGTATGTTAAATTATTTTTAAATGAAATGAAATATGCCCATATGGGTATCAAACGAAAGGCATTTTCCTGCGTATTTAAGAAGAAAAACATTTCTAAAAAGGATTGCTAATTATTGCTTCCACCAGAGCTTTACGCGTAACTGCTAAACGTTAGATGTACCCATGGAAAATTTAGTGAAGCAACCTCAGTCGCCTCGTGGCAACCTTCTCCATGTAATGGTGTTGAGATATCTGAGGTGAATAGTTCAAATTGCGGAAACGGAATTCTGATATTTGCTATAAAATATATAGCTAAAAAATTGTGTGAAGTTAATGAAAAAATAATATATAAATAAAAATTCGTACTCGGAAGAAGTGTGTGAAAGGAAGTGTTGGCTTAGATTTCATATGTATTAAATATAAAAAGTTATGGATAGTTCCATCTTCATAATTTTTTGGTGGATATATCGAACACTGACACAAATATACCTATTTGACCCTATTCTTTCTCGATTATTTTATTACAAACCGCAGCCGTTAAACATACAATTCAGCAAGAAAACTTGTAAATACTTGTCGAAAATATGGAAAAAAACTTTTTTGAGCAGCCAATAAAACCAATAAAAAAAAAATTAAATATATTTCTATTATCATGAAAGCTCTGTTTGTGGGTAGTATTCGATGTGTTTTTAAAATCTATTTTGGAAAAGCGCCACTGCTGATAAGTAAGATTATACATACAAACACCATAATATCTCTAGTGATGATTATCTAAAGCAAACTAAATTGTATGGCAACCTATCAAAATGCGGAGCTAAGCTTTGCCGTAGAGGTACTTTGGTCCCATATACATAACTATAGCACTCTCAGAAATTAGTTGTCTAAAGATGTGTGCAAATCTTAAAATACTTCTTAGTGGAGACTATTAAATGACAATAGTATTAAATGAAAATGCTATTATATAACTGGTTCAAAGATTTCGCCGGTGACACTGCAAAACCGAGTGAGTTATATCTCAGTTTGGCTGTTTTTTAACTACAAACTGTTCAATTTAAAGACGAATAATACTCTGCCCCTACTTCCGGCATGCACATTAAATAGATATCAACCTCATACATATAACTGCTCCCAGAGAAATAAAGTACGAAAAATGTAACTTGTATAGGAGGTGGTACGCCAACTTCTCCCTTCCTCCTCTTTTTCCTTGAGATTTTAACTATTGGCCTCATTTAACTCCTTAAAAAATTTTTCAATATCTTACCATAAATACTTCCAGAGATATGCAATATGGAAAATCGCATTTGTATTGGAGGAGCGAAGATAATTTCTTCCCTCCACTCTTTTTTACTTAAGTTGTTAGAGAGTTAGCTCCTTATCAATATTCAATATTCTACAACGAATACTTTCGGAGATATGAAGTACGGAAAATCTCATTTGTATGGGAGGTGCCACGTCCACATCACCCAGTGGACCGGATTGTGAATCTAAATTATTCTTGATTGCACGCAAAAAATTTCACCAATAATGGCCCAGATGTTTAGAAGGAGGCTAGTGGCAACTTACTCGCAAAAAATTTGTATATATAAAGATATGTATGCATATTCGAAGCATTCAAAAAGTTATTTATTTATTTATTTATTACGACTCTTAGAGCCTAGTTCAGTACTTAAAAATAATATTGCATTAGTTAACAGATGTACAATATTTTATGGAGTAAAAAGTAAAAATAAGGATACATTGAAATATTTTAAATTGAAATATATAAATTAATTATGCTATGTAAAATTGCGTTGAAATATGTACCATAAATTTACTCAAATCCCAATATCAATCTCATACATTCATAGATCTCGTGTAATCATACAACCTTTTTCTAAATAAATTATTATCACAATTTTTGATGTATTCTGGTAACTCATTGAAGCATTTTAATCCTTTATAAAAAAGGCTATTTTTTCAGCCTGTCATGGACCTCATAGTTGAATTCAATACCTGATCTTAGATAATCAGGCAAGTTTCCGTTTTTTATGTTGTAAATAAATTTCATTGCATAAAAGTTGTAACATACAAGGACCTATCATGAAATTCATGAGAAGAAAATATTCCCCAGGAGTGTAAATTGTTATTGTTTTGCTTAAAAATTTGTTTGGGAATTTCGTTCACATGAAATTCGTGATAGGGCCAACACATTTCCTCTGCAGTTGAACTAATGGTATGTTCTAAGAACTAACTATGTGGAGCTGGAAGTCTCCAGTGGAAGGGGTATTTGCAATCGTTTGCAAGAAGTCCTTTTCTGTGAACACCTCGACGAAGCATATAGATTAGTATGTTATCTGGCGAAATTTTGCCGATGAACTATGTTTCAAATCTCTAGTTCGTCAAGAACTTTTTAAGCCTCGATCTCGACTTTATAAGTTTCAAACGAAATTTCAAATTTACCGGTTTCTTACGAATTTTTTAAATACGTCAATAGGCTTGCTTAGCAGCTGCCTTTCGGAGTCATCATAAAACATGTAGGTCCCGCCAAGTGGTAGGAAAAAAGAAAGTTGTATGGGACAAATTATTATTATTTATGTTATTGGTATCATCACTAATCTCTAGCAAACCGGCATCACGAGCTCCATTATATTCCACTAAATTTTTTTGTTTGAATATTGATTGGTGTATATATAAAACACGTACATATGTATATATATGTACATGTACTAGTGATACGACGAATATTTTTTTGTTCTGCTTACAAATACTTTAAATTCTCTCTTACTTTCTCTACCGTAAGCACGATTCATTACAGAAAAGGATTAACGCAAATTATGACACATTTAAAACTTTCACCGTGGTAAATTAAAGTGCTATTGAGTTTTGTTCATAATTAAAACGAAGACGTTTCATGAACATGAAATGGTATTATAACTTTGGTCCGATGTTTGTAAGTATGAGAAGAAGAAGAAGAGATATACCCACCAATAAGTATACCGAAATGATCAGGGCGATGAGCTTAGTCGATTTAGCCATGTCCGTCTGTCCATCTGTCTGTTTGTACGCAAACTAGTCCCTCAGTTTTTTAAATATCTTGATGAAATTTGGTATGGAGCCGCCATTTTGCATGAGATTAATCATTTGTCGGAATCAGCAAGATCGAAGCAATACAACGCATAGCTCCCATACAATTGATTGTTCCGATAAACGGGGTTTGGCCTATAACTGTTGCAATTAAAAAGCTAGGAACGTAAAACTGTTGCTGTTTTAGTACATATTATATATGTAATGAGTGTAGTGAAAATCACCCAGATCGCACCAACATAACATATAGCTCCCATACAATTGATAGCTTCGATAAATGGGTTTTGGGCTACAAGGTTCGGCAGACCGAGACGTTTTTGACAGTTTGGTTTCATGCTCTCCTATTAACTTCCATCTGCTTGAAAGTGTTAATCCTTTTAAATTCGTATGAAAATGGTATCTAGTAGAAACTAGTTGTCTTGATAACATTCAAAATTGCAACAACACTGAAACTTGTTGAAGTTTTTTTGCTTTCATTCCGAGAAATAATTTTTTTTTTAAAATGGTAAATTTTTATGAAAATTAAATATTTTTTGCATCGCAATACAAAATATACATCTAGGAATTTTGTCCTTTTCCTGTTTCTTCAGTGGAATCCCACTTAAATGTGATCTGGAGTCTTTGGTTTATATTACAAAACCAGGATGTGTCTTGCTTCCTAGTTTGTGCATGTGGCTGTAGTAGTAGTTCGCTTTTCCACGCACTTGTGGACAAGCGTTGAATTTATCTCACATGATGATACTGCTTTGAGTGGCGCAATGCGCTAATTTCTATATACGTGCTTCTGGCTTAGCTCTGCAATTTGACGCATGCCGTGTATTCCGCTTGAAAGATTCTCACGTAATACCCAGAGGCGTCAGGATCTCAGCACTGGAGCCTTATTATCCGCCCTCCTATTCCCTGGGGAATTTTTGATAGATCAGTGTACCACACGAATGTGGGGGAGCGGTGTATGGTGTCTATTCTGGTCTACTTTAAGGATAGCTTGTCTCTTAATTTTAATCTAAATCTTTATAAAATAAAACTTGTTTCAGAAGAATTTTAGGCCTTGGTAGTTGAGAGATTGGGATCGTATCAATAAGTATGGCCAAGTTGTTCGATTACATGACTTTGCCTCTACCTAATTCCTCCTTTGCGATGTTCAGAAGAGTTCTTTTGGGCGATTGCTCTATTCTCAAGTGCAGTGGGGGACGGTCAAGGATTGCCTTCAGCGCTGCTGTGTTGCTAGATCTTGGAATGATGAACTTTATACTATCATGTTTTCGAAATGCTGCTCCATAAAATGTTTCTGTTTAAAAACAATGCTTTAACCGATAACTGTTTTAAATTTAAGCCCCCATTCCTGGTATTCATATTGGCCAAGTCTTAGCAGAAATGCAAATGCAAATATTGGTGACATCACTAGTTGTTATGTACTATATACATATCTACACAAATACATACCTGTAAACTTGTCTACCTGGAATCTACTTTTGTATGTTTAGAGCTACTTCACATAATCTGCATATACATAAATCGGATATTACTAAGTTTCTGGTAATGATTTGCATAATCTTATTGCACTTAGCACAAAATCTTACCAAACTAGTTTTATTACTCATACGCCGTGCAGCACACTCAATAAAAACTCTGCTTCCTCTTCTATGTGTTATTCTTTGTAATATTAAGAATTCTTAGATACATTCCATAATCAAGCAAAATTTCATTGAATAACTGAATAAAGTTTTGCAGCACTGCTTCACTTTGATATATTTCAACTAAAATTTTCTAAGAAAACAAAAATTTCTAGCTTTAAAGCAATTTGCCGTGAGCAATTGAAAATCCATCTAGCTTACTACAAATTTATTGCATAAATTCAGACAACTATTCAGTGATGAAATGTTGGAATATAATTGGCTTAGAGCAAAATATTTTATTAACACTTAGAAAAGAAACTAAATTCGTTGAAAGAACGAAAGAAGAGAAAACTGAAAGATAAGTATGCTTAAGTGAAATTATTTGAAGCAAGCGTTGATATCAGTTTCAGCGCTCAATTACATCAGCAGCTTTATGGACGTAGTTGACTTTGGAAGGTCTCGTTTTCGTAATAGTAGACAATAGCTTTCTATTTTTTGCTTTGAATTAATGAATGAAAGCATAATAAGAAGAGAAATAAAATGGTGTGAAATAAAACTTGAAAAATTAAATTAAAAACTATTACTTGAGGCTTCGTTCAAGCTTTATTTAAGCAATAACTAGGCACTATAGTAATTTCGGTCTTTTCAGAACATAAAAATATACGAAATAATCTATGTTTAAAAGCTAAACCAATTGAGGAGAGTACTTGTGTTATCAACGCCGTTGCTTTTGGCTATTTGGCCACTCAGTCCATTACCTGAAAACTCGTTCATAATGGCTTCTCGTTCCCACAGTTCTAAGGTAGCTTCGCAATGGTAAGGTCTAATTCGATTCCATTTGTGATTCTCTACATCCGACATATCGAAGTCTCTCGCTTTTGTTACCGCTACAGAACAAGATTCGCCTTTCGCAACTTTAAGACTGTCTTTTTTGGCGACAGGTTTTAAATATAGTGCGAACTGAAAAGAAGCAAAGAAATTAAAAGAAAAAAATACTTTGAATTTAGATTAAAATTAGTAAAAATAGTGATTCATATATGACCCACATAGTCACCTACGTTAACTGGGAAGAAGCCACCGGCTCCAACCTTCGAATGAGCAAAACAGCCGATCTACTGGCCCGATTTTTTTAAATCAAATTTTAAATAGCAAACTCCACTAACAATGGGACATAGCATATTCTTTTATTTAAATATTTAATAAAAAAATATGTTTCATTTTACAATTAAATTTATCAGTGATGCTACGCAATGCTAGGCCGTTTGCCATTCAAGCGTTTGTGCTTAGAGAATATCAACAAAACACATATTGTTCTCTTAGCATCTCTCTTTCGCACTCAGCTACCACACAGAGCGACACACATACATCCATTCAAACAAGCCGTTCGAGGCTCAAAATAATAGAAAATGTGTTAGAACTTTTGACGAGCTCATTGTTACTAGAATCAACAGTTAGCTACGTGACCTTTCCAGCTTCTTCACCGAGCGAAATCTGACCATATCTCCGACTAAATCGACGGCGACCCTGTTAACGACATGGAATGCGCAGATGGGGCAAGAGTTAAATGTCCACGTAGACGGAGTACCTCTACCTACTGTCAACCACCCGAAAATCTTGGGTGTGACGTTCGACAACGGCCTCACCTTCGCTGGCCATACCACAGCAATAGCTTCAAAGGTACAGAGCCGCAATAAGATCCTCAAATCACTGGCCGGCAGTACTTGGGGAAAAGCCAAAGAAACATTGCTTGCTACATATAAGGCTATTGGCCGGCCGGTTATTGACTACGCTGCGCCCATATGGTCCCCCAATCTTGCCGACACCAATTGGAGGAAATTGCAAGTCTGCCAAAACACCGCCATCAGAACTGCTACGGGATGTCTGCTTATGTCATCTGAGTCTCACCTCCATCAAGAGGCAAAATTGCTCAATGTTAAAGAGCACGCGAAACTCTTGAGTAGACAGCTCCTTCTGAACTGTCATACACCCAGTCATCAAAATCGACATCTATTGGATATAGCCCCGCCCCCAAGAGACATAAGGAGACATCTTCGTAAGCACTACGAAGCACCACATCTCTTTGCCGTTTGATCTGCGGAACCATATACCGGCTCTAAATAACCTCTACACCGAGTCGGTAGACAGATCCCTCAGATCTCGGCCTGTGAATGCCGTGTACTTCCGAGGGAGACTAGAGTAATGCTAGCACAACTTCGCTCTGGATATTGTAATAGGTTAAACTCTTACTTATCCAGACTGAACCCCAACATACCAAACACATGTCCTGCATGTGGTATGTCCCCTCATGATACCAAACGTCTCTTCTCCTGTTCAGTCGAACCTAATCTTCTAACACCTACATCACTCTGGTCCAACCCTGTGGAAACTGCGCATTTCCTCGGACTTCCGTTAGAAGAGCCTGATGACAATTTAAAGTGATCGAGCCCAGTGCCAAGCACTGTTAACAACAACAACGCGCTCATTGTTAATATTCATCCAAACATTGGATATATACAAACTATGAGTTCCACTTGCCTTTGTGAAGTGCAATTATCATTTCGAAAAATTCGGTAGCCGAAGGAATTAATGAAGCAGTATTGAGCAAAACATAGTCTAAGTAGAAACTCTATAATTCTGTTAATACAGTGTCTGACCCCAACGATGTGGGTTATTACCTAGACTTAAATTTTAAATATGAATAGTTTTTTAAATAATCGAAAGTTGAACATTCTGTTGAATTTTTCAGATTTGTCAATTGTCTTTTCAGCTGAAAGAACTGTACAAAACGGCTAGCTTTGCGGATCTGATTCACTATGTTAATTTGAAAATACATGAACACTAAATTAAGCATAAAGAGAAATTTCTACAGATTTTTAAAACTCGCATAAATATAATTAATGTTAATATTACTGAGAGGTGATCAAAACCTGCAAAAATTCACTCAACACACACAAAATCCCTAAAAACAAAATTTTCAAATACACTTTTCAATAAGATGCAATCATATGTGGGACGTGATCGTGGAATATACACCACTCAGCCCGGAACAAGTAAATATTAAGACGCGATTCAGAGATTTTCAAACTGAGTATCGCGAAGCCGGTGTTGGATCAGCTAAAATGATTCTGTTTAAACGCGGTTAAGAGCAGCCTTCCAGAAATATGAAGAAATTCTGTGGATCTGGAAGCAGTTGTTAGAACCGCGTAGAGTTAGTTTTTCCAGCGTTTCAGAAGGCCGACTATTTAATAAGCTGTTCTGCTCAATGAGAAGACCAAAAGTTGTGTATAGAAATAATGAAGACGATGAGATACGTCGAATTAGTTAAGTTTGTATGTAAATCTTCTACTTTGGACTAAAAATAATCAGTCAGTTTGAGAGATATCTGGCTTAAAATGTATATGTGTCCACAATTTTATAATATGTTAATCATTTGTTTGGGCTATAAGTCTTTCAAATAAATAGCTAGAAGTGAAAAATTTTTCAAACTCTTCTAATCCCCATATAATCCATTGTGCCAAGAAATGGCTACAACTCTTTCAGGTATAGCTATTTCAAATAAATAGGTACGAACCTTAATTTTTTCACTTAATGTGGGTAGTGAATATCACGAAGAGTTAACCAATATAACATAAAGCTTCAATCAAAAATCCCGATAAACTAGGTATGGAATATATCTTTCGTTAGGTAGGAAGATATTCCCAACGAGCATTTCTGTTTTTAAAAATAATTTTAAGTAAACCTGCTACAATGTGCGATATGTAAGCTTTTTCAGTTTTAATTTATTTGAAAGTTTAAAGCTAACTTTTTATAAAATTCAAAAACAAACTGGTATAAATCTTTTTACCTCAAAAGTGAAATAAAAATGTTTACAAAAATTCCAGAGAAAACCATTTGTCAGTTTTTTTTCTTTTCAACTGGAAAAATTTTCAAATTCTTTTCATAAACGGTTTTACATGAGAATGAGGACGAAAAGGTAAAAATCATGGCTGCATCTTAACCACTTCTGCAATCTGATAATAATTGGGTTAAGTTGCAGCATTCAATGTATGACAATTATTTATGATACAACTTATTTATTTATTTTTAGCTAAATAATATAAAAAATATGGTTTGAATTAAGTTTCAGAAAAAACACTTATAAAAAGCTTTCTTTGCAATTTTTTTATAGGCTTACATTATTAAGCTTTTTTTCAACGTGTCATTTCAATTATAAAACGTTTATTTTTAAACGTTTTATAAACCAAAAATCAGAATTTTGTAAGTTTAATATTTATTTAATATTTCTAGCTGCTTGAGGTTGTTTTAAATAAGTATCGCACCGTGAAAATTTATACTCGTATTATTTGAAAGGGGTAAATAGTTCGGCTCAAAACACAACTCTCTCCTTACCTATTTCAACTTAAACACATATAATGTCAATTTAGACTTTGTTTCAGTTCGAAGCATTTCTAGAAATTAAGTTGACTATGACAGACATGAAATTATGTTTCTTTTAGAATCATGTTTAAGTAGATAAAACTCTATTTTATTTATACCACTTAAAATTAAAATAAAATTTAAAATTTAAATATAATATCACATGTAAATAAATAATAAAATTAATATGTAAATAACTATTTTTATACTCTTCAAAAATTTACAATAATTTTAAAATTATTGACTATTTATCAACTTTTTTTTTACAAAAAAAATTTTAGAACTTTTTTTGTTTAGTTTAAAAAATAGTTAATAATTGATTTTACATTTTATAATTATAATTCGTTTTCTATTCAAATTTTTGATTATAATGAAAAATAAACTTGGTTTTATAAAAAATCTCAGAAAACAGCTCTCTCCTTATCTAATTCAATTAAAATACATATAATGTCAATTTAGACTTTGTTTCAGTTCTAATAGTTTCCAGAAGCCCATCACTGATCTTCCCTTCCGGAATAGCAAATGAGACTAAGTTCGCTATAAATGACCTAGTTTTGAAATCTAATGGTTTGTGAATTGCTCTCAGAACTCTTAAATTACAGTGTAAATTCCTTTTCGGAAAAATTGCCCCCAGAACATTCTAGGAACGTTTCGCAGTAAAAACAACAACAATGTAATCGATAACTTTGACCATATCTTAATCGCGGAGTCTGAATTCACAGGTTCTATATCCAAAGGAAGCTACTGTGTCCGTGCTTAGTTTATTATGCCAAACGAGACATTCTTATTACAAGACTGAAAGTAAAAAAAATAAAGTTCATAAATCAAAGTACATATTATAAACCTTTTTAAACTTTTATGAATATCCGTGTTATAGTACAGCTAATTTACTTCAGTTTTTACATCACCATATTTTCCTCAGTGTATGTAGATATATGTATGGAGTACGCTATTGGCAAAACGTCTTCATTTACACAAATCTAAAATATATATTCATTGTACATTGTACTCTCTTACATACCCATTAACGAGCACACAAAACCTCACAAATTGCTTTACCTTGATTTTAAATGCAAGCTGTAAGCTCCTAAATCCCGCCATCAGCAACAGTCAACGTGGAACAAAATGCATTAAGCCACCTTAAATTGCAGCTACTTTACCTTTCTTACATAACTTATCAAAGCAAAAATAAAACCAACATTACTAACGGCGTGTTGTGTAGCTACAGCTTTGCCAAATAAGCTGGTTAATGTTGGCGTTGTAAAGGATTAAGATTTCCCAGCAAAACTCATTTTGAGCTTCCACGCAATTTAACGAAGCAAACACTTTGTGTTATGGGTAGCCTTGCTTTATTTAGAGAATTTTTGTTTATAATTACTTACGAAAAGAGTACAGACATTCAAACATTCGCACTTCCTTTTAATTTTCAAAATTTAAACTTGCTTCTTCTTTTCATGAGCGCATTTGCAAAACTTAGATAGCATAAACATATTTTGTATGAGGCGGCAACTCTGCTTCAATATTAAAATGAAATGAATGCCGCATTTGCACAACTCTCGTACTCACCATTTTCAACACATTCTAAATTTTTCACTTCTAAAACACTTCTGTTGGGCTTCAGCAGGTGCTAATGCCCTCACTCAACCATTGTGCTTAGTCTTGCTTCTACGGCTGTTGCATATACTCGTACAATCCATTGTTGTTATGCTTTTCATTTATTCCTGTTGTTGTTTTCGCCATGCTTTTGTTTTCGTCGTCGCCGGTATTGAGTTACAGCTGGCGTCACCATTGTCATTAGGTACTAGGGCGCCTACTCTCCTTTTCGTTATTTAATACCCATTCTGTATTTTCTGCCACTTTCTACGCATTTCTTCTTTGTTGTTTTTTTCTGTTGTTTTTCTATTATATTTGTAGTTTTTAAGCTCACTTTTCTAAGTGTACTTCTTTAAGTTCATAGCAGTGACGCAAAGCTGTCAACTCAGGTCCATGAGTATATGAGTTTAGCTGTTGTTCTAGAAAATGTAAAACAAAATCTACATATCAACGTCGGAGTGGAACTTTATCTACTACTTATTATATAAGATATTGCGTTTTTATCTGAATCGAATTTTTAGCTAGGGAGCTTTTCAATTCTGGTGCTTGGAAATCTTCAAAATTACAGCCGAGGTGATTTTTCATTAAACCGAGGATATATCTGGTAATGGGATGTGATTATTGTTCCAGGTATTCTTACCTGAAATTGTTGTTGTTGTTAACAGTGCTTCGCCCTGCCTTATGGACACGATCACTCTGAGAATCGTCATCAAGCTATTCTATGGGAGTCCAAAGAAACCAGCAGTTTCAACCGGGTTGGACCAGAGTGATATTGGTGTTAAAGAGTACATTTAATTGAACAGGTAAAGAGCTGTTTAGTATCGTAAGGGGACATACCACACGCAGGGCAAGTATTTGATATGGTGGGGTTGAGTCTGGATAAGTAAAATTTTACCCTATTACAATATCCAAATCGAAGTTGTGCTGGTATGACTCAGCTATTTCAGGTGGTTGGTTGGTTGGATGTCAAGTTTGTGGTTGACAGTCCAATTTCTGAGAAATTTGTCTACCAACTCGGTGTAGATTTCATTAGAGCCCGCTTGTTGTTGAGCAGATCTAATGGATAAGTAATATGATGCCGGATCTCTTCATAGTGCTTACAAAAATGTTTCCTTATGTCCCTAAGTGTCGGATCTTCAACCAATAGTTGTCGGTATTGGTGACTAAGTCTATGGAAGTTCAGTGGAAACTACACGCTTAATAGTTCTGCCTGCTCTCCAACATTGTGCTGTTTTGTGTTCTGATGAAGGTGAGACTCAGCCGACATAAAAAGACATCCCATAACCGTTCTGATGTCTATATTTTGGCAGATTTGTATCTTCCTCCAGTTGATGTCAGAAAGATTGGGCGACCATTTCGGTGCAGCATAATAAATCAGTGGTCGTGCTGTAGTCTTATATGCAGCAAGCAATGTTTCTTTGTGTTTCTCCAAAAGCTACCGTCAAGTGACTTGAGGGTCTTGTTGCGGTTATGTGCCTTTTTGGGTATTGCGGTGGATTGGATGATTAGCGAAGTTGAGGCCGTTGTCAAACATCAAACCCAATTGGTTGACAGCAGGTACAGTTACTTCATCTATGTGAACGTTTAACTCTTGCCTCATTTGCGCATTCCACGTCGTAAACAGAGTTGCTGTCAATTTAATAAGAGAAATTGTCAGATTTCGCTCGGTAATGCAGCTTCAGCGCTAACCTTGCTTAACCGCAACTATCGCCATAGAGAGATGTTCAATACGACAGACAAATTTCATCGTTTTTGACCTTTGGTGGGAAACATTCGCCTTAAATGAAGGAAAGGTTCTTGTATACATGGGAATGAAATAAAATTGGGTGTTATGACGTCAACTACAGTGGTCATGTTAAAAATACTAGGTAGACAAATACAGTCGTGTACTCCCAGCACCGAAAGCATAGCTTTCATACTTGCTTAAATGACCGTTACCCGTGACGCCAATTCAAAATATCAAGCGACCGCCAATCGGTTACCACTTGCTCCTTTCATCGAAGTGTTGGTCTCCATCTTCCTCAAGTTCGATCGAAGGTTTGAAAAATACTCGAAAGCTTTGATAAACATTCGCGCAAATGACAGATGGCTTTTAGACTGCAAAAATCTCAAAGACCAGTAGAGTGAAGCGTATTTGAGCTACAGAGCCATTTGGGAGCTATGCAGTTGGAGGGCCAACATCTTTTATATGGCTAAGCTCCATTTAAGAAGAAAAAAGAAAGGGCCTGGGGGGTAAATGAATTGCTTGCCGCCGTCGAAACTTTGGGTAGTGGCTCTTAGTCTCGTTGTAGGAAAGGTATACCTTGCCGCTACTATACTCTAAACAATATAACCCGTTGGAACCCTCTGACTACTTCGTCAAAATCGATTAGAGATCTGGGAAACATTCTCACACTTCGGTAGTTAGCAGTAGTGTGGACGGTATTAGCTTGTCATGGTAGATGTGTGGATCATATAGTATTTATCAACTTACATGCTATTTAACAACTTAACCATTACTTAAGTATTCTCTTTTATTCGTGATACGCTTTTGAAACCGTCAGTATGAAAAGATCAGTCTTGAATGTGTAGTTTCCCGTAAAAAGTGCATTTGTTTTCCCAGTTTTACTTTGACAACAACTGTGCTGGGTATAGTCATAGCTCTCCCTTACATATATATAATTATTGTTCCTATTTACGTCCTTTACTTACCGCACACAAAAACCCACCATATTTTTAGAGTTACTACAGGTACTTAGATCCCTCATTTACACATTGACGTCGTTGTACTTGTCGCTGTTATGTATTGCCATTGTTGGCGTTGTTGTTGTTGTTTTAATCATTCCATGGAAAAAGTGAAAATCCGCATTTTCTCATCGTAATAGGTATAAAAGCTCATATATCACTTCCATTGCGCATACAAACATCCTAACGCGATGCATACCTTTACAGCTTGAGAGCTGTAACTTCCGCTAAATTTCAACAGACTGCCTGTGATTGCCATAGCATATGGGTTTTCTTTTCTTTCCTTTTGTAACTTTCTAAAAGGATGCTGCAAGGACACCATGCAAAAGCGTCCTTCGTTGTTGCTCCACACACAAGTGTATGTGTGTTGGTAGGTATTTAATTCTTTTGGCATTGGCTTTGCCGCTGTCTTTAACTCTAATCGTTTGGACAATTTTGCATTAAACATTAGTGTTTTTATCTTACTACCAACATACTTATTTACCTATATATATGTATATAAATTTACGAGTAAGGTGGTAGAATGGATTTGCCATTTGAGCTTATCAGCGCGCTATTAAATGGACTACTTAGCTGCTCAACGAGTCTATTAGCACCATGACCCTGCTTTCTTTTTAAACACAGTGGCTTGGGTTTGGTAGAAAACATTATTTCATTAGGCTGCCTTAATCTCCATACAAGAAAGTTATCAAATTAAATAGTTTTTTTATAATTTGTTTTTTTTTTCATTAGCTTTTAAGACTATCACATCCATCAATCTTGTTTATATTTCCACGCCGCGTTTTGTCGCCAGTGCTTCGAACACGCGTTTCTCTGCGCACCCATTGAGGCCTTTACATGGCTATAAAGGCCAAGTTGCTTACAACAACTAAACATTGTGGACTTTTGCAAATATGAGAAACTAGATTCCTGGTGGAAGGTTCCTCGCCACGAATCGTGTGTACAGTGTTGCATTATCCTTGGAAGTTAGGAAACTGGAATATGACGTGTTCTGCGGCTTGAATTTTGACGGGGTAGCTTCTGTCCAAATGTTCTTCCATATGCTGCACCTGAATTAATACTCCTTGCAACTATTGCGTCCACTTAATATCTATTGTGATCCTTCCGCTCATAGTCTCGAGTTATATCACCTATTAACTGGTAGGTCTAACGCCTTTTCCTTGAGTTCTCTCACAGATTTTGACACTTTATGGTAGTTCGTACCATAACCGTAACCATAATCATTACCATAACCATACCCATAACCATACCCATAACCATAACCATACCCATAACCATAACCATAACCATAACCATAACAAAAACAATAACAATAACAATAACAATAACAATAACAATAACAATAACAATAACAATAACAATAACAATAACAATAACAATAACAATAACAATAACAATAACAATAACAATAACAATAACAATAACAATAACAATAACAATAACAATAACAATAACAATAACAATAACAATAACAATAACAATAACAATAACAATAACAATAACAATAACAATAACAATAACAATAACAATAACAATAACAATAACAATAACAATAACAATAACAATAACAATAACAATAACAATAACAATAACAATAACAATAACAATAACAATAACAATAACAATAACAATAACAATAACAATAACAATAACAATAACAATAACAATAACAATAACAATAACAATAACAATAACAATAACAATAACAATAACAATAACAATAACAATAACAATAACAATAACAATAACAATAACAATAACAATAACAATAACAATAACAATAACAATAACAATAACAATAACAATAACAATAACAATAACAATAACAATAACAATAACAATAACAATAACAATAACAATAACAATAACAATAACAATAACAATAACAATAACAATAACAATAACAATAACAATAACAATAACAATAACAATAACAATAACAATAACAATAACAATAACAATAACAATAACAATAACAATAACAATAACAATAACAATAACAATAACAATAACAATAACAATAACAATAACAATAACAATAACAATAACAATAACAATAACAATAACAATAACAATAACAATAACAATAACAATAACAATAACAATAACAATAACAATAACAATAACAATAACAATAACAATAACAATAACAATAACAATAACAATAACAATAACAATAACAATAACAATAACAATAACAATAACAATAACAATAACAATAACAATAACAATAACAATAACAATAACAATAACAATAACAATAACAATAACAATAACAATAACAATAACAATAACAATAACAATAACAATAACAATAACAATAACAATAACAATAACAATAACAATAACAATAACAATAACAATAACAATAACAATAAGAATAACAATAACAATAACAATAACAATAACAATACCATAGCCATAACTATAACCATAACCAGAACCATGACTATAACCATAACCATAACTATAACCATAACGATAACAATAACCATAACCAAATCCTTAACATAACTATCACCGTAATCAAAACAATAACCAGAACAACAACCATAATCATAACCATAACCGTAACCATAATCGTAACCATAACCATAATCATAACTGTAACCATAACCATAACCATTACAAAAACAATAACCACAACCATAAACGTCGCGTACACATAACAAACTCTGAAATAAGTAACCTACTTAATTTGCACTTTAAAGTTTATATGAGCTTGACGTCCTCAACAAGCGCTTCAGTCGTGTCTTCGTTTTGCTAATTATCGCCAATATGAAGCGCCAATGGATTTTAGTTTCCTATTGGTTTATCCTCTGATAACTGGATTGGCATTTCAAAATAACCTTTCATTGTTTAAAACTTTTTATCTGCCAGGATTGACGTGGCAGCCAAAGCGGCGGTCCAAGGGTTTGGATTATTTAGTCCAATCATATTTTCTAGCAGCAAAATTTTATACCTCTGGGGGAAAAAAATTAATTTTTCTTAGGCGTGGCATTCCAATGTTCAAAACTTCGTACGCAAAAACAAAAGGCAAATACCGCAATTAATTTGGTTGATCCTTACACCGATTTGAAGACAAACTATTTATGGCATCCAAAGCTATATTTGTCCTGTAAATTTTGCGGAAGCCATGCCTTAGAAAAGGACTGCCTCTAATGTCATAGATAATGGCTAGAGAAGATAGATAGTTTGCTAAACTTTTGTAGCCACATTTTCCAGTTCCCATATTTCGAGAATGACAAAAGTAGGCGTGGGCGAATTAAAACAGCCGAAATTCCACAGACGAGGGGTTTGACAACCGCGACAATGGTGGCGGACATGCCATTATACAGAACTCCGAATATTGTGGTCACTACTACTATTTAAAGGATAATAGGTAGTATCATCTATAGTTAGTATACTTGAGCACAACTTTTAAAATAATATTACTTTTATTTCCGAAATCCTCAAATACATTTCACGACAGTTCAAATGTATTTCAGAAAACCTCAATTTTCTTTTCGAAATCCTCAAATTTCAAAAGTTTATTGGAAAAACACAAAAGCATTTCAGAAAGGCAACTTGTCGTGGCGAACAGGCTTAAACGGCAACCTGTGGAATCTCCCCAATGAGCGAACCATACCCTGCGATGAAGAGAGAGGAATACCTTTAATTTCACAAGCCCAATCATTCTGAAATATGTATATTTAATATTTTCTGAAAAATTATTGGAATATCTGAAATACATTTGAGGTTTTCTGAAATACAATTTTCTTTTTCCGAACAACAGTAGGAAAATATATAGTATCATATTCTAGCATAAACTTGTTTAATTACATTGTAAAACGGTTGCCCAATTTATGCCTTCATTCACAAAAGTGTGTCTATATTATCCTACATATTCATGTCGAATGAACCTTTGTGATATTAAACATGTAAACGAAAAAAATTTCTATGCCTTGGGTTATATATGTAAATGTCTAAGTGATGGCATGCGTACAATCAGGGAGTTCTATCGTACCGGAATGATCTGGGTTTTTACACGGCCAATAGCTGTTATTTCAGTGTAATTTGTCACGTCCCACCCTGACATTGTCATCCTCGGAGCAATCCCTTGCAGCGTGACTGCTCCATTTTCTCTTGTTATGGGAGGGCATTGAACCCAACCCCGGAGCAAGAGACTGGACCGCTCTCAACGCCAATACGTAAATAAAAAATGATTTGAACCCACACCCTCTAAACCGAAGGATGGTGCTCGTGGCACTTGACTTATCAAATACCTTTTTTGGTTCAAACCATAACCCTGTATATTTCCTAACGTCCCAAGTTTCTTACCTACTACTAATTTTTTCAACGCTCTAAATAATTTGGAATGATTTTTTGCATTAAAAGTGCAAACTTTGGCTCACCCCATACACACACACACATATCCACAAACAATATGCATGCACATTTCATTTTGCAAATGCTTTTATTACAAATCGATTTGAAGTACCGCTGAGAATTCATAACTCTTGCTGTTATTCCTGAAGCTGCTGTCGATTATTGCTGTCATAAATGGCCGTTGATAAAGGGGCTGGTGCAGCGTGGATACTAGCGGGACTTCGTTAATTCAACAATTGGTTTTTTTAATGCTTGGTTCTATGTATATATGTCATTTGAATGCTATATCCTTATTTATGTACTTTACATCCCATACATTTGAAAATTTATTCAATGTTTCAATCAGTTGGAATTTCAGAAACAAATTACAAACCGAATATAGCTTTTATCATATACTAAATCAAAAATTATGAATTTTATTGATTTTTATACCTAGAAGTTCTACTCACACAAAGTATATTAGCTTCATTCGCATAGCGGTTGTATGTAACGGCATAAACAAATCGACAGAACTCTCCCAGAAGGTTTTGGGGAGTGTTGTCGAAAGCTGCAGTCCCTTGCCGAATATGAACCCCTTAAGCTTCGGAACTCACTTGCCATTTAGTATGACCCGTTGAACCTTCTAGGACATGTCTCCCCTTCTTCCGTAATGATTTTAGGCGTCTATTACGACCGGTGTGCCTATCTCGGGCATATTCTAGCCCGCTAACCCGCAGGGGGAAAAATAAGTAAATAATCGATGTGTTTATTGGCGACTTCGGAAAAAATTAAAATGTCTACTTGCTGCCTAGAAATAATTAAAACATACTAGAAACTTAATTTTTTGAAGAATATAAACACAATTTCCTACCATAGATGTAGTTTGCTGCCTCGCCAGTCTCACTAGGGAACCTTTAGTACTGATATGAGCGCGAAAACAATTTACTAGCTCGACTGCCAGTTGAGCTCTTAAGTCATGCAAACAAGCTGAGAGGCTTTCCATTCCCTTGCACTTCTTTTTCTTGCTATTCGTATCCTTGCTCACATGCACCATTGCACAATCAAAGCTGCTTTAGCTCACAAAAACAAAACAAAAAATTATAGAAACCAAAACAAATAACAAACGATACTCGTAACTTGTATCACGTGACTTTGCTATTGTATTCACAACGCTACATCTCTGCAGCGCTGTTGCGTGATGCTTTTGCCGTTGGCGATATTGCGTTTGTTTGTATTAATCTTCAGCGCAAAATGGCGCACATACGGCAAATAGCAAACAACAACGAAAAAAATTGTGCTGCAGATGAGAAATGAAATATGAAGAATCATATCAAAGCGTACTTGCGAAAGCAAAGCCCACAACAACAAAAACTAAAACCAAATAAAAGAGTAACCTCTACCAGTATCATCAGTGGCAATGGCAAAATAACATCGTGAAGGCGACTGCACACGAATAGCAAATGAGCCGTTGGCAATGAGTGCCAATCCGCCCTGTGCAGGGTTGCACTTTGTTTGCGTTAGAAACACTGGCAAAAACCTTCACTTCCCGCAGCGTTATTGTTCAAAGTATGTGTGGATGGATTATGATGTGCGCGCTTTGCTCACAATGCTGGGTTACGTGCACGCTTCGTTAAACTGCTCGGCATTCCGTGGTGCAGAAAAGTTGTGTTAAGCTGCTGTGCCGCTGCGCTGTAAATAAAATTCAATTTCGCTTGCTTTGCATAGTTCCGCTCGCAACTTAGGAGCGCATGTTATATGTGTGTGTGAGGTTTAAACAATCATTGCTATTTTCAGATTCGTAGAAATAAATGCAATAACAAGTATACAAAAGTGCAGATACAAGATACATCTCATGTCGAATTTTTTTATTCGAGACCACATTTCATATTCAATTTCATATTATTTGCTGTTCGTTAACAAAATGTGAAACAATTCACCATGTTCAACATGAAGTAGCAATTCTTTAACTAAACGATTTGTTGAATTTAAATTAGCTTTTGCGGCTTCATTCTGAGCGTTACGGGCAATTGTAACTATAGGAAAAGGTAAATAAAAGTCCTAACCAGTTCATGTTATAGCGATTCCGATATATATGTCAACTTAATTGGTTAACAAATTACTTTAGACGGCAGAATACCAAAACTAGGTCGTGTTATGTAACTCTACCTCCACGTCATGCCAAAGGATGAAGCTTCTTCTCCGGCCCAAAAATATTCTTAACGGCCCAAAAAATATTATAAGAAAGCTTAGATTGTAGCAGATTATTCATCAAAAAAATATCAAAGGAAATCTGCCAAAGACTTTTCAGAGAGAGCGGCATAAATAAAAAAAATGTATATAATGCGTTTAGGTGGCAACCCTACCTGGAAATATATTTGTTAAATGCAATGTAAAATACATTTTGGTTGATACCAATATTAGCATGGCACATTTTTAAAAACTTCAAATAGGTGGCAACTCTGTAAAAACCTTTTAGTTTCAACACTTGAGTAGGGGGGCTTGAAATGTATCATCTCTACATATAATAAAATTGTAAAAGGTTGATGTATGTACAATGCAGATATTTAGGAAAAATCGATTGGAGGGATCATTATTGAGCCACTAGAAGCGAAATCAAGCATTTTTAGAATTTTTGTTTATCCGTCCATCTGCCCAGCTGTCTGTCCGTCTATCTGTCGGTCTGTCTATATGTTTGGTCGCGCATCACTCAAAAACTGCTGAATGCCACTTTTACCGTTATATTACAAGACGTTTAACTTAAAATTAAGATATCTTAAAATTTCAGATATATATGTTCCTATATCTGGACCAGTTTCGGAGATATCGATCAATATGTGGACCAAGGTGACTCAAAATGTTTTTAGTACAATATGGGTGTCAAATGAAAGGTGATAATAAGTGCTTCAATAAGCGATGTAATTAAGTTTCATATCTTTTCTGGTATGTGTGGGAGATATAATGATTAAACTCGGACTAAGTCTACTATAAGTTCTGTGACGTAGCGATGAGGGGACGAGTTTACTAGTATTACATATTTTCTAAAGTTTAACGATTAGGTGGCAACCCCAGGTGGTAATCCTACTTGGAGAGATATTTGTTTACCAAATCTTACTCAATAGTTAAAAATTTCTGATAGATAACAACACTGTAAAACCTTTTTAGCCGCAACGCTTGAATTGCATATATTCGAAATACCAACCAAATGAGTCAAAACCGTATTCTAGATAATAGTGTGAATCCAAAAAAATTAATATAATGAGATCAGGTGACAAGCCTAGGTGGTAGCCATAACTGCATTTTTTTTTGATGCGCCCTCAGATAAATTTCGGTTAATACCCATTTTATCCAAATCCCATTTCATTACTAATAAATCAGATGGGTGGCAACCCATACAGTCAACCTGTGTGGCAAGAACTGAGTAGAATTTCATAGAATATAGTGCACAGTCCATATCATCTAAGGCGGTGAAGTAATTTCGGAGATATTGTGGATATACAAATATTCAAGAATAGTTCGTCTGAAGTTTTTTTGTAAGCACTTATCGACTTATCGCCTTTTGGACCTAAAACCTGTAAAATAAGCAAAACAAAATGAAGAGGAAAGGGTATTTGAAAGAGAAATTTAATCTTGAAAAAAAGTTTATTTATTTCGCAAAAGACATTTATTTTGAAAAAAGAAAACAAATGTGTATAACTGGAATCAGGTGAAGCTAATTCGTGGAAATTTCAATCAAAATCACCATATCTGTTACCAGAAAAAAAGTTTATTTTCATTAATTTCTATCCCTGCTTATAATTAAAATAACAAAATTATATATATTTTTTTTAAATTTGAAATTTGCCAAAAATTGTGTGCGCCTACAATTGTTACTGCTGGCTTATTTTGTTGGTTGCTTTCAATTTAAAAGTCAGGCAAGCTGAAAAGTGTTATCTAGCATAATTATATAATTATAATGCAAATTTTACACCAATATTTTAAACCACTTGGGTAACCTCCTTTTTTTATTTTTCCAGGTAAATATTAATTCTAAAGAAAATAATGGTGAGTAATAACCATACATATTCATAATAATTTTGCAGGTCAAAATCGCCTATGTGGAAGTAACTGCTTTTTTATACCTAGTAGTGCTAAGCACGTAAGGTATATTAACTTTAGTCGGGGAACGGTGGTCGTCTGTCCGTCTGTGAACACGATAAATTGAGTAAAATTTGAGATATCTTAATGAAATTTGGAATGCAGGTTCCCTGGCACTCATGTCCGAGCGCTGTTTAAAATGGGCGAAATCGGATGTAAGCCACGCCCACTTTTTATGTATAGAATATTTTCGAAAATACAATAAAAGTGATTATTCAGTACATAATACATTTATAAGGATAAAATTAGGTGTGTGAAATAACGTTAACGCAAAAACTAAATTTTGCAAGAAATTTTTTACAATGGGGGTGGCATCGCCCACTTTTGATTACGTTAAATTTAGAAATAATATTAATCATAAATCAAAAACCGTTCAATGTATCGAAACGAAATTTAGCACACATATTTACATTGATACAATGTATGTTCCGAAAAAAATGGGCGAAATCGGTTTAGAACCACGCCCACTTTTATACGAAAGATTTTGAAAACGATCATAGATAAATTTAATAGGCAATAGATTTGCGTACAAAAGCTTTATATCATTTATATTTCACTTTCAAAGTGTCCGTGAACGAAGAAAGTCGAAACATATAAACTTTTGAAAATGGGCTCGGCCCCGCCCCTTTTATAGTGGATTATTCCACAAAAATCGATTTATCGAGACGATATTTAATATTTATAAAGGTAAATGTTTGTTGTAAAAATGGGCGAAATCGGCCAACGGCCACGCCCAGTTTTTTAACATTGTTCTGAAAAATTTGTTTGTAAAACGTAAAACGCAATATTTGTATAACTATATAGCTATATCAATAAGACTTTACACACATAATAAGCTTTTTAAGCAAACCTCAACCGAAAAAAAATTTTGTGAATTTTGGGGAAGTAGGCGTAGCACCGCCCACTTTTCAGCACAAAAATTCTGCAATTTTCAAAGGCCATCGCTTGTTGCTTGAACTAGATATTTCTATTAAAATTGGTTAGCTGCTTCTCAATAGTATGTAGCGTACACTTGCTAAAAATTAGGCAAATCGGATAACACACAAGTAAAATATCCGGGCAAGTTTTTAATACGCCACTGCAATAGGGAAGTTATATACCTAGTTTGATTATCATACCATTAATGAATATGAACTGTTTGTAAGTATGAGAAGAAGAAGGGATTGGCCCATCAATAAGTAAATTGAAATAATAAGGACGATGAGCTCAGTCGATTTAGCAATGTCCCTCTCCGTCCGTCTGTCTGTCTGTCTGTCTGTCTGTCCGTCTGTCTGTCTGTTATTTAAGTTATTTTGAAAAAATGTGGTTAGCAGTTGTTGGTAGGGTAGATATTTCTACACAGATAAATTAATGGCGGCCGACGTGGTGTGGCGGTAGTGTGGCCGGCCTACCACACCGAAGGTCCAATGTTCGAGTCCTGGGACTGGTAACACCAAAAGTGGTTGGAAAAAGTTTTCAAAACGGGGTCGCCCCTCGGTAGTTTTTTGGAAAAATCTCCGAGTGTATTTCTGCTATTGAGGGTTTCTCAGCAAAAATGCATCTCCTTTGTAGATGCCGTTTGAAGTCGGCAAAAATCTGTAGGTCCCGCCAATTTTCAGCAAAAAATTCTAAACGACACACCACAAATTGAAAGGGAAGCTCGGCGCAAAAATCTCGTAGGAGGCTTAGGATGATATACTTGTTGTATATCGCGGTATTCATTTATATTTTTTTGTAATTAATTTACCCCTCAAAACTCATAACACAAGTGTTGTTATTGAAAATAATCAGTTGGCTTTATAATACGAACTCTAAAGTATTAAAATAGATCTGCGTAAATTGGTATACCATAAAAGATCACTACTAGGTATATAATGATCGGTTCCACCCGAACTTAGACTTCCTTACTTGTTTTAATTTTTTTGCTATGAATAGTAATTGAACGAAAAAGTTTCTTTTACTTGCTGGATTGAACATTATGTTATTGATTTGTTGGAACATATAGACTACTGACTTGAGATGGCGGCTGCCTTGATGTGTGCTAGTACTGTTGGCCTATCATAACGCAAGACGTAGGTTCAAATAACGGGACAAGTAATATCTAAATGTTTGGAAAAATATTTTCAAAACAAGGTTGCCCCTCGGCAGTGGTCGAAACTTATAAGAATTGTTTACCAATCCAAAAGATTTTAAGCCTATCAGTCTTTCCACATTTCCACCTAAATCATTTGAAAGGCTCTTGAGCAACTTTCTGTCACTTACAATCGACAGAAACATACATTCGGCGCTGCACAGTCTCTTTTCTACCATTGAATAATCTCTAAACTTTGAGAATATTGCTTTGTGGCATCGAGAATGTTTTTACTTAAATAAGTGCAGCCATTGTGAATGCATTGTCAACTTAAGGGGTAGACAACTGGTTGGTCAAGCTCATTACGCAACTTCTAAGGGGAAGATTTCAGATTATCTTCATCAATTGGCGAAACTTAATGATCAAGAAGTGTTAGCAGAGGCACAGCTCAAGGTAGGTGTACTGTAATAACTGAGGTTTGTTCAAATCTCAGTTTATGCGGAGGACGGAGCGATCGCAAATAGTGGAGGAAAGACTCCTTGCGATCTGATGGAGCAGGCACTTAGAAAATTACCCAGACGGTTCTCTGACTGTGATTTTAGGAAGTAGAACTCGCACAGCTATAAAATACACCTAGCTTAAATGGCATGCATCCTGGATTGGCTCACAAAGATTGGATAAACAATTAAACTAGGAATAAAACATATTTCAGCCACCAGAAAAGGCTCATATGGTCCCCTATACGTGCAGAAGATCTATCAGCAAGCTATTACTGCAGCAAAATATACTTTTATCTATGGTGATAACCAGTCCGCGATAAGACGCATCTTCGTTTAAATCCAAACTGTTACTGAGCTGCCACCCATCTCTGCATAAAATGGCCCACCGGAACAGACCACACTTTCTCTGGATCTCAGACCTACTCCACTCAAAAAACGGATTTTGGGCGAGAAAATTTTATTGATTGTTTTACCTAAATTTTGAAACTTCTGTTAGCTGTATTGTCTTCGACATCTTGATAGCGATTTTAGGCAAACTTTAAAAAATGGCAAAATACAAGGCATATCACGTTTGCCCAGTAAAATTGCGCTAAATCGCTTGTCAACCCGTTATACTTGCACCTGAAAGAGAAGTGTCGGACAGATACCCTTTGTTCCCCTACGGGTACGGTCGGAAAAACTTTCAACACCTATAAGTAGGCTACAAAAATTTTAATATTGATCCCAGATCACTCTCTTTAGATATCAGTCGCACGATTTTTTTGTAGGGTAGCTTTACTCTTACATTAACTTCAGTTACACATTCACACACAAACTTTGTTATTCTCTGCCACTGTCACAGTAATTTCTATAATTCATAGAATTTCTTTACTTAGCACAAATGGAACTGTTACGATACACTCACCAGTGGGAATTATATCACGTTCGATGTAAATACATATAAACAACAAAAATGCAACTGCAGAAGCGGCACAACTGCAATAGCAAACCAACCAATTGAGCCAATCAGGACAATAAACTCGAGTGGAAAAAGGGAATGACAAGTGCAGGTTAACTGAGCCACTATAAATACATAGTAAATTATAAAACTGCGAGTAATTGAAATGATGGTGTTGTTGTAGCAACTGATAGAGCTGCCATCGCATCGGATGCGCTGCTCCATGTCGCTTTTGTGTCACTTGGAATCATTGCTGTCTTTATGGTTTATTAATTGGAAGTCTATTTGGGAGTAGGTATTTGTTGTTGTTTTGATTTTCCTATAGTTTTTCTTAACTCATCTTGTACATATGTATATGCGGTTGTTGATGATGGCTTGCATAAATGTTTTTTCCCTTGTAAAAGTCACATCAGGTTTTATTGTGCCTGCACTGCTTAGTTTTATCTTTGTGACAACAACACTCTCATTGATCACTATATGATACCAAATAAACTAACATAGGAACTTAGTTTTACTGTCAGACACTGCAGCTAGCTTTAAGAACCTTCACATAGTAAGAACCAGGGATTTTTAGCAAAACGTTTATGCTGTTATTGTTCCAAGTAACATATATATATTGAAACATAAATAGAAACCGAATGATTGGAACCGTGCGCAATGAGAAACAGAAGTGTAACGAAACTCGGCGTAGCAAAACTGCCGGAACCTAGAGCAGGCACGAACCATTGGGCGAAACGGTACCTGTGTAACACAACCGTAACAAAACATTTTTGAATAGAAACAAAACTAGAAGTGTTTCTCGTGACCGAAACTGTATTGAATCCTAAAGTATAAAAACAGTACTAGTAACGTTTCTTGAGTACCGAAACTGTAACAAAACCCTATGTGGTTTCTACTGATGAGTTGTTGTTTATAATTATGTATACACTAGAGGGTCCGGCAAACTTTTTCCTGCCTAGACCTGCATGGATCTAGAAATATTGCCTAGGAATAGCCCCATCTCTTCCTCTATCCCTATTACTATTCCTGTCCATTTTGCTACTATATTCCTATCCCAAGCTTCTCCTTCATATAATAGATCTCTATACCAAATATTACATAGTGCGTAGAAATAGTTGTGAAGTTATATTAATTTAGATTATATAAAAAGGCGTCACCGCCTTCTTTTCTTCCTATCGACCTTTTTTCTTGAGGTGGTAGAGATTGACCTCATATTACTCTGAGCCAATTTTTAGCAAGCTAACATGAATATTTGCAAAGATATACAGTAAGAAAGGCGGCCGCCGTGGTGTGAAGGTAGTGTTGCCGGCCTACCACACCGAAGGTCCATGGCTCGAGCCCTGGTACAGGTAACATCAAAAGTGATTTGAAAAAAGTTTTTCAAAACGGGGTCGCCCCTCGGCAGTGGTTTGGCAAACTCTCCGAGTGTATTTCTGCCGTGACAGGCTTCTCAGCAAAAAATTCGTCTCCTTCGTAGATGCCGTTCGGAGTCGGCAAAAAACTGTAGGTCCCACCAATTTGTAGGGAAAATTCAAATCGGCACACCACAAATTGGAAGAGAAGCTTGGCGCAAAAATCTCTTAGGAGGTTTATGATGATATACCTGTTGTATATCGCGCCATGGATAGATACAGTAAGAAAAATCCTGTGCGAGATGCCACGCCCTCTTCTCTCTCACCCACATTAACCTCACCTAACTCTGTACCAGTTTTCAGCATTCTACCACTAATAATTTCAGAGATATGCAGTATGAAAAATAAAATTTTTATGGGATGTGCCACAACATTTTCTTCTTTACTCCCCTTTTTTGTTGGACTGTTAGAAATCGGTCTCTTTTAACTCATTTGTATAGAAGGTGCCACGCCCACTTCTTTCTTCCACCCATTTTTTCTTGAGATGTTAGAATTTGGTCTCATTTAGCTCCTTGACAATTTTCAGTTTATAGAACTTCCAGAGATATGCGGTTCCGAAAATCTGGTTTGTATGGGAGGTGCCACGCCCACATCATCCAGTCGTCCGGATTATGAATCTAAACCATCCTCGTGCTCCCGTGAGTACACGAAAAAATTTCAATCAATCAATATCGGTCAAGGTGTTTAGTAGGAGTTTGGTAACAATGGCCGCATAGAAGATTTTTATATATCGTCGGTGACACTGCCAAACGGCGAAAGCTACATTTGTGTCAAAACCTTTCATAGGCCCCTGCCATTAGCTATATATTCATTTATTCTCAAGAAAACTACATGTTGGATGGAAATTCATTAAAAGAATCGATCTTGATGGGCACTTTTTATATAAAATTTAAATGAAGCTATTTGCAGTTAAAAAACAGCCAAACTGAGATATGACTTACGCGGTTTTGTATTTTTAAGTAACGCGGTTTTGCAGTGTCACCGACGATGTAAAGATATGCATTTTTTATTTAACCACAAATTCTACTCATTTTGAGCTATAAAGTAAAATAAAAACATTTTGAAACAAAAGGGACTCAAATATTTTTTCAAAAAATCTACTGTTTCGCCGCTGAAATATCTGTTGATAGTGATCTAAGCTAGCGTATATCTAGTGCTTTTGCTATATTTCTGTTACTGTGATCAAATCTGTAGGTAGTTTTGGAACAGGTTTTGTTTCTGCTGGAACCATTTCAAGAAAATTATTACTAGTTTTTTGAAAACAGAGTATCGTTTCTCACAGTTTCGTTCTACCTTTTGGTACAGCATATATCAATAAAGTCTTGTTTCGTTACCTAAATGTGGAACAATACAGAAATAGAAAGGCGTTACAATCCCCTGCTATGAACCTTAAACATTTTTTAAAAACGTCCTATTAACAGCTAACTGAAAAGAAAATTCTAGGCCATTCTTAACTCAGCCTTTCAATGTAACCCTCCACAAGATAATTCTCAGCGCAACCAGTGAATGAATATAATAAACAATTTATTCCGGCGAAATGCCGAAAATGTTATTGAAACTTGTTAGGATCTAGCCCACTTGAACGTGGACTGTCTGACAAATATATTTTTATACCTTTCATGAACATGAAATGGTATTATAACTCTGGTCCGCTGTTTGTAAGTATGAGAAGAAGAAGAGATAGACCCACCAATAAGCATACCGCAATGATCAGGGCGAGCTGAGTCGATTTAGCCATGTCCATCTGACCGTCGGTCGTCCGTCTGTCTGCCGTCTGTCCGTCTTTCTGTTTGAACGGAAACTATTCCCTCAGTTTAAGAGTTATCTGTCTGAAATTTGGTATGGGGCCGCCATTTTGTAATATATTAATAATTTGTCGGAACCCACAAGATCGGACCAATACAAAGCAATTAAAAAGCTAGGAATGTAAAATCGTGCAGGTTTGGTTTATATTATATACGTAATATGACAAATAAAAATCAGCCAGATCGCATGGCGCCCATGCAATCGGCACAACCGAAGATAGCGCCTTCCTTACTTTTTTTATTTCATTCGCTGTATACTCGTATATTTAATTGGCGTTGAAAGTTTTTAAACACGAGTTACATGTTGCATTTAATGAAAACTTATTTTTTATAGTCATTGGTGTCCTATTGTTTTTATTGTAATTGTTAGCATGTTGTCATAACAGAGAATTTCCCTTTCAGCGTATTTATTGCAGACGTGTTTTTTTTCGTGGAATTTCTTATTGCTTTTTGTGCTTCGACACTTGATTGGATAATGTTTTTGGTACAAAGATTATTTTTGCTTTTGGTTTTTTATACTAACATTTTTATATGTATGGATATTAATATATGTATACAAACATATGTATATATTTTTATACCCAACTGTATTAGTAGGGAAGGTCTTATAATTTTGTCACAAAACTGGGGGTTTTTAAATGAAAGAAATAATTGAGATAGATTAGATATCTGTCTATATATCAAAATTAGTCCCAAAATTTTCTTGGCCACTGCATCAGGCGTTAACTCGGGACTGATTTCAGGATAGAATTCTTATGAAAGAGAAAGTAATGAAAGTCGCCACTGAAATGTGGACCCGGGAAGTCTTAGAATGTATTTGTGCTGGTACAATATGGGTAGCAAATCAAAGCGGTTGATACTGGCTTTTATGTTGGTTTTACGATATCTCACACTATTTCAGAGATATACACCTTGACGGGGACCAGATAGATATATAGGGAGACGTAGAGGTTGTAAAGGTGGATGTGGTAAAGATAGGGATTGTAAAGGTAGAAGTGGAAAAGTTAGAGGTAGAAGTAGTGACATAGTTAGAGGTACAGGTAGAGTTAAGAGTATAGGAAGAAAGGGAGGTAGATATAGAAGAGGAAGAGCTTGAGGTAGAAGGAAAAGGAAAAATAGAGGAGCAGGTAAAGGGAACGGAATATTAAAATGGAAGTGCAAAGAGAAAGGAAATGAATGGAGAAAGCGGGGAGAATGTAAAACGAAAGCGGTTTAATAAATAACGGTGCAGACTAAGAATGGTGAAATACTGCTCTTTCAATATAACTACAACATAATCAACTTTGCAATGTTTTCCGTATGTAGGTAAAAACTATCATGGCTACTATAAGCTAAGCGCACGGGCAATTCTATCAGCGAAAATATTGAGATCTGGAGAGCTTAAAATATATGTAACAACAGATCTAACAAACAGATCGAAACAAAATGATCGAAAAATATTGATATTAATCACTTGGAAGGGTTGATGCTGATTCAAAATCAAATTTCGCTATTCCAACAAATCGCTCGTATTGAAGAAGCTTGTCCTCACCAACCAGTAGAATTTTTAAAAAGTTTGAGCCTACAGGGTATGTCTTATCATTTGCGTCTTAAAGTTGGCTATGTCATCAATATGTTACAACACCTTCACGCAATACATCATGACTGGTTGTGACGAAGTTAATGAATTATTTGATAGTGACATGTATTTGCAGAGGTCAGGGGAGAGGAATACCCACTTCTACGAATTTAATTGACTTCAAACCGATTTACCGTTCCAGTTCAAATATATGCAGTTCTATCTAGTACCATGTCAATATCAAAATCTATTATTTTTAAAAGGGGAGTACCCTAACTATATCTAAAAATCTTAACATTAAATTCTAGAGGTCTATCCAAATTCTCGGGAATGCAGGGCCTCGTAATTTTTCAGGTTTGTCGCATAAGCAAATTTGACAAAGGATGACGGAAAATCGTTCCATTCTCTCTAAAACATATTAAAAATCTATTCATTTGTCACATATTTTTAAATCTTTGGTAAAAGAACCGTTACAGATACCATTTAAATTTTGGAAAAAAGTAGTTTCCGAATGGAGTTTATATACAGCAATGGTCGTCAGCTTCGAGTGTATTTCTACCAAGAAAAGGCTTCTAAGTAAAAGTTTGTCGGTCTTAGCATCTCCCGTTAGGATTCGACATAAAACATGTAGGTGCGCCAATGTATTGGGAAAAGGAAATGCAGCTGACATAACTTGGACGAGGAGTGCGAACTTACTTTCTCCGGTATACCGCTCCAAATTATCAATTATCTTTACATATATGTAGCAAAATTGTAACTGGTCGATGTCTGTACATTGCAGATATTAGAAAAAAAAATAATAACAAGCCAATAAAATCCAAATCTCCAGTTTTTGGAATTTTTGACCTGCTGAAGAAAATTGAATGTAACTCCTTCTTCAACTTTTTGTTAATAGGCGTCTGACTTTAAATTTAATACATCCTATATTTTCATACCATGACCGCTTTCGGAGTTATCGAGCAGGACCAGGGCGACCCAAAATGTGCGAGTACAATATCGGTATCAAACGAAAGATGCCAGTGAGTGCTGCAATAAGCGATATGATTAAGTTCCATATCTCAACAGGTATCAGAGATATAGTAACTAAAATCAAACTCAGTCTATGATAAGTTCTGAGATGCAACGAAGCGTGGCTGGGTATGCTAGTTATTATAGAAATTACATTCTAACAAATCAAAGTTCACAAATATTAGTGGCATTATTACTTAAACGCTTTAAAGTTAAAACCTATATATAATTTTAGATGTGACCGAAACATAGATGTCCTTACTTATTTTATTTTTAAATTTTTACTTACTTTTGTAATTTTCGGCACGCAGTGTTGCAGAAACTTTAAACAAAATAAACGTGCAAGTGTGGGCATACAACCAAACAAATAAATTGGACAATTCCACGTAGAATAACGATGTAATTCGTTGCCGTGAAGCGTGAACTTTTCTACAAAACGGACAACACAAACGAATGTTAACGAGAAAATAAAGACAAAGCAAATGGTGAAACAAGGTATCCTTATTGAAGGATAACAGTCAAAAATGAAAAAAAAAATTAAAATTAAAAAAAAAAAATACAATCGTTTGTTGGAATTGCATGCGGTTTGATGAAAAAACCCCAAAAAAAATAAAATAAATAAATTCATGAAATTCGGCGGTGAATAAAAAAGTTTGTTACAAAAATGCATTCGTTCTGAATTCATGTCAGTGTCAGCGACAACCTTTTTTTTTTTACATATGTATGCATATATGTAAAAAAACGAGCAAAACGCGCTCTGATTGAAAAATGTAGTTGTAAATTTAAAAGAATTAAAAGCTTTAAATTGTCTGTGCTTTATTTAAGCTTAACTATGATATACTGCGCAATATTAGGTGGATTTCCATATGAAAGAAAAACGTGAAAACAATAATGATTGCGAACAGTCGTTAGTATTTATGTAAATAAAAGATCGCAGACTCGCTTACGTACCCAGCAGGGAACCCAGTAACTAGTGACAAAAAATTCTGCCTCAGAGCTAGAAAGAAGGTGCAAATAAGTGCAAGTCCATAGTACTCGTAATCAGACTTTCGTTAATTCAAAATTGGTGCTTGAGTAACCACTGCAAGACAGTTGCCAGAGGTTATGAAACAAGCAGTTCGTTTCGTAAACATAATACACCATGCCACGCTCCTTCAAGACCTGAAAAAGTCACCGCTCCCTGATGGCCTGCCTGAAAAGGTGGAACGCTAACTACCTTAATGGTGGGGAAGCGTTAGTGTCATTCAAAGGTTCAACATCCAAATCAAGAAGACTTAGGCAAGGTGGTGTCCTATACCCTTTTTGTTTAATTTCGATCCATCCTCCACCCCACGACTGTACTATTATGGTTTCAACCAGCTTAAAATCTTTAGTGTGACGTTTAACAACGTTACCACCTTGGCTAATCATGCATACGCAAAAGCCTCAAAGGTACAGAACCGCACTAAGTCACTTACCGGCAGCACTTGGTGGAAAAAATAAACAAACTTGCTTGCTACATATGAGTCTATCGGCTGTCAGGTAATTGATTAAGCTACGATAACATGGGGGCCCAATCTTGCTGACACCAACTAGAGGAAGTTGCAAAGTCTGCCGAAATACCGCGATTAGAACAACCACGGGATGCCTTCTTATGTCACCTGAGTATCAGCTGCATCAGGAGACAAAAATGTTCAATGTTCGAGACCACGCTGACATTTGCTACTAAACTGCCATAAAGCTAGTCCACCAGCATCTAATAAACGAAGGTCCGTCACGTAAGGACATGAGGAATCAGAAGTCCGTAGATAACTCTCTAAGATATCGACTTGTGAACTCGTGATTGACATCCAAAAAAGTTAAATAGCTGAAGAGGAGTGTCCTTGTTTGTCCTTGTTGTAATACCACCATACTAAATTCTTTCCCTGCATGTGGTATGTCCCCTGATAATACTAAGCATCTCTCTACTTGTTTAATTGAACCTGCTCCTCGAACACGAATACCACAATGGTCCAACCCTGTTGAAACTGTTTGTTTCCTTGGATTCCTCTTAGAAGAGCTTGATGCCGATTCTCGAAGATATCGCGCCCATTAGGCAGGGTGAAGCACTGTTAACCACAACAACCATCGAAATCTTACAAAAATCAAGCGGGACTAGCTTGTCTTCACTTTAAAACTTACTTTGGACTGAGCAGGCAATCGAAAAGTAAAGTCCTCCTGGCGATCACGGTATATAATGACGTGCGGTGCCACACAGGCATTCACAGGCGAAGCACCGTTAACAACAACAACTTCAATATAATAGAGCAAACAGGCAAACAACGAATAAATTTTTCTGATTTGGATTTAACCGTAGCAATAATAATCAATTTCTGAGATTTGTTTTGTTTTGTTTAGTTTTCTTAAATTTTTTTTATTTTCCTCTCTTTTCCTTTATTTTCTTTTCTTTTCTTTTCTTTTCTTTTCTTTTCTTTTCTTTTCTTTTCTTTTCTTTTCTTTTCTTTTCTTTTCTTTTCTTTTCTTTTCTTTTCTTTTCTTTTCTTTTCTTTTCTTTTCTTTTCTTTTCTTTTCTTTTCTTTTCTTTTCTTTTCTTTTCTTTTCTTTTCTTTTCTTTTCTTTTCTTTTCTTTTCTTTTCTTTTCTTTTCTTTTCTTTTCTTTCTTTTCTTTTCTTTTCTTTTCTTTTCTTTTCTTTTCTTTTCTTTTCTTTTCTTTTCTTTTCTTTTCTTTTCTTTTCTTTTCTTTTCTTTTCTTTTCTTTTCTTTTCTTCTGTTTCTTTTGTTTGGCTAAATGCCGTTTACTAGAGCCCGACCTATTTGTAACTGCAGTCGGTTATCATCGTGCAAACCTTTGCCTTTTCGCTTTTTGACGAAAACTAAAAATTTTACGTGTGGTGTATTTGATCGCGGCGGGCATGGCTGACACAGAAAGGAGCAAATTCGCTTGTTGATTGCTATGACGAGTATAAGAGCGTTTAGGTGCGCCGAAGTATTGCTGCTAAAAAATCTCTAAACAATTTCAAAAAAATTATCCGTAAAGGTATGCCGAAAACTTTTTATAAGGCTTAAAGTTTCATATGCAAATTTATTGCTCCAAAAAGGCAAAGTTGAATCAGGCCAAGGATGTATGTATGCATATGTGTAAAATTTTATAGAGACCTAGAACGCTCTACACCATAACTAAATGGAGCATTGAGTGCTTTTGAAGCTGATTATATGAGCTACTTAGTATTCATATCCATGAATGTGCATTAATAGATAGACATGTAAAATATAAGCAAATATGTATGTACATATATACACACATTCTATACCCTCACTAATACATATGAACAATGCGTTTTATTTTGCTCGTAATGAGGACACATACATATCGTCGTTGACACTGCAAAACCCTGTAACGCATAAATGCAAAACCGCGTAAGTGATATCTCAGTTTGGCTGTTTTGCCACTACAAATTCCTTATTTTTTAGAAGAATATTGACTTTATGGAAAAAGTTCCCATCAAGATCGATTCTTTTAATTATTTTCCAAACCAACATATAGTTTTTTTGAAAAGAAATCTGTGGGTCTTGATGGCAGTCGCCTATAAAAGTTTTTGACACAAATCTCACTTACGCGGTTTCGCAGTATCACCAGCGATATGTCGATATTTGAAGCAATGTATTAACATAACCTTAATATGTATTTGTATTCATAAAAGTAATTCAAATAAGAGTTTAATGGTGGCTTACAGGATTTGCGCTCTAGCCAAGCTAAAAAAATACTTCCAAACAAAATACTAATAATGTAAGTGTAATAAAATAAAAAAATTATAAAACAATAATAGAGTGACACGAATGAATTACGTAAATTTTAATACACCTAAGTACCATTAATTCTCGCTTTATAGCCAATCACTTAAGTGATCCGTACCAACGCAACAACCTTACATCTTATTAAACCTAGGACCTGGTTTAATAAAATGTTATTTATTACTAGACATCGGAATTCTATGAAGTTACATATTTTTGTTTAGCGGTATAGAGATCCCGGACCAAGACAGGAACTCGTTTTATTAAAATTTAAGAATACTTGCGCCTATGCATATTTGCATATCTGCATATTTTTGTCTATTTCTTGCATATTTTTCTAAGTAATTTTATTATACCTTTTATGAACATGAAATGGTATTATAACTGTGGTCCGATGTTTGTAAGTATGAGAAGAAGAAGAAATAGATCCACCAATAAGTATACCGAAATGATCAGGGCGATGAGCTGAGTCGATTTAGCCATGTCCGTCTGTCTGTTTGTACGAAAATTAGTCCCTCAGTTTTTGAGATATCTTGATGAAATTTGTTATGGCTCCACCATTTTACATGAGATCAATCATTTGTTGGAATCAGCAAGATCGGAACAATACAACGCATAGCTCCCATACATTCGATAATTTCGATAAATGGCTTTTGGGCTATAAATTTTGCAATTAAAAAGCTAGGATCGTGAAGTGTTGCAGGTTTGGTACTTATCATACATGTAATTTGTGTAGTGAAAATCAGCAAGATGGGACCAACAAAACATATAGCTCCCATACAATCGATAGTTCCGATATATGGGGTTTAGGCTATGTATCTTTAAATTATCAGTTTTGCAGAGTTTTTACTAATTGTGAGTAAGGATCGGACACTTAAAACCGTAATGCGTATTCATGAAAGGTATAAGGTCTTCGGCGGCGGCCGCCGTGGTGTGAAGGTAGTGTTGCCGGCCTACCACACCGAAGGTCCATGGTTCGAGCCCTGGTACAGGTAACATCAAAAGTGATTTGAAAAAAGTTTTTCAAAACGGGGTCGCCCCTCGGCAGTGGTTTGGCAAACTCTCCGAGTGTATTTCTGCCATGACAGGCTTCTCAGCAAAAAATTCGTCTCCTTTGTAGATGCCGTTCGGAGTCGGCAAAAAACTGTAGGTCCCACCAATTTGTAGAGAAAATTCAAATCGGCACACCACAAATTGGAAGAGAAGCTTGGCGCAAAAATCTCTTAGGAGGTTTATGATGATATACCTGTTGTATATCGCGCCATAGAGAGAGAGAGATAAGGTCTTCGGCACAGTCGAAGACAGCTCTTTCCTTACTTGTTGTTCTTTATTTTTTGTTTTTCGAAATACTAGCGTAACACCATCATACTAATATTTTTTAGTGGGATCCACGTCATACAAATTTTATTAGAGTGGCGTGGTGACTTGTACCTGGGACGAACAAATTTATTTCTGCTAATCTTGTAACAAAGAATCCATGGCGGTTTTCAGAAAATATATACGATGTCCATAATCAATTTCGCTGAACATACTCAAGCGGAAATATTGTAACTTAGCTTTATCGTCAACACATTTTCGGCGAGCCTCACATTTCAAACAGTTCCCCGAATCGAAGTATGGTACTGAATCTAAAAGCCTTTTCATCATATTCCCCTTACGTTTGATACCCTTTTCGGAAAAAGACATTAAACGGTGTCCTTGGTCCATATTTTAAGCTATATTTCACAAACGGGCTAGCAAATCAAAATTAAAAATACGTTATTTTTAGTTTGTATAGTAATTTGTATTATTATGTAAGCTTTTATAAAATAAATAAATAAATAGACTCTGTATCAAAGCTCTCATTAGCAAATTTCATTTGGTATCCAAAAAGTTACTCCCTGTACTCTCCTCAAGTGTCGCTTCCTCTTACTTTAACTCTATATTCCACTTTTTTACTTTTTTTGTTTCCCCAATATCCTATTCTTACTTTTTTATTTTCCTCGTCGAATTTGTCTTGCTATTCGTATTCCTATTAATATCACTATTTTTATTTCTCTACCTCCGTCTATATCTCATTCCTATCGTGACTAGAGCTGTATCTATAATATAATTTTTTGAGGAAAACATCTCACAAATAAATAAAGATGAGAGAGTGAAAATTATTCCATATTACTAGCCACTTTATTACATTTTGTTTGATACCTATGCCACATAAATACATTCTAGAACTATCCCTGGTATACAAAAGTTACCCCATATAAAAGCAGATATCAACAGCTTTCATTTGATGCCCATATTGTACAAACACGTTCCAGGGTTACCTGTGTCCGTATATTGATCGATACCTCCAGACCCTAGACAAATTGTAAATCTAAACCGTCCTTAAGTCCCTTTAAAAACGCAAAAGGCGTTTTGTATATACAGTTATTAGTCCGGAACTAGCTTTGATTTAATACAAGGGCCTGTTACCTTAAATATCGATTTCATATTTTTGCCTATATTGTGCATATTTGCCTATATTTTGCATATTTTTAGCCTGTATTTAACATATCTTTTGCCCATAGTTTGCATATTTTTTTCAAATTTTCTGCCTATACAAATTTCATATAATTCCGATGTCTATTTATCACATAGTATGTATATACATATATGTATACTAGACTGGGTCGAAAGTCGGCCCTCGTATTTGAAAACCATGCTGAAATTTAGCAGTCACGCCAGTTTGTTTGTTGTTAGTCTATTGCCGTAACTGTGTATTCTGAAAAAAAGAAAAAAACAAAAACAAATTTCTTTACCCTATTCAACCCCTAAAATGTTAGGAACCTCGGTAAGTGATATTCCACTAAGAATTATTTGATCAATACAACGCATATAGGGCCATGTACTAAATGTATAATACCGTAGGTTGTCTAGCCGAAACAGGTAACATTTTTCAAAACCAACTAAGTTTCTCTTATTATAACTACTACACAGGAGGCCCAGGGTTCTAAAATCAAAACGGATTCGCCCTGCAGTAGTGGTTGGGCTAAATCTCCAGGTGTACTTTTGTCATGGAAACTCTACCGGCAGCTTGCAATGTATGCCCAATGACTGCTGTAAGCATAATGTACAGTTTATTAAATGTCGAGCCTCCAAGATAGTTCAAATGTGAGCATGGCCCAAATTGATCTAAGTGTACTACATTTAGCACATTATTCCTATCTGGGTTAATATACATACATATATATATCTCCATCATCGTTTCGTTTCTGCCTTTCCGCACCGCCGCTAGGCGAACAAAACTAAAACTCGAGACAAGGTATCTTTTAAGCCAGAGGTAAGTCGTTTTCCATTAGCAGGAAGATTGAAAAATTAATTCATTCTGCCCAGCTCTGGTGCGAAGGTATATTAAAGACCATACACACTTCATAAAACTACTTTACAATCTCGCCCACTTACTTACATATGTTTGGTCATATTTCAGCCTCTGAGCTTGATTTCCCCTTTTTCTCACTTTGACACACACATAAAATCAATTTCCTTACATGAATGACAAAGCTCGCAAATCCTTGAGGATATTTGCTTAAAAAGCGAATAGAATTAGGACATTTACGTAAATATAAAGCATGTAGATTTAGATGTATGTGCAAGGGTGATTCTTTTCCAAACAATTTTTTTTCTTCAGGTACTCAAGTTAAATATTTATTTACATGTAGGAAACAAATTTTCATAAATTTTAGCCTTTAATGTTTATTTTGAGTACTCGCAACAATAATTTTAAATTTAACAAATTTTTTTTTTCAAACTTCTGAAGAGCAACCGCCTTTTGCAATATTGTAAATCGGTTTTATGGACCTTGTGGTGAACTCCAGGGCTCGAAAATGCTTAAAAATTTTTAAAGCACATGATTTTGCTTTTGCTTTTGCTTGAAAATAAACGAGCAGCCCAGCAGTAGCATGAAAAATGCTGATAAGCAAGCGATGGATTGCTGTTAAGCAAATGTTCAATGCTTGGCAGCCTATGATATGCTGTTGCTTGCTTATTGAAAATCTCAAAAGCACAAGCAAAAGAAATCGAGAGGCTTTCCATATTTGTTGGTTGCTGCTGCTGCCAAGTTTGAAAAGCGAACTGCTTAGCAGCTGTAAAGTAATAATTAGGTGTGGCTAAATCATGTCCATATAAAACGGCTGATGCAACCAGCAAAGCAATATGCAGAATTTATAAAAGAACGGCTGAACCGATTTGGCTGAAAATTGGTGGGGAAGTAGCTTAGAACCAGGAAACGGACAAAGGATACTTTTTCCGGGAAGTAGATCAGGGATTGACGTATTTCAAAATTTTTTATTTATGGTGCGATTTGCTTGAAATTCGGCACATTTACTTTTATTAAAATTTACGAATCGTTTTTTTTTTCGGGAAGTGGGCCAGGGGCCGACCTATTGCAATATTTTTTATTTATGGTGATTTTCTTGATTTTCGGTACATTGGTGCCCTTTGCTTTTATTAATATTTAAGAATGATTAAGAATTTAACAATTCGAATTTTCAAAGCTGTCCGGTAGATGCATTTGTTTCGAGTTTCTATTAACTTATTGTGCCGATATTATAACAATATCACGGCGCGGCCCCGACGATCAAATCTTTCACGACAAATTGTAATACAAAGAGGATTCGAAACATTGGGAATGAAAGGACTGAAGAAGAACAAGAAATTGCAAGTAAAGAGCTCTGCGTTAGTATGGCTCCACTTCGTGCTTTTAAGTCACAAGAGCAAAGCGAGGCAGCCCGTGAAATGGCTCTGTTGGCAATGCCAAATCGTCGAGCAAACCTTAGAGAACAATAACTTTTGATTTGAATCAGATCTCGGCCTGTGGACCCCGTTATTGACATCCAAACCAACTGAAATGGCTGACCAAGAGAGAGGCCTGCAGAAGAAGACTACAGTCATATTCGCCATAACTTCGATTTCGATACTATAATGAGTAAACTCGTACCTATCTATAGTCAACCCCACTATACCAAATACTTGCTCAGCATATCGTAAACCCCTCATAATACTAAACATCTCTGCACCTGCTCAATTGATAACAATATCACTGTTGATACTGGTTGATTCATTGGACTCTCGTTAGAAGAGCTTAATGACGATTGTTAGAGTCATCGTGTCCATTAAGCAGGCCGAAGCACTGTTAAGAACAACAAAATCAACAAGATGTCACACGAAAGGTCTTGGCCTTTGTATGAATAATAAATTAATAGCATTCCCACCTTGTTAGATCTTAAGTATTTATATTGTAACAAGATCCAAAAATTTATAAATTACTAAAAACTTTAAGGCAATAAAATTGTTAAATTTTCCCACAGCAATTATAAATGTACGTCGAAAATTTTTTTTTGCTTCAGTCGTTCTTGCGGTAGCTAGCAAAACGAAAAATATCTTTAACACAAGGTATTTCTCTGAAAAGTACAATGCTTCAATTACTCAAATGTCATTGAAATACTATATACCTAATTAAAAAATTAACTTAATTAATTTGAGTCCTAAATTTAAACATTATTTGACTGTGAGGCAGAGATTTCTGTTTCCGTGTGTTCTTTTGAAAAATTTTGTAGGAACGTTTACAAAAAAAAAAGATTTTTAAAAAATAGGAAGCTTATATTATAAGTTTTGTAGCAATACAAAATTCAACATTTTCTTGTTTCCTTCCTTAAGAATATCTAAGAAAATTCTTCGTTTCCCGAAGGACTCTGCTTGATTTATTTCACACTATCTTCCACTAAATTGTGGTTGTTAATTTAAAATTTTAATTCTCTGTCTGCTTTGAAAGAAAATCAAAAACGTAATTTTTTTTCATCACATTCTGTTTGCACGAAATTACTTTTTCTACAACAATGCATTCCCTTGAATTTGAGAAACAAAAATAAAGCAAAATATTCAATTCACTCTCGCGTTTTCTCTATCACTACCTTCCTGTTTTTCTTACACATTTTCACTTTTTTCTCTTCTTTTGCTTTGTATGAACTACAATAAGTATTTTAATTACCAGGTTTTTGATAGAACGTAAAAGGTGGTTTGATACTTAAAATTACCCACTTGGCCCTGCATTTGCCCATTTAGTGACCTGTATAGAGAGTTCAGGAAAATAATTATAAATATGTATATATGTATTTACAGCAACATAGAGAAATATTTTCCATATTTAAGCGGTCACAGAGCAACTCACACCGCAGTCCTCAGCATTATACTTGCAGTACAGCACGAGTTTTAGTTAATATTTCATAAGATCTTATACCTCTATAGAGGTAGGCGAGAGAGTCAGAAAGCAGGCAATGAGAAACTCACACAAGCGCAAAGTTAGCGGCATCGTATTTAACAAACTATAACAAAGCGCAAATAATTCGGTAACAATAAAACATTGCAAACGGGCTTCCTAGATGTGAAGTACTATTTCACCGGCCTCGAATCCGGTTGGCACTCATACCCACACACATATCTGTAGTATGAGTGCAAATATATATATTTGGTCAAAACTTCAGTTGTGGCTGTGATGGCATAATTTTTCATTGTTCACAACAAACCACTTGGCCAAAGTTGTTCTACTATTCGTACTAAGAACACTTATAATTCCTTACTTTTGTTTAATTTTTGCTTTTCCTGTATTTTATTTTCTTTAGTTACTATGTATCACAATATCTACCATTCCTTTTATACAACGATCCTGTAATTTTCTTTTACTTATTTTTGTGGGTCATTATGCCATCGCCATCCCCCACGCAAATGTAAACTATGGAATTTTATATGTTGACATCAAGTTGCTCAGCAAATTTTTGCAACAATAGTCTTAGTAGGAAAACGGCTAGGAAACTATTTTAAAACAAAGACAATGTATGAATGCAAATACCCAGCAGTGGACTGAGCTACTGAGTTCATTACCTGTTTCGGGATCCACTCTGGTACATTGCATACCGCCTTTTAAATGGATTCTTCACCACAATATTTAAATGAAATAAAATAAAATAATATAAAATAAAATAAAATAAAATAAACTGAAATAAAATAATATAAAATAAAACGAAATAAAGTAAAATAAAATTAAAAAAAGTAAACTGAGCAAAAAATAAAATAAAACAAAATAAAATAAACAAAAATAAAATAAAATAAAATAAAATAAAATAAAATAAAATAAAATAAAATAAAATAAAACAAAATAAAATAAAATAAAATAAATCAAAATAATATAAAATAAAATAAAATAAAACGAAATAAAGTAAAATTAAATTAAAACAAGTAAGGAAGTCTAAGTTCGGGTGGAACCGAACATTATATACCTAGTAGTGATCTATTATGTCATCCCAATTTACGCAGGTCTATTTTAATACTTTCAGTTCGTATTTGCGTTCAAATAGACAGACGGACAAACAGATAGACGTATCGAGAGACGGACGTGCCTACATCGACTCAGCTCATCCTCCTGATCACTCCAGTATACTTTTTGATGGGACTATCTCTTTTTCTTCTCATACTTAGATACATTTAATGTTTATGAAAGGTATGAAAATCAAAAAAGATATACAACTTCGCTTTTGCAGTAGAGTATTAACTACTTGCCCGGATATTTTACTTTTCATCCTGAACGTTCTGATATACATTAATAAATATATATCCCGATTCGTTTATGCCGAATGAAGTAATTTACCTTGTGTGCGTAACAAAAATAGATATAAAAAAGGGTGTCTTTTATAGGCGCCAAAGAAATCAACCGATCTTTATGAAATTTTCACAATATGTACTTGGGTTCACTGGGTACAGCATAGACAATATATAGTTTTGGAAAAGTAGGCGAAGCCATGCCCCCAGGCTATATAAAGTTTCAATTCGTCATAACTCCGAACTTTTTCGGTCTAAATTAATGAAATTTGGATATATGAGTCACTTAGTCAATATCTACATAATTTTTCAAAAGTGGGCGGTGCCACGCCCACATATTTTGTGTTTTGTTTTGCTCTCGAACTTTCACGATAGGTTCAGGAGTTTGCTGGGCACGACACAGTCTGCATATAGCTTTTGGAAAAGCCCCCAGGTTATATAAAGCTGTAGTTCGGTATAGTTAGGAGTTTATTTGGTTCAAGTTAATGCCATTTTATATATAGATGTGTTCTATGTATTAAAACGTCAAAACAACGTCTACCGGGTTTGCTAGTATATTATAAAATGGCGAAAGCAAACAACGAATTTCAGCATTCTTTTGTAAAACTGAGAGACTAGTTTGCGTTCAAATAGACAGACGGACAGACAGACAGACGGACATGGCTAAATCGACTCCGCTCATCGTGCTGATCATTTAAGTTTTCTCTTCTTCTTCTCATACTTAGATACATTTAATGTTTATGAAAGATATAAAAATCAAAAAAGATATATAACTTCGCTATTGCAGTGGGCTAATAATACGTGCCCGAATATTTTGCTTTTGTGTTTTCCGATTTGGCTAATTTTTGGTAAGAGTATAATACATACTACTAAGAAGAAGCTGACCAATTTTCATTGAAATATCAAGATTAAATTATAAGCGATTGCCCTTGAAAATAGCCTTCAAAATTGACAAAATTTACAATTTTACAACAATCAGTTACCTTTATATATAGAACATTATCACCAAATTGCGTTTCGACAAATCAATTTTTGGCGGAGTTATGGCACAAAAAGTTTTGTGGAATAGTCCGCTATAAAAGGGGCGGGGCCACCCCCATTTTCGAAAATTTTAAGGTTTTGGATTTTTTTGTTTACGGAAACTTTAAAACTGAAATATAAATGATGTAAAGCTATTTTACGCAAAGTTATTGCCTATTTAATATATCTACGATCCTTTTAAAAATCTTTCATGTAAAAGTGGGCGTAGACCTTAACCGATCCCGACCATTTTTTCCTGGAACATTCCTTGCATACCTGCAAACCTGCGTGCTGAATTTCGTTTCGATATCTTGCACGGTTTCTGATTTATGATTAATATTATTTCTTAATTTGACTTAATCAAAAGTAGGCGGTGCCACGCCCATTTTCAAAAATATATTGAAAAATTTATTTTATGCCTCAATCTCAATGTACAGGGGGGCTGATGAATTTTGCTACATTAAGAAACTCAAATAATTTTTTTTTCAGTGTAAGGAATTCATTTTTCTTTTATTCATGTTAAAGCTCATTAAATTTTATTAAATAAAGCTTAATTAGTTTTAAAAATAATGGAATTTAAATGCCCCCCCTGCTCGTCGATGCATGTGCGGCATCTTACCAAAAAGTTGTTCATTACTGCTTGGAGAATTGAGACAGGAATAGCCGCAATTGTTTCTCGAATGGATTGCCTTAGTTCATTCAAATTTGTTGGTTTTGCTTTGAAGACTTCCTGTTTGCAATAACCCCACAAGAAAAAGTCAGGTGCAGTAAGGTCAGGCGACCTGGGTGGCCAACGGAATGTGGAGTTTCTGGATATCAGATTATTGGGAAATTTTCGTCGCAATTCTGTCATAACAGGTTGGGCTATATGAGGAGCTGCACCATATTGCTGAAACCACACAGAGTTGAAAGAAATTCTCATTCGGCGTAATTCTGGATAGAAAAACTCTCTCAACATGCTCAAGTAACGGTCTCCAGTAACCGTAACGGTGTGACCGTTTTCTTCGAAGAAGTAGGGCCCGAAAATGCAGCGTGATGAAACTGCACACCACACTGTGACACGAAGTGGATGCAATTCCGTCTCACGGAGTATCTGTGGGTTGGAAGCACTCCATATTCGACAATTTTGTTTGTTTATGTTGCCGTTTAAATCGAAATGGGCCTCGTCAGACATGAAAAGACAGTTCAACATGTTTTCATCCTCTTCCACCATTTGAAGCATCTTCTGGCAAAATTCCAAGCGAATCGGCAAGTCTGCAGCGTTCAGTTTGTTGGCAATTTGAATTTTATATGGGAATAAGTCCAAATCTTTGTGCATAATTGACTGTAATGACTGTCTGCTTGCACCCATTTGAGCAGATAAGCTTCTTGTCGAAACACGTGGATTGTTTTGTATGGCAGCAGCTACAGCAGCGATTGTTTCCTCTGTTCGAACTGAAGGGTTTCGATGGTAAGGTCTTCTGTTGACTGTCCCATGCTCGGCAAAATTGTTTACAAGTCTTATTATGGTCCATCTGCTCGGAGGATTGCCGCCAAACGTGCGCCTATACTCTCCTTGAACCGAAACTACGGACTCCAGTGCGTGATAGCGGCGGACAATCCAAATTCTTGTTTCAGTGTCCCAGTTATCCATTTTTGTTAAATGTAAAAGTCAATCTGCAAAATAAAAAAAAAATTAACCAGATTCATTAAATAGAAAAAAAGTTATTTAATTTTTTTTTGGTAGCGGCTTTCATCAGCCACCCTGTATTCACCAAATTTTATACTAATAGGTGTATTATGTACTGAGTAATCACTTTTTTTGTGTTTTCGAAAATATTATATATATAAAAAGTGGGCTTGGCTATCATCCGATTTCGCCCATTTTAAATAGCGCTCGGAGATGAGTAAATATAATAATAAAATAAAATAAATAAAATAAAATAAAATGAAATAAAATAAAGTAAAATACAATACTATAAAATAAAATAAAACAAGTAAGGACAGGGCTGTCTTCGACTGTGGCGAAGACTTTATACCTTTCATGAATACGCATCACGGTTTTAGTGTCCGATCCTCACTCGAAATTAGTAAAACTCTGCAAAACTGAAAATTAAAAGATACATAGCCCAAACCCCATTTATCGAAACTATCGATTGTATGGGAGCTATGTGTTATGTTGGTCCGATCGTGCTGATTTTCACTACACACATTACAATTATAATAAGTACCAAACCTGCAACACTTCACGTTCCTAGCTTTTTAATTGAAAAATGTATAGCCCAAAACCCATTTATCGAAACTATCGATTGTATGGGAGCTATCCGTTGTATTGCTCCAAACTTGCTGATTCCGACAAATGATTAGTCTCATGCAAAATGGCGGCTCCATACCAAATTTCATTGAGATATCTCAAAAACTGAGGGACTAGTTTGCGTACAAACAGACAGACGGACATGGCTAAATCGACTCAGCTCATCGCCCTGATCATTTCGGTATACTTATTGGTGGGTCTATCTTTTCTTCTTCTAATACTTAAAAACCTCGGACCAAAGTTATAATACCATTTCATGTTCATGAAAGGTATAAAAACACTCAGTGAATGAGAACGTATACGGTACAAACAGAGAATCAAACTGTTATTAAAGAAATTAAAAGCAGCAAAAATCAACAAGTTTGCATTGCCTCAGCAAAGCTTAGCAACTTTATTTATTGTTAACTAGGAAAAAAATATATATTGAAAGAAATAATGAAAATAATAACGAAAAGTGAGAAAAAGAATAACGGAAAATTTCCATAAAAAAAGCTTAGAACATAATTTTTCTCGGCTGGATATGAATCACCTACCTAGCCCTTAACGGCCTTTCTATTATGCGGCCTCAAGCTGAGCGATACGTTGCAGCATGGTAAAGGAAGAACAAATGCGGTGTTGTGGTGTGTGGTAAGCTGCGTGTGGCATAGATTGCGTGATGCGAGAAAAAAACTTAAATTAAAATTATAACAAAAAGATAATAAAAATGTGTGTAATAACAATAAAATTGTGGACAATAGGGAAGGAGGTATAAATATAAATATTTTTTATGTTAAGTGTTCTTATGGAAATACGATAAGGTGTCCGTTTAATAAGAAGCAATCACATTTTTTTTGAATATTCATTCAAGTTGAAAACATTTTTTATTTTGATGTAAGCAAAATTCGAGCAAAAGTTTTGAGGAAATTTATACTAAGAACTGTCGCTGGGGTGTCAAGGACTCCTTTTTTCAAAAAGTATTGAAATCTCTGAATTGAAACTCTTTGCAGTCATAACCGATATGCTTACTGTAAAATGTACGTCTCACCAATTCGTAGGGAAAGTAAGAAGCAGCACACAAAAAATTGTAGGAGAAACTAGGCCTTAATCTTTTGGGAGATATATCGCGCCAAATTATTAGTATTATTTGAAAATTTTTAGAGTTTTAAATCTTCTTATATTTCTCATAAACAAATCAAAAGTGGTATTCAATGTTTTTTGAAAATGTTTGTTTAAAAAAATTATCGTATATATCGCGATATCGCAGTAGTATTTCCAGATTAAAACGAGTTTTTTAAAAAATTTAGTTAGGGTTTTCATAATCGACTGAAATTAAGTGAGATATTTTCGTTCCCAATAAATTACTGAAGATGTTAAATCATGCTAATAAAGGCATCGTCAATACTCCTGCACTTTTGAAACATAACAACCACCCTAATATAGCGCATATGTATATATCTATGACTAGCACACCAGTAATAATCTAAAAACAAAGCTAACATAGCGGAGGTGAAAATCACATATACCAGTATTCAAAACGCATGCTGAAACAAAGAACCATACATTACAGTGAAAAGTCAAACTAACAAGCAAACGTTCTAGTTCATCACTGTAAATTTCTGGACTATATCCTACTAGTTTGCTCGGTTCTAGAGTTTAAGTCAGCGACCGAAAATTAAAGTAATTTTTTTTATTTTATAAAAGTCCAGGGTTAGTTAGTCCAAATGTTGTTATTCACCGGCTGACTCACGATTTTCTGTTCAATCAGTTCTTATAAAACTTTTAACCGACTCAGAGGATCTCAGCTGTAGTATTGACCCTATCAAAGAACATCTCCCTTTAAACTATGCTTAACAATATAATTTCCCCATGTATACATTGTAAAATCATTTTGGTTTTAATATTTTCATTCAGTTGGTTGAGTTTCATTTTGAAAGAATTAAAAATTAATGTGTTCATAACCAGATCTGTTAAATTCCCTTTAGAATTGAGTAATCACATGATCGGATGGCTCCTTTAATGCATAATGATTATTTTCATTGTTTTCAAAAATCCGCATTACTAATATTAACATTGGAGAAAAATCAAAAATAATCAAAAAATAATACTACATACTATTGAGAAGCAGCTGACCAATTTTGATTGAAATATCTAGTTCAAACTACAAACAATGGCTTTTGAAAGTAACATCATTTTTAGAACAAAATGCACAACATTTTTTGCGGTCGAGTGTTGCTTAAAAAGTTTATTATGTGTGCAATATCTTATTGATATAGTTTGCATGGTTATACAAATATCGCGTTTTACATTTTAAAAACAAATTTGTCAGGACTGTGCTAAAAAACTGGGCGTGGCCTTTGACCGATTTCGCCCATTTTTACAACAAACATTTATCTTTATACGAGTATGTACAACATTTTCGCTAAATATCATTTCGATAAATCAATTTTTGTGGAAGTTATGGCATAAAAGGTTTGTGGAATAATTACCTATAATAGCGGCAGGGCCACTCCCATTTTCAAAAGTTTATATTTTAGACTTTCTTCCTTCACGGACACTTTGAAAGCGAAATATAAATGATATAAAGCTTCTGTATGCAAAGTTATTGCCTAATTAATACATTTATGATCCTTTTCAAAACCTTTCGTAGAAAAGTGGGCGTGGTTCTTAACCGATTTCGCTCGAATTTTCGGAATATACCTTGTATTAATATAAATATTCGTGCTGAATTTCGTTTCGATATCTTTAACGATGTTTGATTTATGTTTAATATTATTTTTAAATTTGACTTAATCAAAAGCGGGCGGTGCCACTCCCATTTTCAAACATTTCTTGAAAAATATTTTTTTCCGCTCTAACGTTAATGTACACACCAAATTTCCTCCTTATAAGTTTATTATGTACTGAATAATCACTTTTGTTGTATTTTCGAAAATATTCTATACATAAAAAGTGGGCGTGGCTATCATACGATTCACCCATTTTACTTAGCGCTCGGAGCTGAGTGCCAAGGAACCTGCATACCAAATTTCGTTAAGATATCTCAAAAGTGACTCAAGTTATCGTCTTAACAGACGGACATGGCTCAATCAATTTCTTTTTTCCTCCTCAACATTTTGATATTTATATGTCAATATCTATCTCGATCCGTTTATGCCGTTACGTACTGCCGTTAGGCGACTAAAGTTAATATACCTTGTGCGTGCAGCAGTACTAGGTATAATAATCAAACAATCAAAAACAATGAAACAAAAATCAAAAGTAATCAAAAGAAAGTTTTTTTGTGTGGTTTTGATTATTATAGATTTTTCTTGATTATTTGAAATTCTTTTTGATTATTTTTTAAAACACTATTAGTAGGCTGTTACAAGAAATAATCAATTAAATCTGTAATCATTACGATTAGTAATCATTACTTAATACGTCTGCTCATAACAATAAATGAACTTGAAGCCAACAAAATAATTTTTATGAAAACTGTTGTTGTTTTTACCATTTTAATAGTTTATTAAACGTTTTTGTTAGAACTAGAGGGAAAATGTAGATAAAACCGCCATAGCTTTTTTTATAGCTCCTTTTTGGGAGCCGCTAAGCTTCTTCATCAGAGAAATTTTGTGCACACTCTGTAAACCACTAGGCTGTTCTAATTCTAAACATTTTACCATAACATTTCGCAAACATAACCATTAGACTTCATTTATTATGCTCATAATAGATTTTTTGTTTGTATGTGTCCATTTTTGACACTCCGACTGCGCGCCCTGGCTTTGTGTTTTCAATTGAATTGTTGGTATATAAAATTTAAAATAAGTAGGAAGTCAAAAAGTTAATGCGATGAAAACTAAAAACCTTAAATTTTCTTCATTTTCCTGTTGTTCTCATAGTAAAAGTCCCCCTGTCGCAATTTGTTACAGGGAGATTAGAGAGGAATCGCCGAGGATATTTAACTTGTAGAAGTTCATAATGCTCACTCCACGTAAGCCCATCCAATTTAACAATAAGCATTAACAAATTTAGGATGAAATACTCTTCAAATTTATTGTTAAGCTTTAATATTAGAAGAACCACTTTTATTTGCTTTTGAAAAAGAGTGCTTACTCATATTTACTTACTAACAGTATTTACTCGGCCTAAAAACTTTAATTCACCCATTGCTCAACAAATAAATGCAAACGCTTTGTTGCACCTAAAAGTGTACTTGGCTAGTTTGCTAAAACATAAACAAAACTTAAACAACTCATTTGACCCATAGTCCGAATAACAGTGAAACAACCGCTATGGATTGGCAGAACACTAATGTCAACTTCAGTGACAGCGAAATTTGCGAAAATAAAAAATAAATGGATAGAAAGAAAACGCGATGACGGCCGACTAAGCCAGATGATTGCTTCCCTGCAGAAGCATTCAAATTGACGTTGTCAGTGCTAACATTAGTGTTTGTTGGATGTCAAAAACTAGCTGGGAAAACATTGTAATAGTTATATAAATATTTGTGGATGGTGAATTGCTCGAGGCAAGGTTCGGTTAAGCTCATTCAAACTAGTGAACTACTGGCTACTGTGCCCCTGGCTAGCCAAAGACATAGACCTTGTCCCATCTCAACATAAGCCATCAGCACGCACTCTTTCCAAATGGTAAACAATTTACCAAAAGACTCTACAAATGACAGACACTTTTAAGATTCGCGACCTAGCAATCGACCTACAGAGGAAACCCTTCCCCACTGAAATCAATTTCTTGGGAGATGCAGAAGTCACTATTCAAACTATGATGACAAGCGGATAGCAGCACGGGTGCAAAGACTGGTTAAAAATTCACAAGGAAGGCGATCCCGTAAAGCGCTTCCTCCCATTATAAGAGTATCTCCACACACCATCCCTTTTTCGGTCTCAAAACAACTTTTGACAGCGTGAAAAGGAGTTGGGGGTAAGGTGAAATAACAGTTGCTCCCTTTTTGGATAGAGAAAGACCTCTCTGGGACGTTTGAAATCAAAAGAAGCTTAAGGGAAGTCGGGTTACTATTGCGCGCTTTATTTGCCTTGATGGAGCAGCATGGATAAGGCCGAATCAGCTTGTCGACGATGGGCTTCATTCTTACCCACAAGACGCTAGATAGAATCGTATATACGATATTAAGAATGACGATTTGAAAGGAAGAATTTTCTTGTCAGCAGAGTATACTTAAGTTTCAATCTGGAGGTAAGCGCTCGTCCGAAAATATTTTGAAAAGAGTTTTGAGCCCGGTAGTTACTATCCTCACTACAACGGTCGCAACGTTGTCATGTAGACAGCATTCTGCTCTTTCGTGCACAAGGTGTTCTCCATTCTAATTTGGAGCAATCAGTGTATTCAGTAGGTGGTACGTAGTGTCTGATAAATATGATCCCACTATTTGATAACATCCAAAGATAGAAGATATTTCTCAATAAGCAGGTGCAGAAGCCGAGTTAGCAAACTACCACCCGTCTTTATCGTGTACATCTACTTGACGTCAAACTCTAATTGCGTAACGGTGTGCACTTTTTTAAGAGCACAGGGCGGTTGCGTATCTAGGCTACCACAAGATGAAAAAAATTCCGACTCTAATATCAAATATCTTTTTCTTTCACACCCTGGCTTTGAAGTCGGGAGTACGATCTGGATATACTGTTGGGTGAAACGACCGTATGTCTTTTCTAGTTTATCATAGAAGAAGTCCTTGTCGGCGTTGTATTGGACGAAGACTAACGTTATATTGAAAAACCTGGCATCATTGCATATCGGGGAGTGACACTGGTCCACGTACAATATTGTAGACGTTGTACGGCACACACTTAGTTCATGTTTAGTAAAGTTTTGCCATAGGCGTCACGTGCGAGGAGAACAGAGTAGGGGCTTTGCGTACATCCCTTTACAAATACATTCAGGAACAATAAGTTTTTGTTTGTATGTTTGCTTGGGTAACCACAGAAGCACTCCCCGAAGGTCCTGGTTATTGTTGACGATGTGGAGGTCCTTTGTCGCATATGTATCCGGTACAGTTCAGTGCTATCACCTTGCGGTACTAGCCCGACTGTCGCCAATGACAGTTTGGTATGACAAGTGCAACCTTTTCGATCATATCACCCCCTAGATCATCTATGAAGATGCATGTCTTAACCTTTGAGCAGTAAATCTTTCAATTTGCCCATACTGAACGGTTAATTTCTCCTCTAAAGACAAATATTTTGGCATCATTCTTGGCGAGAAGTTTAATTGGAGAAGGAATATCGAAGAGAGATAAAAGAAGGCTCTGGCAGCGTACTACACCTGTAAGAGAGCCTTCAGGAAGAAATGGGGAATATCACCGCACACAATCCACGGTATGTACAGCACAGTCATCAGACCGATACTAATGTATGAAGCTCTAGTCTAGTGAAAAGCGCTAGACAAAAATAGCAATCTAGTGAAAGCTGGAAAAATACATAGACTACCATGCCTGGGTATATCAGGCGGGGTAATCTGCGCACATCAGGAGGGGCTAAATGTCATCTTCCACCTGGTGCCGCTGCACGTGTTCGTTCAGGGTTTGGTCGCAAAGGAAGCTCGCCGCATGAGGGAATCTAACATTTGGAATCCAGACAACTATAGACACGCAACGATACTAGATGACATGGAAAATGGACTAAACGGGGTCAGAACCGACATAATAGCCAAAACGGACTATTTCAAGTCAGTTGTTGACTTCGGAGCGCAGAATGTAGAGTATTCCTCGAGGGAGGAGTAGGAATGGGGTTTAGTTAGTGGTAGAAAGATTACAATATTCACGGACTGCTCAAAAATGGAAATGGAACGGGGGCTGGGAAGTCAAATCGGCTCCCTTAATCGTGCAGTGTCCTCCAAGCAGAAATATATATCATAGAAAAGGCAGCTGGATTGCTGTAAATGTAACGATCTTTGTCGACAGTCAAGGCATTAGAATCGAAAGTGCTAAAATCGGATATGGTTCCAAGATGCCGAACCTTGCTAAATGCTCAGGATCATCTTAAAAACTCTCTCTGCTGGGTTCCCGGTTACAGCGGTATTGATGGAAACGAGATAGCTGAAGAGATGATCAGGAAGTTATCCGAAACGGATATACACGAGGCTAAGGAAACCCAATGAACATTCTTTTAATACAACGAGTTTACTATGGAACAACCGAAATGACTGCGAAGTCTTAAGGTCCCTATGGCCATTTTAAGAAAGAAAAAGCACTAGTTTCCTTTTCAAACTAAACAAATCTTTGGTAAAAGTACTTACAGGTGTCATCACAGAACATTGTGCGATCGCACCAATGTTTTTACGTTGGCGTTAGCCAACAAGCTCCCTAAATAGAACCTTTAGGAGGAAGAGGTGCCCAGGACCACAGTCAAGGCGTCTCAGATCTCTTGGCAGATGTGAGGGAATTGGATATTTCGCTACTTTTCAAGTCCATATGGGAGAGTAAATGTTTTGAAAATAATTCAGTGAGTAATACCTGGTTTGACGGGTGTGCTCCAAGGAGGCACGCGATGAGAGCATTCGCAATGGAAATTAGTGTCTCCGACTGGAATTTTGGGATATCCCATGTGGGCTCTCTTAACCTAAGTCTCATTTCCGCGAACTCCTTTTACTGCAAACACTAAAGTGAAGCGCCTATACCTTAACCTCCTATGAGCCGCCACAAGTCGAAGAAAGAGAAAGTCCCGTGTGCTTTGGTTACGAAGTAATTAAAGTTTAAACTAGTACATTGCAGTGAAGAAAAAACACGTTTGACGACGTTACACAGCACTTTTTTCTTATAAACTAACACAATCTATAAACTAACCAACAACCTGTGGTACTAAGGCTTCCCAGTTTTGCTTCACTTCATATTTTATTCAAAGTAAAAATCATTCTTTGTTAGTTTACTTACTCTTCGCTTGCGTTTAGACTTGTTTTTGTTGAATTTACATTCATTGTTATAGTTTTTGTGTATTTTTTCCACACAGACTTGTTGTGCTTATGTTGTTGTTGTTCTTGCTGCCGCTGGCACTGCAGCGTTTTCTCCCCGATGTGTACCTAGTCTTTTGGTTCTTTGGATCTTCTACTACAGAGGAACTCATTTTCTGCACAGTTGTTTGGTAGTAAAGTTGCAGGTATCAAAAGGGCAGCATCAACTGCGATGGCTTAGTTTTGGGGGAGAAGGGGTGCAGTACGTAGGATGCGATGCATAAAAATGGGGTTAGTAGCGTTTAGTTTTAGTTAGATTTTGTATAGAGACACTTGTGCTATATATATAAAGTGATAAGTGGGAAAAAGAAGAAAAGTTAAAGCAACTCAAGAGTCAAGGGTGGCTAGAAGAGGAAGCAGCATTGTGATGCGGTCAGAAGCATTTAAAGCAAACATACGTTTAACGAAAATTGACTATTCAGCTGTAATGAGAAGATTTTAAAGTGACTTTTGCGCTAGTAAATTGCTCAATGAAAATGAATTTTGCTTTTGAAGGTGGTGCAATTGTTTATACCCCACTGTTCTGTATCACAAGATATTTCACATTTTGGACCCTTTTCACTCAAAATGCGTTTTCTATATTGCTACAAAGATGGGAGATTGCTGCAATTTTTGGCGAAGAAATGATTTGTTTCATGTTCAGAATTACTAAAACTTACAAAAAATAAATTTTGAACTTTTGGGAGTTCAGTTTAGTTGTCACTCAATTTAATTTTTTTGTCCTACTCGCAAAGTTTCTTATTAGCACAAGTAAGGTACAAGTTAAAGCTAAACATCCCGCATAGAGAATAACATGTGAAAGTTTTATAATCCCCAGGGTAATAATATTTGGCAGCAAACACAACATCAATAAGGTATCAGCTGAGAAGCGTGGCTGATGTTGCAAAGAGGTTGTGGCACCTTCCATACAAATTCAAAGTTTCATATCGTATATATCCGTAACCACCCAAGCTTCATCAATGAAACTCCCTACAGCAATCTTATATTGTTAATATTCAACACTTTACGAAATGCGAAGTAGAGTCACGCTTCTATGTAAACTGGCGTCTTAATCACTCATACGTTAGGTGGGTATATTTGGGATATCCGCTTGGCCGATTTGAGTCGGATACGCACCGATTTGTAGGAGAGGAATTATTCAGCGCATGCAACCAAGCTACATAATTATCATGTCGTGAAACGAATATAAGAGATATTGCGGTAGAGGATACAGCTGCCTGTTGCACCCGAATATTTCGCAGAGGCCTACTATGTGCATCAACATAATAATTCAATTAAGTGGCAACCCTAGAATAAGATGTAAAATAAATACCTTTAGTCGTTTATTCACTTAAATCTTATAAAAGATCCATTCATTGTATTTTATACGAATTTTGTTAAAATAATTACTCTTCCACTTTCTTCAAATAGCGACTAACCATAGCAACACCATGGGAGAAAATCTGTCTCCACTTGGCCCTTCCAACGGACTGGTGGTTTCTTTCTTCGTCTGCTGCCAACTACAGGTACCGATAAGTGTTACTCTGAGCTGGTAAATCCTAATTTATTCGCAAAACATGGCCTAGCCAACGAAGCCACTGGTTTTTAATTCGTTGGACTATGTCGGTGCTTGCGTATAGCTTTTTTGCTTATTAGATAAGAGAAGGAAGCTTAAAGACGACCGTCATTTCTTTTCTCATAGATCCATTTGGAAAGTTGCTAGACTTCTTCATCGTAGAAATTTTGGTCCGCTCTCCTGATCATTATGTTATCAGAACACTGGTTTTCTGGCAGCTAAACTCCTAATTCTATTCATTATACCTTTCATGAACATTAAATGCTATTATAACTTTGGTCCGATGTTTGTAAGTGTGAGAAGAAAAAGAGATAGACCCACCAATAAGTATACCGAACATATCAATATGATGAGCTGAGTCGGTTAAACAATATCCGTCTGCCCGTCTGTGTGTTTGAAGCAAATTACCCCCTTAGTTTTAGAGATATTAACGCATAGCTCCAATACAATCGATTGTTCTGATAAACGGGGCTTGGGCTCTGTATCTTTAAGTGCCGTCAAATTTTGCAGAGGTTGCACATACTGTGAGTAAGGTTCGGAGACTTAAAAGCGGGATGCGTATTCATGAAATGTATAAAGCATTCGGCACAGCCGAAGACAGCGCTTTCCTTACTTTTTTTATCATAACATTGTTAGAGCACCGCCATATGGGGGCACTTATCATTGCTCATAATGAAGTTTTGCTTTTATGCGTCAAAATAATAAAGCTGTGTGCCTCAGTATCCATTAGCCGCAGAGCGACCCTACATAAAACTTTATAATTCTATAGCATGTATCATGATACACACTGAAATTCTATGATAAATGGAACAAATATAATATTCTCTCAATGAAATGAGATTTTAAAATAAAGATAACACTAAATTTTATTGAGCCTTGTTATCTAAATACTTTCCACGTAAAGTCCGTACAATAACGCTTACAGACACACTCCCAAGCACGTTCTTTTCCTCTTCAGTTTCTGCATTAGAAAAACTTTCGTTTTCAGACTCGTCGACTGAGTCCATCACTTCATTCACCAGTACCTCCAGTGTTAAATATTGCGGACGCGACATTTTGTACCAAAATTCACAAATAAAAAAACCAGACCTGTTAAATAACGATTACTAATAGTAACGATTGCCGGTTTCATTAATTATTTTCTTTAAAATCCATTTAATGATTGATTATCATTACTTTCAATTTTTAATGATTATTTTCCAAATAATTAAAAAAATAATCAAAAAAATCATGAGTTTTTACGATTATTAAAAAAATCTAAAATAATTAAAAAAATTCGTTTTGATTATTTAAAATTTTTTTTTTTTTAATTATTTATTTAGTTAGATTTTTTTTTGATTAATTAAGTTCATTTCTGATTTTTTTAATGATTATTTTCCAAATAATTAAAAAAATAATCAAAAAAATCATGAGCTTTTACGATTATTAAAAAAATCTAAAATAATTAAAAAAATTCGTTTTGATTATTTAAAATGTTTTTTTTATATTTTTTATTTAGTTAGATTTTTTTTTTTGATTATTTAAGTTCATTTCTGATTTTTCAGTGGTGTTGTAGAAGCACATAAATGTACACATCAACATTACTGAAAAAAATCAAAAATAATAAAAAAAAAATCAAAATAATCAAAAATAATCAAGAGTAATCAAAACTATTTTTGTTGATTATTTTGGTTTTTTTTCTGTTTTTTGATTTCTGTTTGATTTTTTCTAATCGTAATCAACTAATAATTGCCTTTTCTTGAAAGACAATTGAAATAAACATTACCAATTAAAAAAGCGGTCTAGTTAATTGATTACTAATTACTAATCAAATTTAGCAGGTCTGTCAAAAACCTTCATAAATGATGCATTCATAGAATTATGAAGTTCGAATATTTTTCGCAGCCTGCTTGGTTAAAAAATTTTAATTTGATTTAAAATATATGCAACAATGGAAAAAATAATGTCACAAAAGTTGAGGTATGGGTTGCTATCGTGGACAAATTTATTTACTGAAAACTTAAGTGCATCATTTTTGACACATAACTCGATCCACGGTGACCAAAAAAAAGTAAAGGAAAATGAGCTGTGTTTTTTTCTAAGTCTATCAATATTTGTTGTAATAGTCCAGTCTCTCATTTATATGGAACATACGAAGGGAAGGGGTATATATTTTTATTTAATAACTATATATAGTTTTACGAGAGTTATAAAAATAGGTCATAACATTATCGCTACATCATATTATATGGGTATGCCATACATTTTATTTGAAGGCGAAACATGGAATACCCTCGTTAAACACAAAGTGGCTATTGACAAATTTCTCAAACGAAACTGCCAATCTTATCAATATCAGCTATTCTCAGAAAAATATGTTCAATGTACGTGATGTCATTAAGCAATTCATTTAAACCAACTTTTTCTTGGCTTGTGCTTGATTACGCTGTACTGCCACTTACACGATTTTGTAATGTAATGTAGTTGCTACTTAACAAGTTTTATATTTTTCATTTTTAAGCACTGTTAACTTTCCTATGCTTACTACAACAAGAGCCTATTGAATTTTTATGGTTGATTTATGCGTACAACCGAACCATTAAATCGCATTTATATGTTTTATACGTTTGAAATCTATTCGAACTTTACATGGCTTACTTGACAATTTGAACATTCCGCTCACACAAGAGGAAATTTATGCCAAACCAACTGTAATACGGCTCACACCGAAAATCGGATTTGCAATCGAAATTTTTCACTGTAAAAGATTTACTTTGTTATGCATGAATTTTTTATGAAATTTTGCCATTTGACATTATGGCAATGCTGCTAGCGGATAACGAAGTTGCAAAGTAAATAGGATGAATAATAAACGAGTACAAGTGCTGTGAAAAATATAAAATGCAGTAATAACAAACGTAGAATGAATGATAAGTGGATAAAGCACCTGCCATTTGAGTAAATTTTTCGAATAGCAAGTTTCGTCATTGATTTGTAAAAAAGTATTTAATGTTTGTATTTATTATTTGTATATAAACTAATTTATTAAATTATTGTATCTTTTAAATATATTCGTGTAAAAATAGAAGTACATTTTTGTTGGTTTTTATACGTACTTTTCTCCGTTTAGATGTTTTTTATAATTTTCATACTTATAGTCTAACATACAGACTATAATCTAGGGACTAGACATGCAACTGTATGGGAAGTAAATATTGGAATAGTTACGGGAAAACGACCACAATCACAACTCGAAAAAATATGCTTAAACATTGCAAAACTTTTAAAAAGTATTTGTATACCTTTTGACTTTGCTTCGCATAACTTTCGTTTTAAACTTTCAATACGGATTTTTAAGGTTACAAAATACTAAATGTTGATGATCCAAATAATGTGTGTTGATGTACAATTAAGTAAATTATTCATACGGATTGATAAAATGTCTTGGGAAAAAATTGTTCCATTAGCAATAAACTATGGGACATATTTGTCCCTATAGTAAGAATAAGCATATAGAGTTATAATAAAAACTCCCATATACATATATTTATATATAAAATTCAAATAATTCTTATTCTATGGAATGCAACAACAAATATGAATACGAAGACTAAGTTGGTGTTGATGATGATGATTACTCGAATGATTACTATGATAAAGTTGACTTTGTCGGCGATATTTTGAAGAGGCCAATTTGTAAATATATATTTCTATGCTTTAATGTGTTATATTTGAAGATGGTTTCACCGGCGTAGCGTTGAGCTAAAAATCTCTTTGTCAAGTTGGTTTTCCCAAAGCTGGTCAACAAGGATGCTAAAAGTGTAGCAGAGGTTTTCGATTAATACCAAATCACAAATTTTCTCACGTCAATAAAGAAAGAGCACCGATTATACAGTTCTGTTCAAACCTTAATTTAACCCTTTTAATACGGGTTGTTTACTAAGGTTACAAAATGTTAAATGATAAAAAGTTATTGGTATTGATGAAAATAATATATGTACGTGCATTTACGTTTTAGAAACTGATTTCTAGAAACTGAGAAAACATTGTCCCACCCGTAATTAAACTGCGGGACACATTTGTCCCAATAGTAATAACAAACAGAAGCTGTTAAGTTCTCTAACTCGCAGATAATTTTATTTATTTAACTCAAATAGTTCTTATTATTTATATGCTAACAAATACTATTTTTAATAAAAGTGTAAGTACAAAAAATTAATTTGGATGATATTTGGCGAAACAGGACTTGCAGAAAGGAATATTACAAGAAGAACAAATAGTTTTCATGTTTTATTCTTTTTTCTTATCGGCACAGCTTATCCAGCTCCTCATAACAATTCCGACCGATGAAAATTCCTGCCGCCTGAACTTCGAAGCTTAACTTTTACTCGAACCTATTCGTAATCCAAAAACTGCTCCGATAATTCCACCAGGTAAGAAATTAGTGGAGTTCTTGTACAACGAATTTCTTGAAAAGAATCCTAGAGTTAGACACGCAAACCATAAGAAGCTTTTGAAAAGCTTTTTTTCACCATTTCCCCTGATATTTTCTTTAGATCGTCGGGCGATAAAAATTGCTCAGAAGCATCTACTCCGTCCACATATCTATAATTGAACGCAGTAGTCTACTGCTACTTGTATTTTCTCTCCTTTAATTGATCACTACGAACTTTGTTCCGCCTTAAAAGCAAAAAATGAGCAGATTGATAAATGTAAATAAAAAACTAATTTTTTTTACGATTCCTTTTTGGTCATGTATTTTTGTGCATGGATTGCACTCTTGAATCAAGCACCTTGTGATAGACGAAATTTTTTGTTTTATTATCAGGCTCAAGAAAAAATAACGCAGATGGTCTTACGATGCGTGAGCATGCCCCATATATTAAGATTCAGACCACTTTCAGGAATTGGCCTTGTCATTTGTTAATGGTCATGGTCATTTGTTAATGGTCAATGTCCCTTTGCCCAATGTGAACGCTAGAATGCAAGTAGTAATCAGTGCTGCAATCGTATCGAAACGGTGCTCGATTCAAAACTGGACTTGATAAATTTCTTCCTGTGCGTCGAAAATTATCAAGTTGTTGATTTCTGAGATTTGCTCGACGATTTCGCATTGCTAACCGAGCCGTTTCTTGGGCTGCCTTTCTTTGCTCTTGTAATTGAGAAGAACGAATTCCAACCATACTAACGGGGCGCTCTTCACGTGCAATTTCTTGCTCTTCTTCAGTCCTTTCATTCGTACCGTTTCGAACCCCACTTGTATTACGGTTTTTTTTGTCAAAGATTTGATCGTCTTGGTCGCGGCATGATATTGATAATAATAATATCGGCACAATATACTCGAAATACACATATCAACTTCAAAATATTAAATTTTTAAAACTTTCAAAGAAGTGTCAGTAAAATGACAATGGCGAAAAAACTATCTCGAAACGCAAAAAGTAAAAAGTTTCCGCTTAACAGGAATCAGTAAATACTTGCAAGCAAAACTTCTTTCTTCTTTAAATGGTAATCTAACCGCCTAGGCGATTTTGACCGTCCAACATACTGGCGCCATTGGAAATAAAGCGGGATCGCAAATCGGTCCTCACTTGGTTCTTCCATCGGAGTGGTGGTCTCCCTCTTTCTCTGCTTCCACCGGCGGGTGGATACCTTCTGGGCTGGAGCATCTTTGCCCATTCGCACAACGTGGCCTATCCAGCGAAGCCGCTGTGTTTTGATTCGCTGAACTATGTCGGCGTCTGCATAAAGCTCATACAGCTCATCATTAAATCTTCTTCGGTACTCGCCGTCGCCAACACGTAGAGGTCCACAAATCTTTCGGAGAACCTTTCTCTCGAATAATCCCAGAGTCACCTCATCAGATGTTGTTAGTGTCCATGCTGCTGCACCATATAGCAGGACGGGTGCGATGAGTGACTTGTAGAGTGTTACTTTCGTTCGTCGAGAGAGGAGTAGCATTTGTTTGCAAGAGTAATTTTTCGTCGTACTTTAAGGCCAATAGGCTGCTGGTGTTAATGCTGGTTCCTATTTCGAAATTTTTGCTGCCAACAGTGGCGTGGTTGCCAAGGCGCGAATGCGCTGACTATTTGCATGTAGACAAAATGTATTTCGTTTTCCCCTCGTTGACCACCAAACACATTTTTTCCACTTCTTTTTCTATTTTGGAGTAAGCAGAAGCTACGTCGCGGTTGTTAAGGCCAATGATATCAATATCGTCAGCGTACGCCAACAGTTGCAAGGAAAACTGCTTTTGGATTTTGGTTAATAACTTAAATTTGTAAGATATTCTTGTTGCTTTCCTATGTCACGATCATTTGTTTTTGACTTGCAAGTTTTACTGAGTGAACTGCCCCAAGCAACTCTCTCCCCCAATGAAATGTCAAAATGCGCTCTCACCCTGCAAGTATTTTTAAGAAAATTAGAATAGGTCGGTCCCTGGTCCATTTCCCGGAAAAAAAGAATATCAAATATCAACAAAACCAAAGGGCTACCAATATATCAAATCAAATCGCACCATAAATAAAAAGTTTTGGAATAGGTCGGTCCCTGATCCACTTCCCGGAAAAGAACCAATCGTAAATTTTAATAAAAGTAGAAGGCTAGGAATGTACCAAATTTCAAGTAAATCGCAAAACAAATAAAAAAATTTGGAATAGGTCGGCTCTCGGTCCAATTTCCAGAAAAAGAGTATTCTATATCCTTTTCCTGGTTCCAAGCTACTTCCCCACCAATTTTCAGCCAAATCGGTCTAGCCGTTCTTGAGTTATGAAAAGTGTAACTAACACTACTTTCTTTTTAATTTATATGGATAGTAAACCCCGCTCGCTTCGCTGCGTCTCAGAACTAATAAGAAACTGAGTCCGATTTTCATCATTATATCCCATACCAGATAAGATATGGAACTTCATTACATCACTTATTGCAGCACTCATTGTCACCTTTCGTTTGATACCCATATTCTACTAACAAATTTTGGATCACCTTGGTCCCAAATCGGTTTATATCTCCGAAACCGGTCAAGCTATCGGAACAAATGATATCGACCTTTTACAATTTTATTATATGTAGAGATACGCACAAATCAGTCACCCTGGGTCCACATTGAGGTCAATAAATTGGGAACCGGGTAAGATATCGCGGTGAAAGATATCTTAAATTTTAGGAGAGACGTCTAGAAAATGATTATTGAAAGTTTCATTCATTTCTATGCAGTCGTTTTTGTACGACGCTGGCGTTATTTTAAAAAACCACATTTTTGGTCACATTTTGGTTAATAACTCGGGAACTGGATGAGATATCCAAATGAAAGTTGTCCTAAATTTTAAGTTAGACGTTAAATGATAGAATGCTGAAAGTTTCATGCAATTCTATTCAGTAGTTTTTGCGTGATGCGCACACAATCATACAGACGGACAGACGGACAGACAGACAGACAGACAAAAATTCTAAAAATTGTAAATTTGGGTTCCGCTGGTCCAATAACGACCTCTCCTATCGGTTTTTCTTGAATATCTTCAATGTACAGACATCGACCTTTTACAATTTTATTATATGTAAACATTTGCACATAAGTTACTTTGTCAGAAGGGCAGTGCTGATGAGTAAAACTTCTTTTGTGTCTTGCAATTATCCAATTTGAGGCCATCACTTCCAATTTGGTCCAAATTCCAGTTTTTCTGGGAATGAAATTATCACTATTGTTGCTTCATACTAAATGTTCTGCTCTTGGCTGTTGCATATCCTCAGCACGTTGTTCTGGCCAATTAAGAAATTCTTCTAAATCGTAACTATTTACTTTCAGACGAACTTTCATCTGAATAATTTTGATCAATAACGCTAACATCGTCGAAATCACTACAGCTCTTTGAATCGCTAACTTCTAACAAACTTCGTATCATATCTTAATCACTTACGCGTAAGCCGGAAGTAGAATATTACCTCTCCATTTTTCCACAAAATTTCGTAATTAATAATACACTGATTATGATCGAACTGCCACTGAAGAGCATGCACAAACAAAACATCGAACATAATGGTATCATAACAAGCACAACTATTTGTATGACATGTTTAAAACTGATAGGAAGCAAATATGCAGAGGTTCATATAGATATTTGGAGTATTGAAAGCGTTAAATTCAAGTTATTTGTTACATATTTTAGTTCCGCAGTCGCTTCTTTCAGTCTAAATTAATAAATGAATTCATTATTGCTAAAACTTAAAAACTGCTTGACAAATTTCAATAAATAGTTCCTTCTTCAGTTAGCTCTGAATCAGTAATGATTTGAAAATATTTTTTAGAAAGCCTTCAATGAAAGAGTGGAAAGGCGTAAAAAAGAAGAAAAGGAGTAGAGAAAGAAATTGCAATTGGAATATACTCGTATATACGCCTTGAATAGAAATAGGAAAAGTGAGAAGAATATTACCAAGAAGAGGGTATATAGAAGAAATCGGGAAGGAGAAGTGTAGGGTGGATGTTGGGGTGGAAGTGAAAGATGAGAAGGGGACGAAGAGTACAATTTTTCAAAGATACGCAAGTAAATTTTCGAGCAGGACAGTCATTGACCCACCTGCTAGTAATCTATAAAAGACTAATTAGATTATTCTGCATTATATCAGGAAAGCAAATGCAATGGGGTGATATTTACGAAATATTTTTCTTAACCCTCTGCGACTGACGTGATAGTCTGAAAGACACCAATAAACGGAAAAATGTCTTTTGCGCCACTATTTTATAATCATCGATTCCCCCGCTTTCCTTACCTTTTTATTTTATGGTCATTAGTAGATTACTTTGATGAAAAGGGTCCAATCGAGCACACGCTTTGGTGAGAGCGGAAAAGTGTCTGGCAGACAACCACGTCAGTAAAGAGGCAGGTGTTTGAGAGACAACCACGTCAGTATTTGTGTTACATTTTTGTAACATATCCTTAACAACATTTTAGTGAAATTGTTTAAATACTTTTTATATCTGGTCAGTTTTGTTTTAATTGATGACCAGAAAACTTTGATCAATATGCCCATCGACTGTGACAGCTCGAAGCCAATTTACCTGTAGTGCTCAAAGTAATTGTACCAAATCTGCCAAAATATGTAATTCGTATCAAACTTTTAACATGATCCCTTGCAGGAGAGCCTGAGTAGATTTTAAAATACGCTATTCCTAATATAATAAATTTTGTTTGTAAGTATAAGCGTTGAGAAGTCAAACTGTAAAACTCCAATATTCTTTTTTGTATAAACGAATAAACTTAAGTGTATTTTATAAGAATTTAAAACTTACAAAAAAAAATATAACGTTTGAAATATTGTGTTGTGTTGTTATGCACAAAGGTAAAGGTTTTTAGGCTTAATTTGGGCGAGTTAAATAAATACCAGGGTTTTGATATAAAAAAGTATTACAATAAATGAAAACCTTAATATTTGACCTAAAAATGGCGATGGTTTCATTAAGTTCTTGAAACAGGATGGAGCTTTTGTCGTACAGGGGCTGGTACGAATGTTGTTGTTGTTAACCGTGTTTCGCCCTGCCCAATGGGCTCGATCACTCTTAATTGTCATCAGGCTCTTCTAACGGAAGTCCAAGGAAATGCGCAGTTTCCACAGGGTTGGACCAGAGTGATGTAGGTGTTAGAAGAGTGGGTTCAACTGAACAGGAGAAGAGATGTATGGTATCATGAGGGGACATACCACATGCAGGGCATGTGTTTGGTATGTTGGGGTTCAGCCTGGATAAGTAAGAGTTTAACCTATTACAATATCCAGAGCGAAGTTGTGCTAGTATGACTCTAGTCTCCCTCGGAAGTACACGGTCCTCTTCAGCCAATTCAGGTGGTTGAGTATTAGTAACGGGATTCACAGGCCGAGATCTGAGAGATCTGTCTACCTACTCGGTGTGGAGGTCATTTAGAGCCCGTCTATGGTTCCGCAGATCAAACGGCAAAGAGATATGGTGCCGGATCTCATCGTAGTGCTTACGGAGATGTCTCCTTATGCCTCTGGGGGCAGTGCTACAACCAAAAGATGTCGATTTGGATGACTAGGCTTATGACAGTTCAGAAGGAACTGTCTACTCAAGAGTTCCGCATGCTCTTGAACATTGAGCAATTTTGCCTCTTGATGGAGGGGAGACTTCGATGACATAAGCAGACATCCCGTAGCAGTTCTGATGGCGGTATTTTGGCACACTTGCAATTTCCTCCAGTTGGTGTCAGAAAGATTGGGCGACCATATGGGCGCAGCATAGTCGATAACCGGCCGGCCAATACCCTTTTATGTAGCCAGCAATGTTTCTTTGTCTTTTCCCCAAGTACTGCCGGCCAGTGACTTGAAGATCTTATTGCGGCTCTGTACCTTTGAGGCTATTGCGGTGGAATGACCAGCGAAGGTGAGGCCGTTGTCAAATGTCACACCCAAGATTTTTGGGTGGTTGACAGTAGGTAGAGGTACTCCGTCTACGTGGACATTTAACTCTTGCCCCATCTGCGCATTCCATGTAGTAAACAGGGTCGCCGTCGATTTAGTCGGAGATAGGGTCAGATTTCGCTCGGTGAAGAAGCTGGAAAGATCATGGAGGTAGCTGTTGATTCTAATACAGAGTTCGTCAATGGAGGGACCCTTGCCCGATGCCATTATCGTGCAGTCGTCAGCGTAGGAAAAAATGGAGACTCCCTCTATTGGGGGGGGGGGGAGTCTCGAAATATAGAAACTAAAGAAAAGGGGAGAGAGAACACCACCTTACGGCACTCCTTGTTTTATTCTTCGTGGTCTAGATTTCTTGTTCCTGAAATTGACTGTTGCCTGTCGACCATTGAGGTAATTAGTGGTCCTCCTTTTAAAACCGGCAGGGAGCGTTGTCTCTTCCAGATCTCGCAGGAGTGTGGCGTGATGACCGTGTCGAATGCGTTTGATAGGTCAAGTGCCACCGTCCTATGGTTTGGTGGGTGGTGATTCAAACCGTTATTAATCTGCGTTATAATGGCGGTCAAAGCGGATGTCGTGCTGTGATTTTTGCGGGAACCATGTTGGTAATCGGCCAATTTCAGATTTGCACTGAAGTAAGGGATCAGAATGGTCTCTAGTAATTTCACTACCGGCGAAAGGAGGGATATCGGGCGATAAGACTCTCCTTGGTTCGCAGGCTTCGATGGTTTTAGTAGGGGAACTACAATCGCTTGTTTCCATGTCTCAGGTATAACGAAGGTAGTTAGGGAGAGATTAAAGAGAGCTGCTAAATAACTCTGTCCCTCATGGCGTAGGTGTTTGATCATCTTCATGGCGATTCCGTCGGGTCCGATGGATTTTTAGGGTTTGTCCTTCATTATCGCTTCCTTAATCTCTGCGTCTGAGACGGCAATGGGCGCAGTAGAGTGTTTGTGTTTGTGCGCACGTCCGAAGACTCCTCTCTTAGTCCTATCCGCAGGAGGATGCATTACAAACAGCCGGAAAAAAGAGCTCGCGCATTTCCTGGCGTCCGATTTGACGCTGTCTTTGTGCTTGGTCGGATTGGATAGGGCCTTGACAGTCGCCCATAATTTGCCGACTCCGCCGGAAAGGTTGCATGTCTCAAGGTGTTGTTTCCACTTAGTCAGCTTGTGTTCGTTGACTATCCTACGAATTTCCGCATTGAGATCTTTGATTCTGGATTGATGAGTCTCACTTGGTCACGTTCTCCTGCCATCGCCGCAGCTTCTGCCGGAAAATTCGGACGAATTTCTGGTATTCTACCAGCAGGAATAAAGCGGCATGAGGCTGAATCAATGATCTTGCGAAACTCTCTTTCGCCTTTGCGTACGTCCGTGGGAGTGGGTAAGGCAGCGAAGGAGCGCTCTGTATATTGGTGAAGTTGATGTATGTTAATTTATCAGTCGTTATGAAGTCGGTCGGTCGTTCAACAGGGAGTAGGTGGTCCGAAGCTAATGTAAGCATCGGTCGCCAGATGACAAAGTTAATTAGGCCCGCGCTCGTTATGGAGATGTCTGGCGAACTGTGGCAGTTACCTGCCACCCTGGTGGGGGCATCTCCATTGATTCAACAGAATGCTGAGTTATCTATTTGGTCTGCAATTGCATGTCCTCTGCTGCCTGCTGGCAAGTTGGAGTGCCAGAGATCGTGATGCGCGTTGAAGTCGCCTAGGATTAGACGGTTATCGCCCCTTAGCAACGCACTAATGTCGGGATGATAATCTCTAGGACAACACGTGACAGGAGGAATATAGATGTTTATGATTTGCAGGTCGGCGTCTCCTGACCGGACTGCTATGCCTTGGCATTTTAAGGTAGAGTCCCTGGGGTCGACGTCAGAGGAAAATAGATTATATTGTACAGAGTGATGTGTAATGAACGCAAGGCCACCCCCAAGACCGCTGGGACGGTCTTTTCGATGTACATTATAACCATCACAGGCTCGTTATTCCGATCTCGTGTTCAATTTTGATGTTGTGCGTCTTCGTAAAGTCAGTTATCTCCGCGATCTTTCCAGCTAATCCGTTACAGTTCAGTTGCAAAATTTTGAAGTGTGTAGGAGGGGAGACGGGGGACATACTAGGAGTGAGGGACGGATGCGTTTCCCTAGGTGGAGGTGGGCTAAGGCCTAAACTATGTCGCAGTCTAGAGTTGACAGCGCCATGGCCGATGTTGTCTGGCGTGGAAGGCGGCTGTGTACTGCAACAGGGGGCTATGAACGAAGCCGTCCAAAGGTTACCGTTTGCGAGCCCAGAGCACATAAGGGTGTGACACAGGCCAAGGCAATTGTTGCACTTGACCGATGTCGCAGGCGTATATAATCTTTTCCGACAAACGGTGCACGTTGTGAAAGGTACTAGGAGGTGGTGTTCCTGACCCACGTGCAGGCTGGAAGCAGGGCGGGCATTAGGGGCAGAGAAAGAGGGGACTGACGCTAGGCGATGCTCATATCTGACCTATTCCGGAGGGGATAGAAGTGTTGATCGGCCGTGTGAGATGGAGACGCTGGTGTGCGTGAGCGACAGTCGGGAGTGGGTGAGGCGGGAATGGCAGCGGTGCTGCCAGTCGTATAGACTGAGCCACTACTGTAGCTATTGGAAGTAGGTAGAAGCGGTAAGGGAGTGCCAGAGCGGCGACTACCGCGGGACGTCCTTGGACGTGTACAACATGGTGCCTCGAAAGTACTAAAGAAAGTACGGGGTCTGTGAATGGCAGGGTTAAGACCTGAGCATCCAGATTTATGTAACCATCTCTTACACTTGCCGCATTGTACCGAATGCGACCGTTTAATATAAATTTTCTTCCAGCAAACGCAGCAGATCCAATCTCTTGGTCCAGGATTGGGTTCGACCCCAGCTGCCAGGGTTAGCTCCGAGGATGACAATTTAAGGGTGGGACGGGACAGATTGGACAGGGTTACCCTGAAATAACAGCCCTTGGCCGGGTAAACACCCCGGGGTCATTCCGGTGCGATAGAACCGGCTGTTGTGGGAATGGCGAGTATGAATCTTGGCTGCTACTAGGTAGGGATCGTACGGGCATCTAAAACGCTGGAAGCATGCCGTCCGTCTAAAAATATAAACTGTCGAAAATGGTCGTGGCCCCACCCCTTTGATAGTGGATTACCCCAAAACTTTTTATGCCATAAGACCGGTAAAACGTGATTTGTCGAAACGAAATTTTGCCGAAAATGTTGAATATAGAAAGGTAACTGTTTATTGTAAAAATGGGCGAAATCGGTTCAGGGTAACATAGTTCTGAAAATTTGTATTGTAAAATTTAAAACGCGATATTTCTTTAACTATGCAGACTTCACTTTTTGAAAAGGCTACTTTACAATTGAACAGAATTTACCCCATTTCAATACATTTTCCAGCAATCCTTTTAACAAAAATCCACACAAATTAAAAGCTAAAAAATAAAAGAAAATAAATTCTCATAAAAGAGTTTGCTTTTTATTTTGTGTTGTCCGTTTTTTTCTCGCCTTTGTTAGTGCACCACTTTGTAATCTAAATATGCACGTTTTTTATAAGGGATTTGCTTATTTTTACTAAAAACAAGTAAGGAGAACGCTGTGCTGAATGTTCACTTTCCGTACCTTCTCTTTAATAAAATTTACGGCTTTTTTACAAGTCATATACTAGTTTGCCACACGGTACAACTAGTTCGAGTTCTGTAATTTTTCCATAGTAGCAACCGGTATTTTTAAAACGCAGTTGTCCTACGAAATGGCAGTTGTCCGCTTCTGCATCAGCACCATACAAATTGGCTTCCTACTCAGTCTCTGCATCAGAAATATAGCAGTTGACATATTAGTCACTATATATATCAACAACATACCATGAATGTGTTGATAATAATTTTAAGAAGTGGTTCCTAGTCCCATAAGGGAACCCGGTTTCTATTTATCTACCGAAATGTGGAAAGGAAGAGAAAGGCTAAGTGAGAGTGAGAGGAAGGGCTAAAAAAACAGGAGAGGGGAAGGCGGTAAGGGAGGGAGAGGCAGAGCGGAAAGGAGAGGAGAATGAAAGGGAGTGAGAAATAGAGCGGGAGAGATATTAACTTTATGATAATAATATTATCCGGTAAAACAACGTATGCCGGGTCTGCCAGTAGATTATCAAAAAACGTCAAGAGTAGAAAGTTTGAAGGAGGGCGGCTAGTTTTAGGTAAAATGGTATTCCTACAAATCGTTAGAATTACGTTCCCTGGACCAAATTGGTGATAGCAGTCTACCAGCGGCTAGTTGTCAAGTGTTTCGTAGGGATTTCTGATAGACCCCGATGAACTAAATGAGTAAAGTATTTGGGTATAAGTAAAACCTTAAACTTAGCTAAGAGATTGGAAGTACCGCGAGAAAAGACTGCTTTTCGTCTATATCTTTTACGAATGAATTTCCGGTATTGCACCAGGCGGAGTTCTTGTTCTCTCTTGTAGCCTATGCGACGAAGTAAGGAGGGCATCAAAGATAATTAATTTTTTATTCTGTTTTCACAAGATTTAAAAGTGTTTGGTGTTCTTCCCATTTAGTCCCTTTGTGTTGATCGACCGAACGGCTGATTTTTCTGGGAAGGACCATATTTTGTGTTTCCTGGATTAAAATATCACACTTCATCACGTTCGCTCTAAGAGCTGCTGTCTCGGCTGGGAATTTGGGACAAATTTACAGTATATCACCATGGGGTGTACATGAGAACTCTAAAAAAAAAGTATACCTATTGTAGCGCTAATTGCAAGGCAAGCAAAGGAACACAAGTGTTTTCACAATTTTATATGGTAGAGATAGTGGGATTAAATGATTGCTGTCACACGATCCAATATTTCCAGGTCAGGCTAGTCAGCGCGATATAGAGAGTTTAAGCTGCTGCACTATCTTGATCTTAGTTTTTCAAATATTTTTAAAACGATAATTTTAAGGATTTACATATAAAAAAAATTGGAAGTACCTTGGGTTAAAATTAACTTAACGCACACCGTAATATAAACGTATCCGAATGGCGGACTCACAAAGCACGCAATAAAATAAATTCGTATCCATTAAAATAAAGGACATCCTAATAAATTTATTAGTCATAACAAAAGTGGAAGATATGCATTGTTTATAGTTCAATGTCTGTGTATTTTGGCTTTGTTTTGCAGACAACATCCGTTAGTAGTACCAATGTTAGCAATTAAAATATTTATTAGAATTGGTTTATATAAACGGATACAAGTGTTAGAAGCTTGGCATACTCTCTCACTCTGCAAAACTAAAAAGCTACCTTAAATAACAAGGCAGCAAGGAAATAAAAACAAAATAATATGAAAAACCTTACAAATATACAATAAATGCAAATCGAGAAAGCCAAGTTTAATGAAAATAGGGCAACTGAATGCCCTCTAAATATCAACATCAGTGGGAAAAGTGAGTAGAAATATATAAAATTTAAAAAAGTAACATAACGGACCGATTTAGTTTTCGTAGGGAGATCGAGTCACATACTTCGCAGTATGATCATCAGTAGTACCAGGTGTCAGAAAAACATACACCACGCCCCTAGGCTGTTCCCTGAACAAAGAACAAGACAGACATAGCTCTTCCCTTCTTGCGAATTTTTCATCTTGATGCTTGAGAAGATAATTCGAGCAGGAGATGCTGAACTGTCTTGGTACAATGTATTACAAGAACGTACAATTGCTGTCTGACGCTGATGATAGTGATATTAATGACCTTAAAAACCACGCCGTTTTGGCTTGGATGGCGACGAGAAGAAAGTGGGTATTGCTTAAACGGAAACAATATAAAGTATTTGCTGTCACCCAAGGAGGAATCGGTGCATCTGCGTCTTCCCTGGTCAATGTTGATAGTTGCAAATTTGAAACTCTGAGGTACTTTGTCTATTTGGAACTCAACGGAGAATCACATTTGCCAACAAGTCCAACTTTGGACTGAGTAAACAACTGAGAAGCAAAGTCCTTTCTCAACGCACAAACATCACGCTCTATAGGTCTCTCATCACATCTGTGGACAGTGTCGAGTGAAAATGTATGTATTCCGTGATACTACTGCTAGTATAGAAGGAGGAGAAATATAGAGTTCTCGACTGAGATGGAAAACACCGGTGTAAGTTGATTTGGTTTCGCTTGGGTCCATTTTCTCTAAAAAGGGATAGCTACCCAAAGTAAACTGGACGGTAAAGCGTCAATAAATTATGGTGATTATGATGAGTTCCCAAATTTCGTTTGAATTTTTCATTTGATTTCTTTTTTCTAATTCTATATATACAATTCTAGATCCATCTCGACCTCTTCATACCGATGCGGCACTCGGTACAAAGCAAATTGATAACCTAATATGTGTTAAGCCCAACTGGGTATAAAGATATGATACGTTACAAAGAAATTAATGATTTACAAGTCTCAGCGTTCACTGCGCTTCATCCAAAGCTTACAATAAACATACATAAATATATACAGTTGCGTTCAATATAATAGTAGTGAAATTAAATTGGATATCGTTCGACGAAATAAAAAGAAGCTGTGTTTTAAATTATTTTCATTTAAAATATAGCGAATTCTACAACAGAAACCACATAAAAAGAAATTTCAGGAAAGTTAATCAAACTTTTCAAAATTTCTATCAAAATTTTAACATTTTTGGGCAGAATCTTTAGAAAAGTTTTAAGTACACAGTTTTACAGATCATTAAATTTTTGCAAGTTAGAAGTATGTCAAAATGTCCCCTGAATTTTTAGAATTGTTAAGGATTCTGTGTATTTTTTTGCAATTCAAAATTAATTTTTGTTCATGCGTTTTATTGAAGAAAAAATTCAGCAACCTTAACAAAAAAGAATTCGGAAAATTCAGGGAATTTTTTGAGCGAGTTCTAAAATTTATGGGTCTACAAAACTGCATACTCAAACATTTCTATCAAAAAATTTTAAAGTTTAGTTAACTTTCCTGAATTTTTGTAAACTTTGGAATTACTTTTTATGTGGTTTCTATTATAAAGAAAATTATTAAAATCACTAATTCTACCTATTTCGTTGAGTGATATCCTTTTTAATTTCACTACTGTTATATTGAACGCAGCTGTACATAGTTACAAACAAAGTGGTTCTATTTCACAATTTCACATTGAGTTTTGATCGATTACATTTGTGAAAGGATTATGCCCTTTACCTTCAGGGCTAGGTCTTTTGCTTTTGTGCTATTTTGTTTTTGTTTTTTTTTTTCTTTACATTTCCACATGAGTAAGGTTGAAGTTGCATTTATGATTGAATATTTCTTGTTATTATTGGCATAAAAAATGACGCAAAAGGGCTTGTGATTTATGCCAGAACGTGATTGGGCAACTTTTTATGATTTTAGATTGGAAAGATGTATTATTTGCACAATGGGTTCTTTGAATTAACTTTGTTTACATATACTTTGGGTGTGAAATGTTATATTATGTTTGTATGAGTTTTAGATAAGCATTTTTGAAAAAAGTTTCTTAAGTTGATAGTGTCATAAATGGATATTTTTAGATAAGATTATTAAATGAAATGCTGATATACAGATATAAGAATATTATAAATGATAATGTTTGCTGAGATGAGACCTTAGACAAGACATAAATGCAATGAAGTTTTGTAGGCTGATACAAGGTGGCGCAAAAGTAAGCTTCCGATGTTCAGCATATTGGTTGTGGCACGTGCAGTGTGTGCTGTTGCACCGTCTTGTTGGAACCACATGTTTTCCAATCCCAATTCATCAAGTTGCGGCAAAAAGAACTCGTTGATCATTGCTCTGTAGCGCTCACCATTCACAGTAACCGTTTGGCCCCGACCGATTATTGGTCAAATAAATAGTCAGCAATATTCTGCGTTCTGGAGCAGTGTAGCGTAACATTGTTTATTAACGTGTATTTCGCATGTGTTTACTACACAAATGTCAAAACAGAACTGACTTTACGGGCCAATCGCAAAATTTATAGAATTTTCTGATAGCAGGATTACTTTTGCGCCACCTTGTATGATAACTCAGCCATTTCTATTAAGTGTAGCTTGCACAAAAACTCTATGCGCGAAATTCTACTTGTGTGCAAAAAAAAAAAAACAAAACCAAAAAATATCCAACTTTTACTATTAAAAGTTCTTTATTCTTAGCGAATAATTTCAGCTTTCCTACAATCGAATGGCAGAATAGAATCCCTAAAAAGTCAAACCATATAAGCTACATGACTTTGCAACTTATTGAGTTGAGCACCATAGTAAGAGAGCTAGGACGCCACCCTTAGATAATATTTATTGACTTGACTGAACCCTTCTTCTACTTGAACCCTAACGACTCTCTCCGCCATCATTAAATAAATAGAATTTATCATAAGTGTGTTTTGAATGCAAAGTGTTAACAAATCTAACATGGTACCGACGGAGTGATTGGGAATTTGTTTGGCTTGTTCCAACCTTATATAAAAAACTTACAAATTTGAACGTAATACGTTTATCGTTACTATTTTGTTGGTTCCAGAACAAAGTAATATTTACTGAAATGAAAATTAATATCGTCGCCCAGAAGCATGAATGTGCTAAAATGAAAATGGAAATCAAGCTTAAAGGTTGATTGTTTCTGAAAAACATCATCTTTTGGCTGATCGAGGTAGTCAGTACATGCTTCAGGCAAGAGGGCGACGTTATATAAATTTAAAATATCTTGGAATGGTATCGTAATAGCCGGTTTTAATAACATTTTCTAATTTACACCTCCAAACCAAGAATTTTGGTTTGATGATTGACTTCTCTGCAGGAAAGAAAACTCAAGTTTCTTGAATGTATACGTTATTGTGTAAAATTCTTTAGCGCACATTCATTCCACCAGTAAGACCTTGCTACTCTTTATTTGCGATAACTGACCAAATAGCTAAAATAATCTTCAAAGTCAAATTTTAAGCAGAACAACGTTTAATATGAAAACATAATATAATAATTTGAATCAGTGTTACCAAGCTTATGCAAAAATTCCAAAGCTTTCCAAAAATTAAAAAAAAACAGTTTTATAGCCTATTAACTTCTATTCCTAAAAAAAAACAAGTATTAAGACTTTTCAAAGTTGTATTGATTTAGGAATTTCTTACATTGTGTTTGGTATTTTCTCCCAGTTAACCTTGTCATAATTATTCTATTTCTGTGGTAGAAAATAAGAACACCATATAGAAAAAAATTTCGAAAAATTACCAAAATGCTCAGGATCTAGAAACTTGCACTTTGCTTAATAGGCTACAAAATCGCATGCTCAGAATTTAGTTTGCAATTCTTGCCTGAATCTTGAAAACTCTCATCTCGTTTCTTGGAATTTCCACAAATTTTTAAAAATTGTGTGGATAAGTTTGGAGGCGCTGGTTCAAAAAACTTTTATTATATGAAATTAAAAAACGAATTTTAGCTGCAGTTGTTTTCTTAAAAATTAGAAGAACTATCTAGATCACTTCCATTATGAGTCACTGTATATTAATTTTCCATCGAGTTTAGGCACTAAAATACTTAAATTATATACGTAGTATTTTATTAACTACAAAAAGCGCTGCGTGATCATACAAAACAGATTAGTTGACTTCGATGAATGCGGGTTACAAAGCTAATTTACATATTAAAATGGGCGTTCAAAATATACATATAATCCTGCTTTATTCTACATAGGTTTCTACATATTCACATATACATATGTTTATGTAAGTGGATAAAACTTTTCTAAAAAATCGATACGATACAAGTTTCTATCCAACGCCAGATGGTGCGTCACCAATGTCTTTGGAACCATCTTTAAATATTATTCAAAATATAAATTAAATTAAATTGAAGAGAGAAAAACACATTCGCAACACAAGGAATGGAACATATAAAATAGTTTCCACACCACGCCAAGTAAATTTCGAAGTTAATAAACAGTTTGAAATCCGATATGAATGCCGAGTTCTTTTACAAGTCGAGATGCAAAAGGACCACTTTTCTCGTATAAGATTTTGTTGTATGGTCTAAATCATTTACCGTTAGTGTATCACTGCTAATTTGTAGCAACAGTGGGTGAAGTATAGTGCCACGGTGGCTGATGTTGTTGTTGTAGCACAACTTCCCATGAGGGAACTCACATTATTGAAGTCCAGGTTTGTACGGATACAAATAATCCAGACCGAAGTTGAGCAAAAGCGAATCATGTCTCCCGGTTAATGTATAAGGCTTTTGCAGAAACAGTAGGCGTATATTGTTAGAGCCTGCCCGTGCACCAATGGAACGAAAATAGTCTAGTTAAATGGTGCCGCACTTCGTCGTAGTGCTAACGAATACATTTCACTTATACAAAGACATTTTAAATTGGCCACCTCATAACGCTCTGATCATTCTAAGCTCACTATGTAAAGGTTTTCAGCCAAAAAGTTCCTTCGAAGCTCGTTAGTGAAGGCATATTATCTTCTTTTGTTTTCAAACAAATTAAGACAGAAGACAGCCCCATACAAACAGTGACAACACTTTAGTAAGAGAGCTTAGGTTGTAATTGAAATTTCATAAAATGTGTAAAGTCGTATAAAAAATTGAGGGGGTTACGTTACCAAGATAAATGTGTAAAAACTGTCATATCTCAACTATATTTTTATACCTTTCATGAACATGAAATGGTATTATACCTTTGGCCCGATGTTTGTAAGCATGAGAAGAAGAAGAGATAGACCCACCAATAAGCATACCGAAATGCTCAGGGCGATGAGCTGAGTCGATTTAGCCATGTCCGTCTGTCCGTCTGTCTGTTTTTACAGTCCCTCAGTTTTTGAGATATCTTGATGAAATTTGGTATGAAGCCGCCATTTTGCATGAGATTAATCATTTGTCGGAATCAGCAAGATCGGAGCAATACAACGCATAGTTCCCATACAATCGATTGCTCCGATTAACGGAGTTTAACCCATAAATATTGAAATTTAAGAGCTAGGAACTTTTAATTTGGCGGTTTTAGTTCCGATAAATGGGTTTTGGGCTATAAATTTTCCAATTAAAAAGCTATGAACGTAAAACTTTGCACGTTTGGTACTTATTAAGTATGTAATGTGTGTAGTGAAAATCAGGCAGAGCGGACTAACATAACATATAGCCCCCATACAATCGATTGTTCCGATAAATGGGGTTTGAATTGGTACCTTTAAATTATACGTTTTAAAGCGCTTTTACTAATTGTGAGTAAGGATCAGACACTTAAAACCGTGATGCGTATTCATGAAAGGTATAAAGTCTTCGGCACAGTCGAAGTTAGCCTTTTCTTTACTTGCTTAATTTCAAATAGGTGGCAACCTGGTAGAAAGATCCTCAATGGCAACCCCAAGGTACAAAAGTCTTACAAAGACGTACACTATTCCTACACATAATAAAATTGTAACAGGTCTGCACCTTGCAGATATTTAAGAAACATCGATAGGAAGGACCATTATTAAGCCAATAGAAGCCACTTCAACAGTTTTAAAATTTTTGTTTGTCTGTATGTATGTTTGGTCGCGCATCACTCAAAACGTGCTGAATGGAATTGCATGAAACTTTTACCGTTGCATTACTAGACGTTTAGCTTAAAATTTAAAATATCATTTGTTCCGATAGCTCGATAAGCCGCTTCGGAGATGTCGACTGGTATGTGGACCAAGGTGACCCAAAATATGTTTAGTGCAATATGGGTATCAAACGAAAGGTTATAATGAGTGTTGCAATAAGCGATGTAATTAAATTACATATCTTATCTGGTATGGGATTTAATTATTAAAATCGAACTCAGTCTGTAAATAGTTTTAAAACGCAGAAATATAAATTTCATCAAATAACTTCTATGTCGCTGTGCAATCGAGGTATATCTCTAATATCGTCTTCATATCCGCGGTCCAGGGATGTAATTGATTGGACGTTTTCTGCCCAAGGCAACAGCTTTAACTAGGAAGTTTGTATTGAATTCCGGAACTCTAGGTTTCAGCATGAAGCTTGGAACTTTGTTTCCGCTTTTTGTACGTCAGTCTTGATGGGAAAGCAGCAAAGACGCTGTAACGAAATTAGATATTGTCGAGTCTGTTAACGTATATAAATATTCGGTATTCTAGGTGCTGAATATAGCTATGTATATTACATTACAAAAATAGAGCTAATGCAATTATGAAATGCCTTAAAATTTTTCAAATTTGTGTAATAAAAAACCTTCTAATGTAAAATTTTATTTTTGTTGGTTACATTGGTTAGGGCTCGAATGTATTAATTTTAAAGTTAGAAAAAAACTTAAAAACCAAACTATACGAATTAGTCACAAGAGAAATCGTAGCTGTTTTCGAAATAGTACTATAACTATAGCCTGTACATGTTTGTCGCTTTCAATTTTTCTTCTAATCAAAAATAATAATAAATAACTAAGAATAATTGTCCAATGCTCTTGAGCTCGTTAAACTTACAAAAATTTGTAAAAAAAAAACTTAAAGTGAAATACTTAACTCATATTGTAAGAAGTATCATTTCTTTTTTTAACATTTATCAAAATGCCATGCTATTCTTACTCTTCTGAGGGTTTTAACTAGTGGAATTAGATAGTATCGAACTTGACCTTATTTGACACTGTAAGTATACATAGTCCTGAACCAGAAATTTTGTAACTTGTTACTGAGTTACCTCCACGGTATTTATGCACATACACATTCACACACGTAAGCACAGAAATTGTAGCTTTTCTGGGTTTGCCTTCAGCATATTTTTCTTCATTCGTTTATTTGTTTATTTGCTTTAGCACTTACCCCCTAAACCGTGATATTTGTTTCGATGTCTGCTTGCTGTCACTTTCATTTCAAAAGCTTTAAAAGGATAGAAGAAGTCAGCGGAGCGCCATACAAAAATTAGAATATGTGATAACATAAACATAGCATTGAACATTATATATAACGAAAAGTGTGATTTCAAATAATAAATGAAAAATGAGCATTTAAATATGAAAATAATACATGTGTGTAGGTATAAAGCCTTAAGCTGTGGTTATACCTACATAGCATAGACCTCACTTCTTTTTTACTTCACTTCTTAACTCAGCCTTGCTTATGCTGGACTTAGCGCATAAAGTCTTGAGTCAGAATATAACTTACGTAGAAAATAAAAATTCTACAGACTTCTAAGTCAAGTTAAGTTTGTTTAAGCGTTGGGTAATCGCCAACTTACAAAATTCAATTAGCGGAAAGCTATGTAACAATGTCCAGTCAAGTGAAGTCATTGTTATGTAAGTATAACCGCAGCTTTAGCGATGAAAATCATATCCATACACACAAACATGTAAGAACCAGAGCATGCAGTGGCTGTAGCTTATATAGATTAGCGGCCCAACCAGTAAATCGAGCAGGCAACATGGAGCAGCCCTACAAGCTGACTGTTGTAAATGATGCGAATCTAAGTGGTTTTTTATTCTTCTATACATTTATAAACATAAATTGAGTAAGCAGGAGCGCATTTGCAGATTAAAGAAGCCTTAAAAGTATTATTTTCTATTAGTATGATTAACTTCTGATTCATAAATATTTCTTGTGATTGGTGGACCGTAGTGTGTTAAGTTAAATGTATGAAATGCAAATTAAGTTCTCCTTAAAATATATCGGTATTAAAGTGTGCCAAGGTTGTTTGGTTGTTTGGATTGGCGAGTCGCATATAACTCTAATTAGCGCTAAGCCCCGTTTTTATACCATATCTAGTGAATTAACTAATGAAAATACAGAAAGCGTGGTGGGACTCCGGTCTCCGTTCAGTTCAAAATTTTTAGAAGCTACCCGGGCTTCATCTCACTAAACCCGAAAAGGTTCTTGAACAGGTATATCTCTAGAATGTTCATTCTACTCCGGAATTTTATCGCCACCGGAAGGTTGCAACTTAGGCAGGAGGTATTGGGCTCCAGAGCCATCCATGCCAGGTGCTCCCCTATAGTGTAGTGAAAAGTGAGCATCGCAGCTAATCTGAAAAGGTCCATTCTATTCACCCTCAGAAGGGTCGAACATCGTGTTTCGTTGTAGAAGAACTACAGACTTCTTGACACTCTGCAGAATTGCAAAGGCTTCCACTTATCCTTAGCCTCGCTAAACCAGTGCTGAGAGTTCCGAGCCTTGAGACGTCCCTGGGGTGCAAGGTCCTCGTTCTCCTATATATTTTGCGATGCACCGTCAGCCATATTAGAGAACCAATATCTCGACTTGTCAGGATTATGGTACACTCCCTGCACAGACTAACCAAGTCGATGTAATTGATGCTGATCCGAGAGCCCGAAGAGCCGCTTGGCTGTCAAAGAAAATTGCTATCCGTATTCCATAGATATCTGATTGAAATACACTGGCTGAGTCTGGGAGACGCATAGACAGGAACATTTCCTTGAGTGCTGCAAGCACGCCAGCCCCTATTCCATACACCATTTTGGATCCGTCAGTGAAAGCTGAAATGTTGAATTTCTTAGTGAATTCCTCTACTTACCAGTCCTTTCTGTAAGGGAATATAACCTTAAAGTTTGTGTCAAAGACGATCCTCGGACAGATGTATCCCATTTTGGTTTTGATATAGGAGTCATTAATATTCAGAAGAATACGGTTGTGACCGTATGTGCGCTCTTTACAAAATTCTAACTCCCGAAGCCTAAGTGCACCCTTGGCTATTGTTTTCTTACTAAAAAGATCGATCGATGGCATGTTTCATATCTCGTTCAGAGCCTCTCTGGGGCATGATATAATCGCCCCGGTGATCGTACCACAGGCAGCCCGCAACTTTGCATAGCATTTTGCTGATGTAGTTCACCTCTACTGCCTTCCACCAAAGTGTGCCAAAAAACGAATGGTATTGTTTTAAGAAATATTTCTTGCTGAATTGTTATTAATCCCCATTTTCTGGTTTTAAAAAGCAAACCTTCCGTATGGTGGGGCCACACTCTACCACGATAATGCGGTGGCAGCATTTTTTAATAATAATTGATATCATTGGCCGCTAATACGAAACTAGCACCAACTTCTTTTTTGGATCCGAATTTTTTGGTTCTTAGGAGTAGCTAATAAAAACGGTTAGAATTTTCCGAATAAATTCTTAGTTCTTTCCTAAATGGCGCTTAACCCCCTAAACGATTTTTCTGCCCAAAATAGCGCGCCAGTCGTTTCTTCTCTCTGCCAACTGGCGCCAACGCCACATGATCGCAAATCGGTCTCCACTTCAGCCCATACAGCCCGTCATTAAATCTACTTCTGTACTTACCTTACGCGTAGGGTCCATACATTAGTCGAATAACCTTACTTTCGAATACTCCTAGAGCCAGGCAAATGTGTCGGGCATCCTACCATATTAGGAATGCCCATTTTTTTTCGATTTTCAGAATATTATGATTTTACAACCCCGGGATTATCTACCGAAATTATATATCTTATAATATATATAATAATAATAATACAAATAATTGGATGTTCAATAAGACTTTAGAAGTACTAACATTATATAAGTACTTTTTGAGCAACATACATATATTCATTTTTTGCTAATATATTGCAATACCGAAACGTCTATAATCTCTTTCATATCGCTATTGCAGACCTAAGTAAAATGACGTAATCCAGGGATTTGCATCCTTATCCAATATTGAACTTGCATACTTAATAAACCGGATATCTACCATTCCTGCTAAATTATTAATTCATTATGCATTTTAAATATTTATGTTTGTTATTATCCAGTTTTAGTTACCTATTTATTTATTACATATGCGTACATATTTGTCTGTAAATAAATAAAGTGATTCGGAAAATAAACTGATGTAAACATTTTTGGGTAAAAAACAAGTCGAACTGTAATCAGAGTATCAGGGCCTTGCGCACGGGGGTTTGGGGGGTTCAAACCCGCCCAAAGGGTTTTTACTGAATGAATTTTTCATGAAAACTGGTTTTCGGGTTTTAATATTGTATGTACTCGAACTCGTCTTAAAGTGCGCGTGCGTGAAATTTCCTAGCTGTGGAAGGGCCTGAAGTGAAATAATGCAGTTAGACTCCCACTCCGGGATAAGCAGGCAGCTACAGGCTGCGACTTGTATCATTCTCTCTTTGACAGCGCTTAAAACTGGACGTGTACCTGGGTGGCCTTCAAGATTCTGGTACAGGCGACGTATAGTTATTTTCCTCTCGGACCTCGCAGAGTCGTGTAAATTAGGTAAATTTTCTTTCAGTTTTTCATAAGCCCGATAAGTGCAATTTTCGTAGACTCAGATCATAATATTCTGTGAACATCCAAAAGTTCAAACCCCACACTCCCCTGCGCACGGCCCTGCAGAGTATTACCGGAGAGATAAAAGTATGATTGTGTTAGTAAATAGTTTCAAAACATTTTATGGAGTTATAGTTTATAGGTGAAAATTAAAAGTGATGTTCGAATTAGAGTTGAGCACAGGTTATAGCGTTGTTATTTGATACTGGGATAACAGCCCTGATGGAAGATGTCCCAGAAATGTTTAATAAAATTAGGACGGGCGAGAAAAGAATCACTGACCAGCACTTTTGATGAAATGCGAGAATACTGATTATTTGTAAATCTACCACAGACCTGTTAATTAGTGATTACTATACGTAATGATTGCCAGCTTGATCATTATACCTTTCATGAACATGAAATGGGATTGTAACTTTGGTCCGATGTTTATAAGTATGAGAAAAAGAACAGATAGACCCACCAATGAGTATACAGAAATGATCAGAGCGATGAGCTGAGTCGATTTAGCCATGTCCGTCTGCCCGTCTGTCCGTCTGTATGTTTGTACGCAAACTAGTCCCTCAGTTTTTGAGATATCTTGATGAAATTTGGTATGTATTAATGATTGATTACCCATTGTTTTCTATTATTAATGATTATTTTAATGACTATTTTAAAAAATAATCATGATTTTTGATGCTTATGAAAAAAAAATCAAAAATAAAAAAAAAAACATTTAAAAATATTTTTTTGTATTTCTTTTGGGTATTTTTGATTTTGTGTTCACTTTTGATTGGCTTTGATTATTTTTTGGTATTGTTGCAGACAAACATTAGCATACACGGCAAAACAATCAAAACTTATAAAAAAAATTCTAAAATAATAAGAAAATCTAAAATAATCAAAAGTAATCAAAAAGAATAAAATAAATTATTTTTGATTACTTTTGATTATTTTTTCTTACTTTTGATTATTTTGGGTTTTCAATAATTTTTTTAACAATGGTAATCAAAGTAATCATTATTGATTGAAAGAGCCTTTCAATCAATTTATTACCCAATACTAATCTGAATTTAACAAACTTATTTTCAACAATCCGGCGTTAAAAAAAACTCTTATTAATTTGGATTCATGTAATAAATCAATAATGAATGTGAAATGGTTTATTAATCTGTTATTCGGCCATTTTTTTAAGTTCCAAAAGAAAAAAATATATTCTATGGAAAAGGTATGTCTGCTTAATTAAGACATTATGAAAAAATCCCGTTGTGAATAGCTTTTTGGTGGTGGAAAGTTATATGAAGGGAAGAAAGTTGCATGGAACCTCCCAGATTTCTTCATTTTACCTAAGTACATATATACACACGGTCATAGCCAGCGCAATATTAAACTTATTTAGTCACCTTTAGCCTTTAATTGTTTATTTCGCCTTGTCAAAAGATAGCATTTTGTGGTCATTGCGTTGTGTAATTTTTTTGACTGAGATTCCGGACTAATTTCAAGACTCGAAGTTTTTGCTATACGCTGATGATCTCAAGACTTTTACAACTATTTCTTCATGTTCTTTCTCAGATAAGACTTAATCTCATGTTAACAATCTTTCTGACTGGTGCCGTACCAATTATCTCTCGTAAAATATTAGTTAATGTTGTCATGCTACACCCTCCAAGTATCGATGCCTACTTCCACCACCTAGTTCTTTGACAGTTCTCACCTATCCACTCGTAAGGAGGTTGCTGACTTTGGTGTAGTTTTTGGTTCGAAGTCGTTACTCGTATAACCTCTAATGTGGCTAAGTCCTACTCGATATTGGCTTTTATTAGTCATTTTGGCTATGCCTTTACAAATTTTTATGTTCTAAGTACTGTTTACGTCTCTTGTACGTTCTAAGCTTGAATATTCCTGTTTTATTTGTATGCCTTATTATTAGTGACATGTCAGAAGGATCGAGCGAGTACAAAAAAGTGTTTAACGTTTCGGTTGCATCATATAAAGCCAGATGTGAACTCATAATCCTTTAATCACTTTATAGCGGAAGAACCGTTCTTTCGCTCACCCGTCTCCTCGAGAGCAACTGTTTCCACATCCCTCCCTTTTTGTCTCTAATGCTCCTATCGCTAGAGCAATGAAAGAGTCATATAATTTAAAATTTCTTTTTCCATTGACTTTTCTTTGCCTAAGATCGCCCTCAAGTCTTAATTGTGTGATGTAAGTTTTTGATAAGTAATGGGCATGGCCTGTATGTTTAAGAACATATTACCATACAAGATTTAAACAGAGACATACTAACTTACAAAAAACAGGTGCACGATAACTCGTGCTTCACCTTAACTCTAATGGTGATGACTTGCGAGCTTTGTTATGGTCAAATAACCTTGACGGTACAAGCAGTTTGTACGAAAGTAATAAAAGCGATGTGAATAAGCGACTATTGAATTAAATTGATATTCAAAATTAAGCAGATCAACTTTGGTATTTTAGAAAAAAACGTGTTTCATGAGTTATGATCCATTCAGATATACCAAGTGTTACATAATTTTCAGTTACAAGCATCACATCTCCATTATATGATTGCATATTTATTTGAAATGTTTAGCCAATAGTTTGTATGTAAGAAAATAACTTTGCTAATTGAAATATTAAAATAAACATCATCATCATTATTAATTGTAATTTAAACGCCTGGGTGACTTTGGCAGTTAAGTAATGTGGGAGTTATCTGCTTTCGTTAACAATAGCTGGATATATTTACTTATAACATAACAATCTTATTTTCCCACTAAAAATTTAAACAATTTAACTCTTATTCATTTCCAGCAAAAATACCAAATGCCCACAAAGGAAGAATTCAGAATACAGTGAATACAGCTGAGCTAATCCATAACTGCGCACTTTTAAACTGAATTGGCTTTTTAAACGATATCGAATTTAACTTAAATATATTTCTTGGAAATGAGCTCCAAATATACCGCACGTGGGGATGTAAGTAGGCATTTTTTAAACTCATTGAACATAAACGAGTCTTTTAAGAGTTCCTCGATTTTTTTATGTACTGCGCGATTAAGTCAACCATTTAAGTTTCGATATATTTATGTAGCCGTATTTTTGTAAGCATATACTCGTACATATACTTAAAAAAGTGTGCCGTTTTGCCTTTATAATGGGCCAGCCCCGTATGAGCAACCCTTTTGGGCAGTCTTATTTTCAAGCGAAGGCTAAAAAAGATATTCATCGAAAGCTCTTGTTTGTGGATTACGAAGAAAATATATTTTTAATAACCAACTTTTTTTTAATAGTTTTAAGATAACCGGAAGAGCTACCAATCTCATATATATCCCGCAGAACAATTGTTATGTAATTTGTCAAAGTGCTTAACTAACAGCTTCAATGACTGGTGGCTTATCTTAAGCAGTTCCAATGTTTTATGCTTATTTTGAAGCTTACCCTTATTCAAATCCTTATTTGAATTAAGCATAATCCAATCAGTTTTATTGAATTTCGTAAAGTCAAGGATATGTTATTATATATACAAAATCACTGAGAAGTTACTTATGTAACGATATTATTTTATTCATCTGCTGTATGTATGTGTGTATAACTACCAAACGGAGCGGTACAATACTCCAAAAGAAAATCGCCTTTGAAGACTTTGTAAATTACATTTCCGCTTCTTTCGTTTCGTTGTCGATGAAATAAATTTATGCCGTCTTTATATTTTGCTCTACGTTAGCTCCTGCCGCTGCCGTTTATACGTATGAAAAATCGTTTAGTATTAGAATATACAAGGAAAAGAGCAGCGAAGTAGTTGCAGTGCAAAAGAAATCCGTTTAGTAGATTTTATAACAAAAATATTGTTGTTATTGTCAACATCCACAACATTGTGCCGCTGGCTGTGACAGTGAGCCCAATACAGACACTACCAAAACATTGCTGGCATATGCCATAGCAGGGTAAATAGTATTATTGAGTTGCGATGTGCCAAACGAAAATTGGAGAAGAAATGAGAATCATTTAGGAAGTTTTTGGTTGGTTAAATATGGCTGCAATATACTCAGTTGGTGGTTAATTACGGTTATGGTTACTGCTACTTTTGTATTTATACTGTTTTTTATTTCTACGGTTATTGTTAAATTAATTTTATGGTTACGGTTACGCTTGTGGTTGAAGTTATTTTATCAGTTTTATTATTGCTAAATTTATAGTTATTATAACTATGATTATAGTTACGGCCATGGCTACGGGTTTATTTGTGGTTATGGTTATGGCTATGATTATATTGATGGTTATATTTATTGAAATGCTTATGGGTTTCTTTGTGGTTTCCTTTATTATGTTACGGTTGTGTTTAAGGTTTTCGTTATGAGTTTGGTTATCGTGGTGGTTAAATTTATTTTTATTGTAACTATTACGATTACGTTAATGGTTATAATTGTTTAACGGTTATATAATTTTTTAATTTATAGTTATGGTTATATTTATGCTTACATTTATGGCTTTGGTTATAGTTTTCTTTGTGTTTATGATTATCGACTTAGTTGTATGGTTATGATGATGGTAAGGTTATGATTAAGTTTAAGTTTAGGATATTGCTTTAACCCCTAAAGCATAGTTTAAGTTGAGTATACGACGTTAAGATATAAGGCTTCAGTTACGGTACGGCTAAAGTTACTGTTTCAATAACAATAACAGATATGGTATCCAAGTTGCTGTTGTTCTAACAATTCTTTGCCTTCCTAGTCGCCACTATCCTTACCTATCATTGTCATCAAAATCGTTAAACTGAAATCCCAGGAACGTAGCGATTTCAATAGGGTTGGACCAGAGTAAGATTGGTGTAAGAAGTGTCAGCTCTGTGGAGCAGGTTGACAGATGGTTCAAAGCTCAGTCTGGATAGGTATAAGTTTCATCTTCTGCAGTATCCAGAACGAAGTTGGGCCAGTGTTACTTTTTTTTCCTTTGGGAGTTCGCGTTCCTCATCGTGAACAGGTGGAGCTTTTTTCTGAATGACGGCATTCACTAGGCGGAAGCTGACAAAGCAGTATATTGAGCCTGTGTGGTGGTTGTTGACGCCTTGTCGATGCATCTTACCTTACAGAGATGTATCCTTTCTTTCCGGGCAGGCGGATTTTGTTCAAATAGGTGCTTGTTCGGGTGTTGCGGCTTGTAACATCTTTAAACCAAGTATTTTTGCCTCAACGCATTTTGGCCGCTGTGGTGTACACGGTAGTGCTGCTAACCTGCGATAGCGAAAGTCGAAGGTCCGAGTCCCGAGAATGGTTTCATCAAAAGTGGTGAGTCGCCCCCGTTTGGGAAGCTCTCCAAGTGTATTTCTGCTATGAATGATGCCGTTCTTAGTCGACAAAAGCTGTAAGTCCTGCCAATTTGAAGGAAAAAATTCAAGAAAAGCTCAGCGCAAACATCTTCTAGGAAGTTTATGATGATAAAAGACTCGATATGTAGCAGTTAAACAAGAGTTTCTGGGTCGCCAATCGGACTATAAATTTTATTTGTTTCGAAAACCTGATGGACCTATGAACTTGGCTCTCTTTTCTCAACCTGTACAATACGTTATACAGAATTCTATATCTGTTTGAAGTCTCTGTGCTAAGCATAACTGAGTATGAAAATAGTTGAAATTTGAAATGAAAATAAAAATTGAAATAGTAAAAAGAAAGAAAGTTAGTAAAGAAGCAGCGAGAAAAGTGAATACCTACCAGCTGTACAACATAAACTGATTTGCGCTATTGCCACTTTGCTGTGAAGAGGAAAAAGAAAAAAGAAGAAAACACTAACTTTTAGACTGTGCGAAAACAATATTGTGTAAATTTTTTGATACAGTGTTATTAGCATGGGCGTACAGTTAGAGGGGGTTAGTGTTGCAACCCTGTCTAAAGTCTTCACATATTTGCACTGCTGCATAAAAACAACACTTAGTGAACCTATTAATTTCCGGTACTTCCTTTGTTGCGCTGCGGCTCCTCCAACTAATTTGAGTTTAAAGGAACCTAAATAGATTAGTCTGTGGCTTTGGATTATGGCTGAGTTTATGGCTCTGTTGTTCAAATACATATGCCATATTAGAACTGTTTCACTTGGTCTAGCGCGGGATAATTTTTGCGCCAATAGAATCCGAAGCTTCAGCTGTTAGAACTTTTGTTTGTCTGTCTGTTTATTTGGTTTTGCTTCACTTAGAAACTTCTGAATGGACGTCGTCGGAACTTTCACCGTTGCATTACTAGATATCTAACCTTAAACTGAGGATATCCATTATAGCGCTAACTTGACCGGTTTCAGAGTTATCGACCGGTAAAGATTGCAAAGCCAAGTTTAAGCCGAGTGAAGCTCTCGCGTGCATGGTAAAACGGTTACCCAGTATCAGCTCAAACTAATTAACCCAGATAACCCTAAAAATTATGCAGTGGAAATTTTTACACTTTTTCCCTTCCACACTTCTTAAAACAGATATAAAAACATACTTATATGCTTTAAGGAAAAATTAATGAACGATTTTTATGCTTTTGGAGGGGTCATATACTCGTATGTAGTAAAAAAACATTTTTTCATTGAAATGCGCAATAAAAAATTAAAGATAGTTCATTTCAGTGAATGTATTCGACAACACACTTATTTTACTCTGCTTTTCCAATATAAAACATTAATCAAATTTTAATTTTAGCACCCTTAAAGTAACTTACCTTTCAAAGCTTATGTTATAATTTTGCATTTTCCAAGTTTCACACACTTCAAAATCAAATATCTCAGACTTCTATAGCAAAAGAGCAAATGACAACTATTATCCAGCGCTTTCCCGTTATTTGTTCACGTTGGCGCGTGTGCGTTATAATACATAAACTTGCCGTCCTATATATAGGACATTAGGGTTATCTGGGTTAATTATATGGCCTTTGTTCAAAGTATATTGCTCATGTCTTAGCTTCTATTATAAGCCACACCATCTCTCAAAGTAAGGGTATGTTCGAGTCTGAGCACAGACCCGACTTCTGGTTACTAATTGTATCTTATGGTTACTCAAGGACTCCACATTGCAGACTATATAGGAGATTAAGGCCCAGCTGTTTTTAAAATTTGTGGTGTAGTACTTCTCACAAATTGGCGGAACTTACATATCTTATGCCACCTCCGACCAGCAGCTACCAAAGCAGATGCATTTTAACTGAGAAGCAATGCCGTGGCAGACTTATACTAGCATTGTTGTGGACAAGTGCCGAGGTGCGACCACAGTTAGAACAAAATCATAACCTTAATGGAGATAAAATAGTGTCAACGAGCTTATTGAGTTTCAATAGACCAACATACCAAAACAGATTCCACTACGTGGTCGAAAAAAATTATTAGAGTGGTGGATCCAAATAGGATTTAGAATAGGCTGTACTTATAATATCTTTTCCACGGTAGTTCGTTCCTTCTAATCTGCACGTTGAGGTCGCATGACTATGGCTCATTGTGGTAAAATATGTTTAACCATTCTGAAAGCCTCATAAAATAGAGAAGGTTCGGTGAGCTAACTTTCGCAGCGATTTGTAGTTATTCTGAGGTTCACTTTCTTGTTGCGGTATCTGATGCTTCTAAAAGCTTTAGAGGTGCTGCTATTTTCCTTATTGTTATATAAATAGTACTATAACTATAGCCTGTATATGTTTGTTGGTTTCAATTGTTCCTCTAATCAAAAATAATAATAATTAACTAAGAATTATTATCAACTGGTCTTGAGCTCGTTAAACTTTCAAAAATATGGTATTGTTTTTAGTGACAAAAACAATCCCCGAAGAAAGAAGAGATCAAAAATCAATTTGCACGTCATTATCTTTTGTGGCTTTCAGTCGCCTCTTACTATCGGCTTGCCTTACCGCGGGTATATACTAAGCCCTTTAACTTGCTTCTTCCTCTCTATATTATTTACAGCTTCTTCTGAATCTCCAGACGTCACGCCCGACCGTTTGTTTAATATCTTAGAAGTTGTTGTTGCTTTAGTAAATAAACAGCCCGTAGATTATATCGATGCCCCTTCGCCTATCTTAACGACAACGTGGTAAACAAAAACTACGGCTTGTCAATGCCTCCTCGAGCCAGAAGGAACTGCTTGGCACGCCCTGCCTTGAAACGTACCTAGTATTATCAGTTACGACCTCTTCTGAAGAGATTAATGACAATTCTTGATAATTTCGAAATAAGTCTAGTTATCAATGAAGGCCAAAGTAGTCACAGCTACCTCAAAAATGTATACATCTTCTTTATTCATCAATACACTTCACAGCTACTGTAATTGTAGAGACCCTGATATACAGTGATTTCAAATGATTTCTTAAACCCTACGCCTCTGGCAAAAAACAATGGAAATATAGAATTACGTTATCGTGAAGCTTATATGCCCTTCTAAATATATTTTCACTACGAACGCCAAAAAATGCACAGCAGCAGGTTGCCATATATTTCGTTGTATATAAAAATCCACTTCTTTTTGGGTGTACACTATATTTAGCGTGTTTTAGTATATCATTTCATTGTGTTTGGCATGCTTCCTTTGTATCGCCTCACCACATGCTTTTATCGTTGTTATTGCTCATTGAATATGCGGGCGTTGTGGCTTCTTTCTGCCACCAGGCACTTCGTTCTTTTACAATAAAAATTTCAACCAAAACGATCTGCTTACGTGTTTGTTGCAAACTCCTATCGGGCCACTAAAGTCACATAAGTTGCCAATTTTATATTTCGGAAGCAAAAAAAATAAACCAACGCGCGTAAAGAAAATATTGTCACATACCACGTACACCCGATGGTGCTACAAGTTGAAATTTTGAATGTGCGAAAGCGTTATTCTTTGCCTTTTTAGCTTACATATTTCCACACACAATTACATGCATATAAATCCCAGCTTACCAAAGTCGGATCGCTCCGAGATAATGATCCAAAAAGAGTCCGTAATTTGAGCTTTTTTTGGAGTGTTATTTAGTAAACATCAAAAAACCCATTCGCGGAGCCTTGGGAGAAGAAATGAATATTGTAGAGCGGATAAACGGCAAGACTCAGTTATATGAACGGCTTAGAGCGTTTTCTGATCCTTTTTGTTATACTCGTAAAGTGAATTGTGAAAAAATAAATGCTGGAAAGCGGATGAGCAGCAACGTTCAATTATATGAATGTTTTAGAGCATTTTCTGAGGTTTTATTATTTTACCTAACGGAAGGTAAAGAGTCGTTTTTTTGTAAATCTTTATCAATAGTCGAAACTTGGAAGCCAGAAGTGCATTTAAAATAAAACAAAGTCTATTACAGAAACCACATAGTAAAACTTTCAAAGTTAACACAAAGTTTTGGTGGTAATTTTTAAACTTTCCTGAACTTTGTGTAAACTTTGGAAATTTTATTTATGTGGTTTCTGCAAAAGATTTTGCTTTATTTTAAATGAAAATTATTAAAAACACAAATAAATATATTTTACGAGCAAAACTACTTCCAATTTTGTTTATATTATTCCTGCCACCACTGTATGTATGTACGAGTATATTCTATATAACATTTTAATGAAAAGAATATAATTATAATAATATAATATAAAAAGCTTCCGAAAAGCATCAATAAAAGGCTCGGAAAAGAGTCCGAAAAGACTCCGAAGTTCATTTAAAAAGAATCATAAAACGCTCCAAATTCATGGGACTCGGACTCATTTTGGAATCTGTTTTATGACTCTCTTTTAGGTGCCCGCCTAGAACGAGTTTTCGCTCCATTTGTGATCCGAAAAGAGCTCATTTCGGAGGGAAAGCTCCGAGAAATGTGCGTTTTATGGCTCCAAATGGCAAATGGAGCTTTTTTTCCTTCTTTTGGTTAGCTGGGATGCATTAAGCAAACATTGCACCTGTGAGTGTATACCGTTGCACTATAGGTGCTTATTTAACTTTTTTTTTTAAATTCATTATTACATTCCTACTTTTAGTTGCTTAGTAATAGTAATACTTACTCACATCAACCATTTGAATGTTCAAACTTGAGCATTCTCTCGAAGTCTTTTGTTTGGTTTACTATATGCTTAACAATTTTAATTAAATTTTGAATATTTAATAGACATTTCGCTCTAAGGAAATTTGCACTTCACTAAGTTTGGTTTAGTTATTTCTTGAAAAACACACGAAAAAGTTACTCATACGCAGCGGACGTCCATTGAAGCTTAATGTTCTGCAACTTGTGCATTTACAGCTGTGTTCAATATAATAGTAGTGAAATTAAAATAGATATCGTTAGACGAAATAAGAAGAAGCTGTGATTTTAAAATATAGCGCATTCTATAAAAGAAACCACATAAAAAGAAATTTCAAGGTTTACACATAGTTCAAGAAAGTAAAAAAAATGTTTAACAAAATTGCCATCACAACCTTCAAATTTTTTGAAAGAATTTATAGAAAATGTTTGAGTATGCAGTTTTGTAAAACAATTAGTTTTAGTGCAACACTTTGCAAGTTAGAACTCGATCAAAAATTTCTCAGAATTTTCAGAACTTTTTTCGTCAAGTTTGTTGAGTAATTTCTTCCATACAAAGCATAGAGAAAAATTAATTTTGTATGAAAACCCAAACATTCTTGACAAAAAAATTCTAAAAATTCATGGACAATTTGGAGGTACGTCTAACTTGTCCATTCTTATGCTACAAATGAATGAGCTACAAAACTGGTTAATCAAAATTTTTTTAAAAATACTGCCAAAAATATTTAAATTTTGAAAAAGTCAACAAAAATTGTTGGTGCAATAAAGCAATTTGATGTGAATTTTTTAAAGTTTAATTAAGTTCCCTGAACTTTGTGTAAACTTAGATTTTGTTTATGTGAATTCTGTTATTTAATTCGCTATATTTTAAATGAAAACTATTAAAAACACAGCTTATTTTTATTTCGTCAAGCGATATTCAATTTAATTTCACTACTATTATATTGAACACAACTGTATATGAATGGCTAGAATGAAGGTTGTTTACAAAGAAGTTCGACGACCGCAATGTAGATCCATAAGCCAAATTAACCCTGTCCTAAGAACCAAATATACTTTTTCGAAAAGGGGAGAAAAAATAAAAATACACGTGTATCGGTGATTTTCATGTACACGTCAGAATTTTTTTTTTTTATGTATAAAGTATAAAGCTCGTAGTGTCCGTCTGTCCGCCTGCGTGAAAGAGTTTGGATCGATTTTTAACCCTCTTGCAATTCAATTGTGCAATTTAATGTTTCATCTGTCATACCAGTTGTAAGTGTTGTAAAAGTCATAAACAGGTTAGTGTTAGAAAGTTACTATTGATAAACTACTACAAATATATGGAGTAGGATGTGTCGAAAAACAATTTTTTTTTCGGAACGCCTTAGTAGTTTAAAAAAAAAAAAAAAATCAGGAAAGTCTGAGAATTGATAAAAATCTATTTTTTAAAAAATTTGACGTGATACAGACATTTTCACGAGTCTGCCTGCAAAATTCCGCTCGATTGGATCACGGAAAAAGGGTTAAAAATCGATCCAAAATATTTCACACAGGCGGACAGAGCTACGAGCTTTGTACTTTATACATAAAAAAAAAAATTCGGACGTGTACATGAAAATCGCCGATACACATGTATTTTTATTTTTTCTCCCCTTTCCAAAAAAGTATATTTGGTTCAAAGGACAGAACTAAAGCTTCTTTTTATAACGCAGTGTAATGATAAATAATTTTATATTAGCTCCTGATAGCAACAGTAGTAGCTACTAACTTTTAAGCTAATCAAAAAGAATATTGTTTAGTTTAAAGAATTCCATTTGAAAAAACGATATCCACAGTAAAAAAGATTTAGTAAATTTTTAAGAAAGCTATTGAACTATTCTAAATTATTTCAATATTTTGGCCAAATGTTGTGAGTGGTTAAAATGTCAACAACTTTTTTAACACGTTCGATGCCAGGTGACCCACCGGTGGGTCACACAATTTATTCATCAGAGGCCACGTGCATTACCGGGAGGGTCAAACGTATTATGGTTTTGTTTTGAATTTTTTTAAGCGGTATACTAAATGGATTTATTTTGTAGTCCAGGTAAAGGTCGTATTTCTTCTAGAAAAAAATTTTGGGTCGACTTCCTATACAAACATTTTTTGAGTTAGAGCTTACCTATTTTGACCTATTTTAAAAATGAAAGGCATATGTTACTCAAATATATTCCACTTTTAAATTAAATTAAATTCACTTCAGTTCAAATAAGATTTTTGTTAAAACATGATAGGCAAAAAGCCAGATTTCCTTAGTACAGTACAGTAAGCCAAAACCTTTTTGGATATTTTCATAGCTTCGCTTCGGCCTTCTTTATTCGAGAGTTTTTTTATAAAACTTCGAGCATCGTTGTCTTATTTTGCGATTTTTATGGTTTCGATTTTCATATTCCATCAGCAACTGAGTTTTCTTAGAAGTCGTTGGTCCTTCATACCCTTCCCCACAGAGGCTTTCGCATACTGAATGTCTGAAGCACAAAATTGCTACGTTCTTGTAGGTATTGTATATAATCCAAGCGTTTGCCATGGACTAAAAATAATAAAAATATGTCATACGACCCTACATAAATAAGTGCTTGTGTCAGGTGCCATGCGACCCGCCGGTGGTCACTACATAAACAAGTGCTTGTGTCAGGTGCCATGCGACCCACCGGTGGTCACATCCTTAAAACACAGAAAATACAACAAAAAATTCGAACACAACACACAAACTATATAACTATTAGATAAGGATCACTTTTAAATAAAAAAAACTATGTTGGCACCTGAGTTTTTTTTTATATGGCGGCAGCGAACGTGTTAAATTAATTATCATGCTTCTTGTTTTGTGGAAGTTTCATAGCTTAAAGCAATCTCGGCGACTTACAAAGGTTTGTATAAAAATCTGAAAACTGAACGCACTAAAATTTCCCCTATTTTACTTGGTAACAATATCGAAACTCCTAAATATTTATATTTAACCAATACAACAATCTATACACATTATAAATTTAAAAAGCTCAAACCCCTATTATAATTGCTTAACAAATCACTACTACTTCTTCTTCTTTAAATGGCCTTTTGTATTTGCTTAGCCTATAATTTCTTCTTCTTCTTCTTATTCTTCTTCTTTAAATGGCGCTTAACAATTAATACTGGTTCTTTATGAAACGAGGTCGTTTACTATTTTGAAATTATGGCTACTAAAAGTGGCGTAGTTTACAGGACGCAAATACGTAGATGCTTTGCTTGAGGAAAGGATGTTCATCGCCAAACACATTTTTTTCTCTTCCTTTTCGTAGTACGCAGAAGTTACAAAGCTGCTGTTAAGGCCAATGATCTCAATGTGGTCGGCATACGTCAACACTTGCAGTCTTTTATAAAATATTGTTCAAGCGCGGTTAATTTCTGCAGCTGGTACTATCTTCTCCAGCATCAAATTAAAGAAATCGCATGATATTGGTCACCCTGTCTGAAAACGCGTTTAATTTTGTAAGACTAGGAGAGGTTCTACCCAATTCTGACAGATCTGTTGGTGTTGCTCAAAGTCACTTTGCACAGCCGTAAAGCTTTTGCTAGGAATCCAAATTTAGACTTAGCGGCGTATAGAGAGCTGCTTTTCGTGCTATCAAAAGTTGCCTTAAAATCAACAATTGTTTGCTAACGTGTTTTTGGCGTATTGTAGCTATTTTGTCGATGGTAGTATTAGCAGGTCTGAAGCCACACGTATAAGGCTCAATCATTCTGTTCTTATTATGCTTCGGTCTTTCACACAATATGCTTGATATAATCTTACTCGTATATGCGCTATTTGAAAGATTGATTCTGCGATAGTTGGCGTAGTTTTCAGGATCTTCCTTCTTGTGGCTTGAGCCGAGAACACTTAGATTCCAGTCTTCAGGTGGGCACTCATCCGCACATAGTCTGCATAGAAGCTGGTGCGCATTACTAGCTTCTCACCACCGCGCTTGAATAAATAAACATACAATTTATCTGCAACCGCTGCTTTCCTGTTTTTCAATCGGGATATTGCTATTGGTAATGATTATTTAAATTGTTTTTCAAGAAATGGCAATTATTAAGTGATTACGATAAGAAAAAATCAAGAAAATCAAAAAAAAATTCATATGTCATCAAATGTAATCAAAAAAAGTTGTTTCCATTACTTTTACCATTATTTTTTGGTTTTTTTAAATTTTTTAATAATCGTAAGAAATCGTGATTTTTTTGATTATTTTTCTAATTAACTGGGAAATAATCATTAAAAATTTTAAGTAATTGGTAATCAATCATTAATTGGATTCTCAGGAAAGTAATTAATAAAACTGGTAATCATTGCTATTAGTTATCATTATTTAACAGATCTGGAATAAACTCAAACAATTTTTGTTCAATGAACTAAAGTGGTTTTTGAGTAGTTTGGATTTTGACTGCAACGAGGTCACAACCATTTATATAATGCTCGGTTACGCTAGATCTTAAAATTCCTTAATTGCTATTTTATTACAATTAATAAAAATTCAATACAAATACAATTTTTTTTTTACCTTACAACCAATATTATTAAGCATACGTCGAATTGGTCACTAACACACATCACGCCATGTATCACGTAGGGTGCCAGAACATCTCACACCTGGGTATGTTAAATTCTGTTCACCCGAACTTAGACTCTCATATGTAATAGTAAGAAAATGAAATTACAGCAGATGTAATATATATTTTTATTTATTAAATTCATTCTTCTTTGCCGTCCGGTAAGTACATTTCGATTTTCTTTCGTTAGAAATTCAATACCCCGTCGCAAGCTGCAACACGACTAAACTACTATTGTCTGCTTGTGGAATTTAGTTTTTGTCCCATTTACGCTTCACTGAGCAGTGCTATGCTCAAAGAGTTTTTGTTATTATAAAGAACGATGCACTTTTAATAGCTGTATAATAAAATCAACATATTTAAGTGCTGACAAGCGAAGTACATATTCAATAAACGCAGAGCCTTGAAATATTCTTTAAAAATTTGAAATAAGAAACCCATTAAAACCTCCACTCAAGTCAAACCCCATATATATGCGGATGCGAGATTTCAAGGCAACTGATTATTTTCAAATTTGATATCATAACTATAGATAAATATTGATTACTTATAGTGGGATCTCAAAAATGCACAGCCACACAAATATCATCACAGCGTCTTTGACAACACAATGGCTGCGAAAGCTATAGCTTTGACTCTACTTGGCTTTTGATTCGTTAAGACTTAAGCACAGGCAGCCTTTAGTATCTTTTCTATCGTCAGCGCTCGCGTTTAAGCTTTAAGTTTTGCTTTGCGGATGCAAGCGCTCATATGCACACACTTATCCTTTGTTACGAGGTTAACAAGATGCAAACACTCAGTTGCTTGTAAAACTTTTAACACAAAAGCAGATAAAAGAGAATTTTGTCAAAGACGTTGAAAACAATAAAAACAAAGATGAGACAACACAAATACAAAACAAAGAAGTAAGGAAGTCTAAGTTTTATTGAAAGCGAATATTATAAACCTTGTTGAATTTTTTTAGTTTCGATTCTATACCCAGTAGTATATCTTAAATAAAATACTTCTGTTAGGTGTTAGGTTTGGTTAACTTTATAAATTATTTTTATGTACAGTTGTGTTCAAGACAAAAGTATTGAAATTAAATTTTATATCGTTCGGCGTAATAAAAGAAGCTGTGTTTTTAGTAATTTGTATTTAAAATATACCGAATTCCATAACAGAAACCACATAAAAAAATTTCTAAAGTTTACACAAAGCTCGGGAAAGTTAATTAAACTTTCAAAAACTTACATCAAAAATTCAATATTTTTGGAAACAATTTTAATAAAATTGTTGAATACGCAGTTTTATAACTCATTTAAACATAATAATATGCAAGTTAGAAGTAATATAAAATTTCCCCTGAATTTTCAGAATTTTTTTCGTGAAGGGTGTTGAGTGTTTTTTTTCCATACAACGCATAAAGAAAAAATAATTTTTATGGAAAAAAATACCCAACATCCTTGACGAAAAAAATTCTGAAAATTCCGAGAAATTTTTGAGCGAGTTCTAACTTACACAGTGTTGTACTTAAATTGATTGGTATACAAAAATGCGTACTCAAAAATTTCCTAGAAATTTTAAGATTTTGATTGCCGTTTTTAGGTTTAAAGAAAATTCCTAAACTATGTGTAAACTTTGAAATTTCTTTTTATATATTTTCTGGTTTGGAATTCTATATAGTTTAATAAAAAATTATTAAAATCACAGCTTCTTATTTCGTCGAACGATATACACTATAATTTCGCTACTATTATATTGAACACAGCTGTAAATAGCCATTTAAATAAGCTATTTTTGATAGTACTATTTTATAGTAATTTATGAGTACAAAGAAAATAATGCAAAACTGACTGAAAATGTCTAAGTAAAGTTGCGAGCAACTTTCAAACACAGCAGAATTTGTTTACTGTAAAGTGGGTAGCGCTAAACCTACCTCCACAAAAAATATCTTTGTTTGAATTTGTTTAAAATTTTCTTCAGGCTTTGGTTTTAATTTATATAAATTACACAATCAAAGAAATATTATATCTCAAATTCTATTAAAACACTTTAAGAAATACATTAAAGGGGTGGCCGTGGTTCTCGATTTCAGGCATTTTAGAACATATACTAACCTCTAAATACTCAATTTTCTCCGAAAAATGTTGCAACAGCTCTTTGTTTAAGTTATGGTACTAAAAGTGTTGTAGAATGACTCTCTATAAAGCAATCAGGGCGAATTCCCATTTAAAATTTGTAAATTTTTGTTTTCTTATAAGGCTTTTGAAATAAAATAAAATTGATAAACAATTTTTTATTGCAGAGAAATTGCCTAATGCTTTTAAGTCTAAGCTTTCAGGATTTTGGCACTATGTAGACTCCAGAAGAAAGACTAATGGCTTTCGAACTAACTTGGGTATGAAGGCTTTAATACTTCGTACACTACGCAGGATACTGCTGATTTGTTCCAATATCTTCCTTGACAATAACATCGTCTTTTCTGGTTTTGGAATAAGACGTCAAGATGGCTATTTATACAATGAAGAATAGTTTCAAACCAGATTCTGAAGGTTTTTTCGCTAAGTTTAAAAAAAAATTTTAAGTCGTTAGATTATCCTATTTAAATTATCTTCAAGCATGCCTTGAAAAAGGGATTTTCTTAAATCAATAAAAGTTATGTTATAACACTCCAGTTTTAAAATATGGTAACTACTGTTACTGCATACCAATAGTCATTCATTGCACGTTAGATAAAATATACGATCATATAATCCAGTCGAAGTTTCTGGATCCCGTAAGAAATAGTGTAGATCAACCCGTACAAACCTAACATCACTGAATAATCTATATATATAAAAATTTAGCCGTTTTTCGCGTTGTGATGAACTTTGCGGAGAATGGCTGAACCGATTTTAACCAAACTTTTGCCACATTGAAGAGACACATGTGGAGAAGGTTTATAACTAAAAAAGAGGGGTTATCAGAAAAGGGGGCGTGGCACCTCTCATACAAACTAAATTTTTCAAGCAGAATATCTGTGAAAGGATTCAAGGTAGAGACCTATATGATATCAAAAGCATTTTCACACAAAAAAGGGGTGTTATCAGAAAAGGGAGCGTGGCACCTCACATACAAACTTAATTTTTCATGGTGATAATCTTTAAAAGTGTTAAAGGTAGGAACATGAAAAATGGTATAGGGCTATAGGATAACAACACCATTCTCACCCATAAAACTGGGGGTCATCGAAAAAGGGGGCGTGGTACCTCCCATACAATCTTAATTTTTCAAGGTGAATATGTCTAAAGGGGTTTAAGGGACCTGCAAATTGTTATAGACCTATATGATATCAAAAGCATTCAAACACATAAAAAGGGTGGTACTCAGAAAAAGTGGCGTGGCACCTCCCATACAAACTAAATTTTGAAAGCAGAATATCTGTGAAAGGGTTCAAGATAGGAACATGAAAATTGGTATAGAGCTATAGGATAACAACACCATTCTCACCCATAAAACGGGAGGTTATCGAAAAAGGGGGTGTGGTACCTCCCATACAATCTTAATTTTTCAAGGTAAATATCTCTAAAGGGGTTTAAGGTATGGACCTGAAAATTGGTATACACCTATATGATATCAAAAGCATTCAAACACATTAAAAGGGGGGTTATCAGAAAAGGGGGCATGGCACCTCTAATACTAACTAAATTTTCAAGCAGAATATCTGCGAAAGGGTTCAAGGTAGGGACCTGAAAATTGGTATAAACCTATATGTTATCAAAATCATTCTCACACATAAAAAGGGGGGTTATCGGAAAAGGAGGCATGGCACCTCTAATACCAACTAAATTTTCAAGCAGAATATCTGCGAAAGGGTTCAAGGTAGGGACCTGAAAATTGGTATAAACCTATATGTTATCAAAATCATTCTCACACATAAAAAGGGGGGGTTATCAGAAAAGGGGGCATGGCACCTCTATGACCAACTAAATTTTCAAGCAGAATCTCTGTGAAAGTGTTCAAGGTAGGGACCTGAAAATTGGTATAGACCTATATGATATCAAAAGCATTCTCACACATAAAAAGGGGTGTGGCAGCTCCCATACAAACTTAAATTTTCAAGCAGAATATTTGTGAAGGGGTCTAAGGTAAGGACCTGAAAATCGCTATAGAGCCATAGGATATCAAAACCGTTTTAGCGCATAAAAGTAGGGGTTATGTGAAAAGGGGGCGTGGCACAAAGAGCACCTTTCATTTCTATTTTTCTTTCACCCAGCGAAGCGGGTGAGGGTCGAATAGTAATATAGTAAAAGCCCTTTCAAATCACGCCCAATTATATGTAATTTGTACAAGCCTTCGACAAGGTTATGCACCCTATTCTATTACGTAAGTTTTACTACCACGTTATCCGTGGTAAGCTATTAAACTTTTTTACAACTTTCTAGCAGATCGCAGCTTACTTGTTAAGATTGAATCAACAACGTCAAGAGTGGTAATCAATGCATGGTCGGGAATTCGAGAAGTCACCCACTGCGGACCACTTTTATTTTTGCTACTCAGTAACGAGGTGCCAAGATCTTAATTCATTTACTCTTTGGTGCAGTGTTGTCACATTCTCGAGGAGTCCAGTCCTAATGTAATCTATAACAATAAATTATCGAGCTTTTCACTATTCACTTTAAAGCTCAAATGATATATTTATATCTTTCTCGATTCCAAGCTCACGTTTGCAGAAGCATATTGACTATATTGTGTCAAAATCATATTTGATGATTGTTTTTATTACAAGAAACACCAAAGAATTCAGTGATCCATTTACTCTAAGGTTGCTTTATGTATTTTAGGTTAGAAGCCGTCTTGAATACTACTCGTTAGTACGGATCCTTTACTATGAAGTTCATTCGAAGAAAACTTAAAAAGTTCAAAAAAATTTTACAAAGAATTTTCAATTTAACTATACTGCAGAGGATATCTTCCCTCCTACATTGTCGCAGACGAAACTTGCTTGGTTTGCAATCCTTGCAGGATAGAGATTAAGCTCTTTAATTATACCCGGAGTGTACTAGTAGGGTATTATAGTTTTGGTTATATATCGGTGGTTTGTCCATATATGAAAGTATTTAGAATGAACAGAGAAATCCAATAAGACATGTCCGTCCGCCCGTCCGTGGACACGATAACTTGAGTGAAGAAATTTTCAAATTTTGGCTGTTAATAACTTCAGGACAGTTTACGCTAGTATAACGAAATTTGGTAGGAAGCATACTCTTGTTATGGTAAAGGCACCCATAAAAAATAAGTGAAATCGCTTTTCGACCACGTCCACTTTTTCATAAAAGTTATATGGAAAGGATGTAGAAATATTGAACTGCTCATATCTAATTAACTGATACAGGTATAATAACATAATTTGGCAGTTACCTCAATTTTCTGACTCTTTATACGATTTTTGAAAAATTTTCTAAAGTGGGCGTGGTACCGCCCTCTTATAAGTCAAGCAAATTTCAAATTCGACTGTTAATAACTTCAGAACGGTGCAAGATAGAATTACGAAACTTGATACAAGGTATGCTATAGACATGTAGAGTACGGCCACATAAAATAATCAAAATCAGTGGACGACCACTCCCACTTTTGGACCAAAGTTTTCTAAAAGAGAGGTAGAAAACCGGAACATGTCATATCGCCTTCACTGATGCAGATAGAATGCTAGAATTTCATAGTTACAATGACCTGATGATCTTATTAATGATTTTTTTCTAAATTTTGGAAAATGGGTGTTGCACCGCCCACACATAATTGAACAAAATATCAAATTTGAGCTATAATTAACTTCAGAACAGTGTTAAATAAAGTTACGAAACATGATTCGACGAATACTGCTAACGCTCATAAAGATCGGTTGAGTACTTTGGACGCCAGACACACAGACACACATTTATTTGATTTATACAAGGTGGCGCAAAAGTAAGCTTCCGATGTTCAGCATATCGGTTGTGGCACGTGCAGTGTGTGCTGTTGCACCGTCTTGTTGGAGCCACATGTTTTCCAATCCCAATTCATCAAGTTGCGGCAAAAAGAACTCGTTGATCATTGCTCTGTAGCGCTCACCATTCACAGTAACCGTTTGGCCTCGACCGATTATTGGTCAAATAAATAGTCAGCAATATTCCGCGTTCTGGAGCAGTGTAGCGTAACATTGTTTATTAACGTGTATTTCTCATGTGTTTACTACACAAATGTCAAAACAGAACTGACGTTAGGAGCCAATCGCAAAATATATAGCATTTTCTGATAGGAGGATTACTTTTGCGCCACCATATTGCCCACATGGTAGTAGAAAAAGTTTGAAACCTTTACAGGTCATAACTACGCAACCAATTCACCACGACCGCTTTTACACAGCTGGATGTTTAACGTTCGGTTCCACCCGTACTTAGACTTCCTTACTTGTTTTAAGATACATCATTGCATCAACGGAAATATAGATTGTGTCGAATTAATGCATTTATTGAGTTTGAACCGAATACCAGATACCTTACATTGTGTAACACATTTTCTAAAGTTGGTCATTAAAGGTGTATTATGCAACGAATAGCCGTTGCGTATTCCGCAATCGATGAAGAATTAGTGGGCGTAACTATCAAACTTATTTCGCTAATCTAAAATAGCGATGAAAAATCAATGCCAGGGCAGCTTGCAATACCAATTTTAGAAATTTCATGAAGCTATCGTTTTTTCAGAAGGACGCGCATGGCTTAATAAATGTCGTTTTTGATCCTAACCACTTTTATATCGATAAGTTAATATCTATCTCGATTCATTTATGCCACTTAAAATAAAAAATTTAAAAGTATTATTTTTCTTAAACTTAACTGATTTTCGTTCAAAGTTGACCAAACTTTATAGACAAATCATTGATATGAGAAAGAGGGAGATGGAGAAGAAAATAATCCAAAAGCTAACAAACTTTGGAGAAAAAAACCGATGAAAAATATCCGTTTTGGGTTTGACATTCATTTAATTTCAAACTGGCATTTGTATTGACAGAGGTCTTTGGACTTTATTTTTAACTACAAATCAAAACAGATGTTTCCTCTAGCCAATGAAAAATATGGACAACTTACTTAAAATTACGATATTTAAATTTTCCGAAGGCATCCAAAATAGCTTGCGGAGTAGGAGCAACAGTCCTCTTCACTTAAATGTCTATACCATTCCCGGACTCAGCGAGTGGTGGGGAAATAATGTGATAGAATACTTCCTTTCTCTAGCAGCTAGTCGGCTATTCCAGCTCCTATGTCGGCAACAACCACGGCCCATCTGACTGGCCAAAGCAGAGAAAGATAGCTGATATATAATGATGTTGATATATAATTTCTCTAATATGGGTGCCGCTACATTGTGACATAGAAGATCATATATCTAACTAAGGATTTTATTGCGATATTTCAGAAGCGAAGGAGGGCTGGGAATTATCATAGGTCGTATCTCTAAGCAATAACTAGTAAGTTAATGATAAGCCTACGCTATGTTAGTTATATAGTGTGGCCATTATTGCGTGACCCTCCTACAACCAGATAAAATCTTCATCCAATTTAAAAATGAATGAATGGGAAAACTGCAGTTTAGTTACGGTACTTAACGAGAACTGAACTATTTTGTCTCTTGTTGGGACTTTTGTAACAGCAAAACACTCCCCGAAAATTTTGAGAATATTAGAGATATTGGCTGTCCTTTGTCGGCGTATATTTGAAGCGCTTTGGTACTAGCCAATCTACCACTTGAACGATTTTCTCGTACCAAATCTTAATGTGGGGTTTTTTTTAAGCCCCTAACCCGATTAAACTTCATGAATCGGACTTTAACACAACTTCGTTTGGGAGCTGAATTCGTAACAGCAATCCATCGTGTGCTTATCAGCATTTTTCATGCTACTGCTGGGCTGCTCGTTTTTTTCCAAGCAAAAGCAAAGGCATGTGTTTTAAAAATTTTTAAGCATTTTCGAACCCTGGTAGAAAGAACACAAAAGCTTAAACATCCCTGCAAAAAACGGAAATACTCCGGTACATCATCCAAAGAATACTCCTTAAGGAGTATCAGAGTACTCCAACACTTATCCTCATTCATATAAAAAGGGTGGTCCAATTTACATGGCGATGTCCGCGAATGGATCACCTCCATTTCTTTGCTTTTGAATACTTCATAGAGTACCCTGCATTCAACTGATAAGCTGGTTAGTAAACATTCTAGTTCATTAACTGGAATTTCGTGGGCTTGTTCATACGAGTTTGAGTTTGAGCGACTGTGACGTTTCCGTTATCATAAGCAGCAACAACCTTCTAAAATTGTCGATACATGCATACACGAGCGAAAAAGAAAACCATTCGGGCCGCAATCGTTCAGTTAACAACGCTTACATTTTAACTTTTTGTCCAACTTATATTCTGAGTTTTTGAATATTCAGTTAATTAAATTTAAAACTTTCTTGTAGATAATAGTTCTGTTAGTAAACTCATAATCCTTTTGAGAATTTCGTGGTTTAAATAGTATAGTTGGGTTGCAGATCATGTATCGTACGTACGCGCATGTCAACAAAATCAGCCTTATTTTTGCCACGTCGCTACTGAAATAACGGCGCAGCAGCTAAGCAACAATGAATAAAAAATGTTCAAATGAAACCACGAAGAAAAGCGAAAACGAAACTATCATTTGTCAAATCAATTGTGTAAGTAAATAACATTTCTTTTTGGAATAATTTAAATAACCTTTTTTTTAAAAAAAATTTTTCAAAATATTCGCAAAACAAATATTGAATTGTTGTTATTTTTCAGGGTTGATTTATTGTGATTTTGAAATGCAGTTTTCAAAACTAAAATAACAAAGAATCTCCAACGGAATCGTTTAAAAACTGCAATAACGAAATTGGCAAGCAGAGAAACATACAACAAAAAGTTGGTTAAAATAGCGCTTTCAAAAAAATTTAGTTACTAACAACTTGCACATTATGTACTAAAATTTCATAAGCGAGTTATCTGCGTGGTTATTTGCAAAGCATTCCGAAATTTAAAATGTTCACCATAAAATGCTAATCTTCCTTGAATTTCCTTAATTTTATGTAAAGATATTTTTACAAGTATGGATTAGATTCTATCTGAGATTAATATTTAAATTTTAAAATTTTCCATAAAATGTTTCAAGAACATTTAAAGATATCTGCCTAGAACAATTATAAAATTCAATCAAAAAATTACTATTACTAAAAAAAGAAAAAAATTACTTTTTTATATATGTTTTCCAAGGTTAAAACTGCTATGAATAGCGACTATATTTTTATTGAAATTGGTTTCATTTGTTTAATATAATGATATATATATTTTAATATCTGATGACATATATTTTATATCTGATGACTGAATTTTCAAAAAGTGGTTTGTGATGTAATTTTGCAATTTTCGTGTATTTTTAAACCAAAAATTTACGAACCTACTATGAAGTGGTACAGTAACTAGTATGATACCGATGCATAGGCTGACTAGTATGACGGCTTCTATGATTCTGGTGTATGACCTGACTAGAATGTAAACTAGTATGAACCTGATGTATATACACACTAGTATTTTGAATGGTTTGGTATTGATGTATATGATGACTAGTATGTCAACTGGTATATTGATCATGAAAAGTCTGACTAGTATGGCAAGTGGTTAGGTGCTGATGCAGATGCGGACAATTACCATCTCGTAGGACATTGCCGTGTTAAAAATACCAGTTGCCAATATGGAAAAATTACAGAACCCGAATTGGAAAACTAGTATAAGACTACTAGAATTGACTGCAGGGTACCTACGTGAGAGCACTCTCAAAATGCTCCCAAAGGATTACTCCATGGACCACCTACTTTTGAGGACCACCTACTCCCTCTCTCGCTTTGGTGTGGAATACTCCATGGAGTAATCTTTTGGAAGCATTTTGAAAGTACTCTCACGTATGTGCTCCATAGATTATTTATAAGCAAAGTAAAGGGTACTCCGAGAAGGATTAGGTGATCCAATCACCGGATGTCGCCATGTAAATTTGACCACCTTTTTTATATGAATGAGGATAAGTGTTGCAGTACTCCGGCACTCCATCGTTTTTTACAGCTTATCTATATTCTTTTTTTGTTGTTGTTTTTTTTCGGTTTTAAAGAACAAACAAATTTTAAGTCTGCATCGCCAAAACGCTGATGAATTCATGCGGAAACTTGAAGATTAGAAAAAATGTGTAATGTTCATGATGGGCTGGCTGTCGTAATACATTTCAACATACATGTCTCATTATTTACGCGGTTTTTAAAGAAAAACACAATATTTGTATGTAACATGCGCTGCATCATGATCATACGTACATGTATTTATTTTAGGTAAATTTAGTTGCGTAAAAACGAAAGAAATGTTGCTTTGCGTCATAGATGCATTTTCAATGGGTTATTCAAAATTGAACATGGTTGAGGAAAAATCTATCTTAAATAATTTAAGACTTAATGACCTAAGTCTTCCTCATTTTTCGGATCTGTTAAAGTGCTATAAATATGGTCCCATATTCATATTAATTTTATTTTATTTTATTATACCTTCCGTCTGTTTGAACGCAAACTAGTCCCTCAATTTTTAAGATATCTGTATTTTTGTATTATATTAGACATTTGCCGGATCGGGTATAATCGGGTCACTATAGCATATATCTCCCATACAACCGATCGTTCAGATAAGAGGATTGTGGCCATTTCTCCCTCATTTTAAAAGATCAAAACTAGAAACTTGGTGAGACATTTTCTTATGGATATTAAGAGATTTCGTAAAAAAATCACCAAGATCGGAGCTCTATATCGTATATATATTTTATTTTATTTTAACCTGTTTAGTTTATGTTGAGCTTTAGGCCAATAATTTGAAACAAAACACTTTATTTAGCTTTATATTCAAATTTTATTTTATTTGGTCGATATTTATTACAACAAAAGGCTATTAAAATTTATCAAATGATTTTATTTTATTTTAATTTTATTTTATTTTATTTTATTTTATTTTATTTTATTTTATTTTATATTATTTTATTATTTTTTATTTTTTTTTTATTTTATTTAATTTAATTTTCTTTAATTTTATTGTATTTTATTTTATTTTATTTTGTTTTATTTTATTTTATTTTATTTTATTTTATTTTATTTTATTTTATTTTATTTTATTTTATTTTATTTTATTTTATTTTATTTCGTTTGGTTTATTTCATTTTATTTTATTTCATTTTATTTTATTCTATTTAATTTTATTCTATTTTATTATATATTGATTGCGGTTGTTATAGCTGGCTTAATGTTTTCAATAAAGCAACTCTTCGTGCTCTAACACGATCCCCATCCGCTTTTAAAACAATATACATGACAGAAAGCATCTTCTTTTATCCTTAGGGACTACTTGGGTCTTTGTGGGGTAATTTCAGTTTTTAGTTATCAATTCCGAAATAGCCCCAAAAAAGTCTTACTATAATCCATAAAACTATTCCGAATTCACGCCGAAAAAACTCAAGTAGCCTCGCCAAAAGCCTTATCTTGTCCAGAAATAATCCCGAACTTGAATCAAATAAACTCAGTACAACCAAAAAAAGCTTTATAGAAACACTTTATGTATATATGCACTAATGGGTATAATTTTGCTGTATCTCTATGTGCTTACTATTTATTTTCAAAAGCTTGAACAATAATTGAAATTTTACTCTTACAGCCTTATTCCCATTTTGTTATACCTAACAATTGTTATACTTCCATGGACACAATTTTGTCACTCCAAATTGTTATAGGTATGCACAGCCAAAAGTGACAGTCGGAAAGATTTCTAGTTATCATATAAAAGGTGAAAAGCTTTCAAAGAAAAAATTATCAAAACAGCTTTAAAAATTTTATTTATTTATAAAAAAAATTTATTAAAACAAAATTGTTAAACGTTTATGTTAGATCCATCCATTTTTTTAAATTTCGAGAGACTGACGGAGAAGGGGTTTCTAACAAATCTCAGCCTGCAATGGCAGTGCGCTCGAAAATCGCCCTGCAGATGTCCCACCGTTTCTTCCGCCCCAGAATTTTGCAGCCCCGGCACGAGGTAATGTGTATGTATGTTCCAAACACAGTAGCGCCGCATGCGCCCCCAAAAGTCCAATGAACGGGTAGTGCAGCAACGTACATATATGTATGTATGTGTCCCTTCTGTTTAATTTGAGAATGGGTCTACTTTATTAAGGTAGGAACACAAATTCATCGACGCTACTGCCCTTCAAATAATTGCTCTTATTAGGACCTCCTTCGATCCAGCATATTATCTAATATGCCCCTTTTATTCCTTCTGAAAATGGTTGAAGATTGAAGGCTCTTGAACTTCTAGAAACTTCAACCTCTTCTATTATAAGCGTAGATTTCAGATTGAAATACCCCGCTAAGTTCGTAGGAAGTATAGATAAGAACATGGCGGTGATGTTGGAAATATTCCGCCAGCTATTCCACAGGTGGTGGTGAAGAGAACACTGAGCATCACGGACATCTTTTAGAGTTGGCGAAATATGCTTTATATCGCACAGAGACCGATTACTGGTTGTATTACACCGCCCTTCCATAGACTTGTAGTGGGCTCACTAGCTACAAGCTTTGGGGCTACAATTTTCTACTACTAAGGCGCATAGACCACCTTGTAATGCTTCCAGAGGCTCACCTCAATCGTAGCTCTTCTTAGAAATTATCTTTTTCAGCATTGTCATATACTCGATAGGTCATAACAAAAATAATTAGCTTTTGAATTTTCCCAAGAATACCTAAAAGTATCTATTATCACAATTCTAACAATAGTCATTGAGTTGAATTAACTAGGTTTTGAATAACCAATAACATTTAACTCGTTACTCCAAATTTTTTGAATACTGAATAAAATGCTGTTTGTTATATTTTTCGCCCCTCGTCCCTCAGATTTTTTAAAATGCCCATTCCTGTTTGCATTTTTTTATTTGAAATTTTTTTTAAATGATCAGTTTGAAATGTCTAAACTCATTTGAATATTTCTTAATTTTGCATTGATGAGCTAAAAGTGAAAGTTAAAAAAAAATTTTTTAAGTCTGTCCCCAACAGCTATTTATTCCACGTACTAAATCGAAACGGTCCCACTATAACAAAATCTTTAAACAGTTTTAGAACATATTAGAGAATACATGGAACTTCTATTAACGTAAAGAAACTACTTAATTTAACGGTTTGGCATTTATTACAAAAACGTTTAAAAAATTACTTACGCCGACGAATGGTTTATGATTTAGGCGCAAATTTTTAGCCGTGAATCCTTTTTTGAGTAATTTCTGTAAAGAAAATTTCTAATCAAAACTAACTAGTGGTAATTAGTGAGCTATAAAAAATTTCTAATTCAATAAGAAAAACTTGTTATATAAATAAACATGTCAAACACTATTTACACCACCATACAGCTGTATAACTGCGGTTTCGTAAAACGCTACTTATACAGGGTCTTTTTTTACAGGTTTGTTTTTCGAATAGAGATAAAACTGGCATTTTGTGGTCAAATCTGGCAACTCTAATGTCATTTATGTTCAGTTTGGTTTGCCATTTCATCATGAACAGGTTGACAAAAGAACAACGCTTGCAAATCGTGCAAATTTATTTCGAAAATAATGGTTCAGTTCGCGAAGTTTACCGTGAGCTCCGTCCATTTTATGGTCGACATAATCGTCCATCAGAGCAATTAATTCGGTTAACCATGGATCGTTTTCGCACTACGTTTACTCTATGTGATAATACGCATCCGCAGAGACGTCGAACAGTGCGCACCGAAGAAACAATTGCCGCTGTAGAGCAAAGTGTTGAAGAGGACCCGAATGAATCGATTCGCCACCGTGCACAGCAATTGGAGCTTTGTCCATCAACTTTATGGAAGATTTTGCGCAAAGATCTTGGCTTGCGACCTTACAAGATCCAGCTTGTGCAAGAATTAAAGCCGCGAGACCATGCAATGCGTCGTGATTTTGGTGTATGGGCCGAAAATGAGATTGATTTCGATGCTGATTTTCATCGCAAAATTTTGTTCAGTGATGAGGCTCATTTTTGGTTGAATGGCTACGTCAACAAGCAAAATTGCCGCATTTGGAGTGAAGAGAATCCACATGAGACCCTCGAAACGCCATTACATCCACAAAAACTGACTGTTTGGTGTGCTCTATGGGCTGGTGGAGTCATTGGGCCATACTTCTTCCGCAATAATGCTGGAGAGGCAGCTACCGTTAATGGAGACCGGTATAGAGCCATGATAACCGACTATTTTGTTCCCGAATTGGATGGCATGAATGTGGATGAGTTGTGGTTCCAACAAGACGGCGCTGCATGCCACACAACGCACGTCACAATCGATTTATTGAAGGAAACATTCGATGAGCGCATAATTTCGCGGAATGGACCTGTCAATTGGCCACCAAGGTCGTGTGATTTGACACCATTGGATTATTTTCTTTGGGGATATGTGAACAAACCAACAACAAACCAGAAACGTTAGGGGAATTGGAAGCCAACATTCGTGGCGTTATTGCCGACATACGGCCCCATATGCTCGAAAAAGTGGTTGAGAATTGGACCTGTAGAATTGGCTTTATTCGAGCCAGCCGCGGCGGCCACATGCCCGAAATCATATTTAAACATTAATGGCATAAAATTATCCTTCCAATAAAGCCAAATTGATGGACCTTAAAACGATTTTCTTGTGTTTTATTTCAATTCGAAGTTCTATACCCCTAAAAAAAACACCCTTTATAACTGAATACCATCGTAAATGACTTTAATCTAGAATCCTTAGAATTATGGATGTGGGATTAACAAAGAATAAATGAATAAACACAGCCATTGCATAAAGCACACACGTGTACTCTGGCATTTTAATAAACAAGAATTTTGTAGCGGCTAAGCTGTATAGGAGGGATGGGGTTGTTGTTGGTTTTATCTTTGCCATTGACTAAAACCATCTTTTACCAGGGAGCTTGAATATTATGATTCGGAATAAATTATTGATGATTTGACAGACGTGGGACCATAATAACCATATTTGGCCATTCCGCGCGCGAATCATAAGCTTGATTCATCAACTAGCTACAGTTGAGCTTCATGGTAGCTAGTTAAAAGTTGGTTATTTGTAGCGATTCTTTCTAAATAATTAGTTAAAAGTTAACATCATATGTTAAATGATAATTTCTTAATACAGGGCGCTGTATAAAAAGGTACAGCTTACCTTAGCAGTGTCCCAATGAGTTTTCCCCATTTAAAAAATAAGCACCATGCAGATCTATAAAGGAGATCTCTCATTTCAAAAAACGTTTCACTGCTTGCCTTGAAAATATAAAAATAACGACTATTGCCGCTCTTTGCGGTTTACCTATTCCGCACGTGGCAAACTGTGATAAGCATTTCGTTTGATATCTTTTGCATAGCTTTTGCCTTTTGCGGTAAAAATTTCTATTACGTTTTGTTTATGAGTCAAAAGTTTTTTTGTTTAAACAAAATACATTTTTATACAATACACTTTAGTTGCTATTTCTGAATCGTTCGTTGCAGCTAAGCTTTTTTTTGTCTCAAACTTAGCTATTTTTACCGATTAACTGGTTTGTTTCGTCTACTTTGGTATTCGTTTCGTTTGTCTCTATTTTGGTTAAATGCCGCGCTTTGATTTCGATTTTTCCTTTCTCCAAGCGAATACTTAATTTATAAGCCAAAAAAATCAACAGATAAAAACATTAAAACAGCTAAAAACTTTGTAGCAACTTTTGCTTTAAATCAACGTTATACCGCATTGTAATGACGAGCAAAATGGCACGACAGGGTGCTGAAAGAGTAAAGTCTGCGGAGTTGGGGGACTTAAGATACCATTTGTATCACAATCCAGTTGCATAAGTAACTACAGTTATATATTATGAATGCAACAAACGGACGATCGTCGTCCACTGCAAGCCGGTACAGCCACATGTGTTGCGGTTTTTTGCGCTGCTTCTTACTCCCTCAGCTTGCCTGTCTGCTCCCTTGGTTTTGAAGGGTTTAACTTTGCTATGCAGTTGCTGGATTTAAGCAATAAAAATAGCTGTTTGCTTCGACTAGAATACAAACAGGAAGCCACAATAAGTTACAAAAATATGAGCAACAAATGCAGCGCTTCATAAATATGTTCATGTGCAGTTTTTTGCTGTTTATTTATTGCCCAGCGAACAAAACTTGTTGTTGAAGTTAACAAGCCATTGATTGACATAGTGAAAATATTGTTAGAAAAAATATAACTAGCTTGTTGATAGGCTTGTCATGATGGGTCAAAAAAGTTGATACACTAATCCTAAAATCTTCAAGTAGCGCAATAAAGCCAAAGGAAATAACTCACAAGGACTTTATTTCCCGCAGAAGAATAATAACGCTCACGGCTTTTATTTCCTCGATCAATGGGGGTAATAGAAATAAATAACGCGAGTATCAACTTTTTATTAATTCCCTTAGCGCATTTTTTAATTCTTAATCTTCAGTTAATGGTTAGTTAATGGTAAATTAAACCGTAAAAATTTTAAATTTCAAAGATATCTAGAACCAACTTAACAAGTATTATAATAAATCGAATAATCGAACATGCCCTTTAACCTAAATTTGATTCATTAATTAATCTGAGAATGGACATTATAAATAAATTTAAACGAATAGATTAGATTGTGATTAATTTTTGTAAGTATCTGACTAATTTCAGGTATGAGGTATTTTCGCTTTAAGAAACTGGAAAATCTTTAAGCCTTATCAACTAAACAGAACATGCTACTTTTAATTTCATTGACTTATTTCTTAAAAAAGGTACTCAACAGGAAGGAATAAAGTTACATAGATTTCATAAAATTTTTTTTTATTAAACAGTAGTTCATCGGGATCTGATTTATCAGAATTTGGTTTATCAGCAGCTTTAATTAATCGAAGGAATTGCTAGCTAGAAATTCATTTAATCGATTTATCACACATCCCTAGGCGAAATACATCTCTACGTGTAATAAACTGTGAAAGGTCGATGTCTGTATATTACAGATATTTAAGGTAAATCGATAGCAGGGATAATTATTAAGCCAAATAGATGCCAATCAACAGTTTTCAGAATTTTTGTATGTCTGTCTGTATGTTTGGGTGCGCATCGAATGAATTGAATGAAGCTTCTACTGTTGTATTACTATACGTTTAACTTCAACCACATGTTCCGATAGCTCGATTATCGGAGATATCGACCGATATGTGGACCAAAGTGAACAAAAATTTGTTTAGTACAATATGGGTATCAAACGAAAGGTAATAATGCGTGCTGCAATAAACAATGTAATTAAGTTGCATATATTATCTGGTATGGAATATAATGATCAAAATCGGACTCAGTCTATTATTAGTTCTGAGACGCAGCGAAGCGAGCGGCATTTACTAGTATCGTAATATAATATAAAAATTTGTAATCAATAATAGCGCAAATATTTATTAAAAGTTTTGCCTTGTAGATTCCCAACCCCAGAAAAGCGGTAGTTTCTTCGAGATAGCTGCGGAAACAGCAATGAAAAGCAAGTCAGTAATCTCCTGATCTACTCAAATTCCCTTCAGCGGGCGGATGACACTATTTTTAAAGTTTCGGTAGTCATACGAGTATTACTAGCAATAAGCACATATCCTTCGTCTTTAATTTGTAATGGACCTCATAAGCGGTTTTGTTTGAGCTTAGCAAAAGCTCTCCAGTCATCCCTGTTTTACAATCACTGACTCTAGTTATCAACGCCAATGAAACGCAAGTCCTTCTACACAGATGGATTGAGACATAAAGGTTGCCTGAGTCTATTTATTCACATAAAATTCATTCACATAACATGGCCAGAAAAGCTGCTCCAGTTTTATTCGCTCAACTATGTTTGTGTAGACCTCATTGAACTTAGTACAGTACAAAGCGTCGATGCGACTCTTCATCTATAAATTCTTTAAAGAGACCTTTCTATCAAATAACCTAATGGTCATCTCGTATAATTCTCTCAAAAAGGGATATAATACAAAATTTATAAAGTGTGCTTCTTGGAGAGAGTGGCACTTAATGGCGAGAGTAATTCTGAATTGAATTTCCAACCAAACATTCGTTTGCCGAATAGCTCTGAATCCAACAATAAAAAGACAAAGTTTAGCCCTGCTTCTCGAATTATCTTCTCGAGCAACAAGTTGAAGGACTCACACTATGGAGAGTCGGATCGGGGAAACCATTTCTAGGCTTAGCGACTATAGTTTGTTTTCTCCGGACCATCAAAGCTCCTTTGGACGTTGACTAGGGCCCATCGTCTCTCTTTTTTACTTCGAACAGCACTCTAAAATTCCACAAGCATGTCTGCTATTCGTTTGCGCTAATTCTGAATTTTTGGTTTGGTATTAAATATCGAGCAACGTTATAGAAAAATATGCGCAAAATGGGTAAGGATCACGCCCACTTTTACTTAAAAGATTTTAAAAAGGTACTATCAGCATATCTGAGAAAAATAGTTTTATATAAATTTTTTTCACCTCAAAATTTTTTATTTTTCAAAATGGTTGGGACACCTAAGCATTTTGACCACGTCAACTCTATGCCCTGAATTCCAACAGCTGAAGAATAGCTTATTTAGCATAACAAACGTACTAACATTTTTGGTGAAAACGGCAAGAACGGTCTTTCGGTTACCACACATTATTAATCAAAAATTTTAAACAAGTGCTTCAACAAACTTGAAATAGCGAAATCTCTGAAACTAAAAGAGGTGCATCGTTGAAATTTTTAAAATAAATAACCTAACATAATTTAAGTAGTCGTGGAATGGCCCATGCTTGAACTCGCTTGTATTATCTTTCGTTACTGCTATCGACTGTAGTTATTTATTAAGTTATACAAGCTGTTTCAAACAGTAGAACTAAAGAAGTCGATAAACACACTGATAGAGAAATATAAATCCAACTATGTTCCTAACGCAGAGCACACAATAATCTGTTTTTTTCATAAAGACATTTGAAGAGCAGTGTTGACAAAAACTTTTATGGCCTATACGTAACTGCCGTTGATCGTTTTTTTTATTCGCAAAACGCAGGTTTGTATACGTGTGTAAAAAACAGGCCAAATTTTAGGTTACTTCATTTCTTGTTTGTTGTGATATGTAGCCATCACTTCAAGCTCGTGTAACCCATAAGCAAGTTAGTCCTGAGAGGCGAATCTTACAACTTTCTCCTTGAAAAGGAAATAAAATATCACGATAGCAAGAGAACTGACTTGTGACTATAACCACTAATTACTTACAAGATCACATATATATATATTTGCAGGCAAGAGAAGAAATAGGTCGACGCTGACATTTGCACCTTATTTATTGACACTACCCAAGACATTGGAGCTGTTTCTTGTATCTGCAGCCAATCGATCGACTGGATCTCTTTATTTTTGGTAAGGAAGCAGCTAGATTGCTTAATAGATATTTATATGATGGCACAAGGTGTCTTATATTATCAAGACCCCTAGGATCACGCTCATTCCATTTAATGTAACCATTTCTACATTCATTCAGCATTCACCGTAAACAGGCCATTCGAAGCTGCACAGTTAAGCCATGTTTATTTGTGTTGCTGAAATGCTTCAAAATTTCTTTAGAAGATAGATGGGAGTGGTTTTTTAAAAAGTAATTCCATTTCCCAAAAATGGTTTGTTACACCCATTTGGTTTATTGGGTCACATGTCTGTCAAACCAACAAACAACTTCATTCATTCATACATTTATGTTGATGTGCATTTGTGTGTATAAATAAAAGTATCTATTTGTTTATAACCGCAGCCAGAGGCAAATGAAGTTCTTGCATGTAAAATGCTTTCACACGTTACCTCTTTCAAGTGATAACTCAACCATTCATCTACAGTCCACATATCACAATTTTGGCTCTTTTCCCTTTTCCGTCCTACTTGTACGTTTGAGTGTATATACTTTATACTCTCTTAAATAGAATAACAGTGCGGTCGATTGCATAACCATTTTATTTCATATTCCCTTATTCGTTTATAAGTTAGTATTTATACGTTTAGCTCTCTATGAATTTAGTTTTCCACATAAATGTTTTTGTTGGTAAAAACAACACAGTATAATCGAGTAGTCTAGTGCTTTCATACATGATTTTACTACTGTACTAGTTTGTGATTATATTTGATTAATTCTCCTTTACATGAGCAAACATAGCAAAACCCGATTTTGTAGAGTCACTTATAGTTTTTGGTAGAATATAGTATACGACTCCTCGTTGTCTTAATAATTGTTAGACTAAGGGGCAGCAACGTAATATATTTGTGCCCTCAAACGACATACAAATTCGGAATGCCAATCAGGCATGACACTTCCCATTAGACAATACGAAATTTCAATGTAATCGTGTTTGTCACGAGATCCCTAACACAATAAATAATACTTTAGAAAGCGATAAGCCCAAATCCAGCCAGCTTATCTAAAAACGATTTACATTTGGTCTTCGCATGCCTGGCAATTATTTCTCCCAGATGCAAACTTTAGCTCTCTTGCCGGCTTTTCCTACATTCTTTTACAGACAGCCGATCAAGTTTAGTATGACCATATTTGAAGTGGAAGCTCTACCACGAATTGAAAAAAAATGTATGAAACTAAAGAATCTGTTGCGAAAAACCCGAATCGTAAATACTCGACTAAACGAAAATATACGAGAGATTTTCGTTACTCAGTCACTTTAAAATAAGATAAACCGATTACTCTGAACTCTGGTATCTAGGGTATCTAAAAATTTGAAGAATTACCTGCTTCAAACAAGCTACTAAATACTTTTTTAAGCAAAGTTCAAGGCTTATCACCTACAGATTATCTTCAGGGGTGACTATACGAACCTATTGCCTCTGGGCAAAAATAACGTTAGTGATCTTTCAAGGACATCGAACTGTAACATTTAACATGCCGTAGAGATCACAAACATCGAGAGATTAATATCCCTCAAAACGCACCTTTTCAGAGAGGCCATTTTTCTCGAAAACTCTAAGAGGCGGATTAAATCCCCAAAGGAAAATGACGTGCAACTTGATGGTTGATCTACCGATATCATGCATCTCATTACATATCATCCCTTTCTCCTTCCAGTCATTTTCGACCAACAACAACAACAAGTGTCTTATCAATATGGTTACCAAACGAAAAATAGTCTAGTTGTTTTGATGATCCAGTTACACAAGAAGCTTTTCAAATTAAGCCAGTAAGTTCCAAGGGCACATGGCTAAACGGAATTGCAGCACTATGGAGACATATACGGGATGCGAAACCTCTTGCAGTCTATTGAAATTTTTTCATTTCAATTAATCAAAGAAAACTTTTTTTAAGTGAAATAATAGTCAATTGATAATATAAGTGAGTAATATTGCTTTTTAGATTGTGAAACATCCACATCCGAAATCCAGCTAGATAGCACAAGAGGGTATAAGAAGCAGAACTAGTGAAATCACAAACTAGTTGAACTTCTTGTTTTATCTACATTTATCGTTAACCTTTAAGTGAAACAAACTCCGGAAGTCGTGCTGTGTTTCGCGCTGAGCACTTGACAGCACTGCATGAAGTTAGGGGTGAGTTGGTGAGCTCCACTTTACTGTGTGGCACTAATCCTATTTATGTTGCATACAAGCGAGGTTAATAATTTTATTTGCTGTTTTATCATTTTCCTTGTTGTTACTTTTTCTTTTTCTCTCTGTGGGTAGAAATAAAATACAACATAACAAATAGTATTAACTACTAACTACATTTGTTGTTACAAATAAGACGACAAATGTGCGGCCGAAATACTAAACACAAATGCCTATACTCTAGCACAAATGCCTATACTCTAGCACAAATGCCTATACTCTAGCACATGCCTATAGACACTCCGTTGCAGACATATGTCCCAGCGCTTGCAGCAAATTATGACCAAATGCAAAAGTCATATGCAACAAGAACCAACGCCCAACGGAAGCAGATAGAAAGTTATTTGTGCGGTGCACAGTGGTCTAAAACTCGTCCTGGGCCAGAGTCACTATGATGTAAACAAAAAACTAGCTTCCTTAAGATTTATTTCGAAATGAGAACAGATGAAATATGAAACGGATCACCCGTAAACTGAGAAACCATCCACCGAACAAAAGTGATATCGAGCGATGCCCACCTTGACAGCGGAATAATTCTGGTAGCTGTTGATCTTTCGTGGCTTTTGGTTCGTAAAGCTTAAAAGTAACATTGCTTCCTGCAAAGCTAAGGTTAATCGAAGAACTTCATTCGAAATCTGGGTAGTCTTAATGTTGGTTGGAACAGCACTGAAATTATCAAAAACCCTTCGAGACCTAGAGGATATTTGACTGCCTGTATAACCAAAGAGTTGGGGCTGTAATAACCTGTTCGAGGATGGAATTCAAGGGAATGAAACTGATCTCTTAAGCTCTTGACACCTCCAGTAATTTTTTACTGGCACTGAATAAATACCCTGCCACCCTATTCATTATTCATACTGGCTCGGTGTAACCTGTAAGACACAAAAAATCTCTAGTTGGCTAAGCGAAAACTATTGAATAAATCGTCTTGAGCAGGCAAACGAATTGTGCATAATAAATGACACAAAGCGCCTTATCGGGTTAAATAAAACGTTTTCGCATAACCGAGTGTCTTAATTAGTGGTAAAAGAATTTTCAAGTTCCGCTATTTGGAAAACTGAACAAAGCATCCACTGCCCTCCGCCATTTCGACCACCCTCAGACAAATGAAATTATTAATAAAAGAAGTTTTTCAAAACTAGTTCATATCCAGGGGCTCTACTCACTGTAAGTAAGTTTCAAAATGTACACTCGAAATTGTGTACACTCTACCTTTTGAGTAAAGGATGTTTCTGAAAGGGAGGTAGGTAATAAATATTTACTGATGATGAAACAAATTATTTTTATATTAATTTAAATTGTTACGAAGTAGTTAAAAAATTTAAATAAATACGGTGTTATCGTAAAAGCATTTATAGTAAGTTCTGAGCCAAATCTTTTGACACATTTGGGGTATTCTTCTCTATATATTTGTCCTACTTGAGCAAGGCAGATGAAAGTTAAATTCCAGAGTTTTTAAAAAAGCATAAAAATTAATATTTTTCTGAAATTAAACCATTTATTATTGACATTTTCATGTATATTTAAGCAAAATCAAGAATTTTGATTTGCTATTGTTTCTCCCACAGTGCCCCCTTCTTTTCTTTTGGAATATATTGGAAAGGGTAAAGCATGAAAAACAGTGCACATATTTAAGTAATATTATTAGCTCAACAATGTTATGACAATCTTGGCGACCGTTGGATGAAAGTAGAATGCAATGTGAAGCCTGTATCTTGATAGTTTTGTATTTGTAGTTACCCCTCACCCACCGGCGGTAACTAACATACGTCAAGACATATGTTTAGTTAGCTGTGGTTATATAGCCTTTAAGCAGCTTTTCCTAAGCTCATGATATACAATATGCAGTAACATTTACATACTATTTGCACATAAAAATATATATTCACATATGTTATACATTAATAAATACATGCATATGACAATATGAATAGGAGCCAAAGTTAAAATGGAATACGAAAGAGCTTAGAAATATCGTGGCGCTTGAATGCAGCGGTGTTGCTGTTGTTGAGTAAGTTTTTTTTTGCTGTAAACTGCAGTTTGCATTTTTTATATTTTACTTTTCTTTTGTAGAATATTATTTTTGGCACTGATCAAGTTTTAGTAACAATAAAATATACTTTCTGTACACGACATTCAGCTGGGTTTGCGGTCACAATGTTAGTTTTTAGCTTTGAGCACACATATTTTTGAGATTTTTGTGATTTAGATATGCTTCGTTTTTATGTTTTTTACGCAAACATGTAAATAAGATAAATAAGCGAAAGTTCTAAAGCTATAAAGTTGCATTAGCTATTAAGAGCTAGGTAGGTTCCAAGAAGGAACAGGCGAAGTTGAGAGAATTCGAGAAATAAATATCTGCAGTGAACCGAGGGCTCAATATTTTGTTGGGTGGCGGGTTAAATCAAGTCAGCTTGAAACAATTTTACAGTGCAACATAAATCTAAGAGGACCTATACGAGGTGTGTTCAAAAAGTATCGCGAATTTTGTGTTTTTTCAAAAATTATTTATTTATTCATGAATATCTATTTTGTCCTCTTCAAAGTAATCCCCATGAGATATTATACACTTGTGCCAACGGTGTTTCCAATCTTCTAAGCACTTCAAAAAATCATTTTTTTGTATCTTGTTCAGCTCCTCCTTCGATGCCGTCTTTATCTCGTGAAGAGAAGCGTAACGTCGTCCTTTCATGGGCCTCTTCAGTTTAGGGAACAAGAAAAAGTCACAGGGGACCAGATCTGGGGAATACGGTGGCTGCGGCATCATTAGTGTGTTGTTTTTGGCCAAAAAGTCGCGCACAAGCAACGATGCGTGAGCAGGGGCGTTATCGTGGTGCAAAAGCCAATTTTTGTTCTTCCATAAATCCGGGCGTTTCTGGCGGATTGCTTCGCGCAAATTGCGCATAACTTGCAGGTAATATTCCTTATTGGCCGTTCTTCCCTGTGGCAAGAACTCATGATGCACCACGCCCCTGCAATCGAAGAAAACTGTCAGCAAAACTTTCACATTCGACCGAACTTGGCGCGCTTTTTTCGGTATTGGTTCGTGCGGCAGCTTCCATTGAGATGATTGAGCTTTGGTTTCCACGTCATAACCATAAACCCACGATTCGTCACCAGTTATGACCCTCTGGAGCAAATTTGGGTCGTCGCGGACAGAGTTTAACATCTCATTAGCAATGTTCATGCGATGCTGTTTGAGCAATTTTGGTACGAATTTCGCGTAAAAATCGAAGACGATCCAAAACACGTGCAAGCAAAGCAGCTGTCAACAATTAACTGAACATTCAAAATGGCCGAGCTTGTCGGCATAAGTGAGAGACATGAGTACAAAAAATTCGAAATTCGAATATACGTAACCAGCGAAAATTCAAAATTCGCGATACTTTTTGAACACACCTCGTATATCCGGCTGTTACATGCAGAATAAAAGAAAGAAGGTGACTTATATAGAGTGATTTTTGCTCCTTAAGGCAGGATTTCAATTAACAATTTATCACATTTTGGCAAGAAGATTCGCTCTGCCAACTGGAGCAAATTTAAAACACTACTAGATACTTGAAGTATTTCCTATGACAAGAATTTTATAACTTTTCTTCAGTAAAACAAACAAATTTGCAAAATTTTAAATAGCCATAACAAAAAAATTTCATATAAGAACATAAAATTATTTTATGGATTTATTTAGGCAATGACTATAGAGACTTGCAACTTGGTATTGGGTTGAGGGCCCTATAAAGATGCAATACTTAATTTTAAAATTTCATCTAGCTGGCGCACGGAGCAATACTTTTAGAACATTTATTTGAAATTGGGAATCCTGCGAACGATTTTCAACTAACTTTCTATTATTCTAGTTATAGAGACGGCCTTCATCACATGTGATAACATCCAACATCGGCGATAATTTCTGACATTCTCCATTGTTCCTTTGCTAATTGTTTCAACCAATTAGGATCACATCCAACAAAGGGGAAAATTTAACGCATTTATTGATTTTCTTGTACTTACAGCACATTGCCCAAAAACGAACATTCAACGCGTTCGTCGGTTGCATGTCATTTACTGCCTTCACCAATTGTGCCATGTCTTTGCTTACACAAATATAGAACCTTTCAAATCTTTTTACTATATATTTATTTTTATGTATATTTTTGAACGATTATCCGTCATTCCTTGTCAAATTTGGTTTTGTAACAAACCGGTTTCAGTGTTCCGCCATCCTTAGTGTTTAGAAACGAAACTAGACACTGAGGATGGCGGAACGCCGGGTTGTTACAAAACCAAAATTTGACAAGGGATGACGGAAAATTGTTCCAATATACTCGTACATCAACTTTCCACCCTGTCGGTGGAGAAAATTAACCATTTATTTTTATGATTTTTTACTCAATTAGGTTATATTCAATTTTTGGAAATCTATTGAAAACTACGTACAGCGTTCTCCCGCCCAAAAAATGTTTAAGAAAAATTACGACAGAGAGTGTAAACAAGGCTTGGGCAGCAACAGTCCAGAGTACCAAAAGACTTTTCAAGAAAATCCCTCTTGCTCGCTTGCGCAAAATAGCTCACCTTAACCCTTATGATGCTTACTGAGAGTATCAATATTAAAATACAAAGTTTTCAAAAAGATCTCTTTGGTTTCGTTTCTATTACTGACGTTTTTCTCTAAGAATGGCAATTTAATAAATAATTTGAAAACTAAAACTAAATTTAATAATTTATTAATCTTTCAGACATTAATCATACTGCCCTCTATATGTTATTCAACTGCAACAAAAACATATGCGTCCTTAAAGATTTCTCACGCTAAACTCGAATCCGTCCTTAAACATGTGCCACCATGTGTTGTTTTAGAGAAAAGCGGGTGTGACATCAAGGAATTGCTATAATTTGAACTATATATAATTTAGTTTTTAGCTTAATTAAAGAACAAGATTTAGCCAATATTGTTAAGCAAAATAAAATATTATAACACGCCAAAACAATTCATAAAATTTTTTAAAAGTGGCCAAAACCGAAATATTCGCGTTTTATGCTCATTTTAAAAAAATTTATAAACTCACAGTGAAGTGTGAAGAAATTTTTTATATCAGATAATACTAGCTGAATATTTCTCTTTGAACGAGAGAAAACTAAAGTTATTACCGACCTTAAAAATAATAGTTACTACAAACACTTGCTACCACATCAGCTGGTTAAAAATTATTTTATTATTTTCATTAATTTCTATAATCAAATTAAATGTGTATGCAAAAAGAACCAACGGAACCCAAAAAACTCTTTTTCAAAACTTTGTATTTAAATATACATCCCCTCAGTGAGCATCATAAGGGTTAAATCCAGATATTTTGCGAAAGCTAGCAAGCCGGATTTTACTGGAAAACCTATTTAGGCCAGGAGAACGCTGTGCACGGGTCCTTTTTTTATCTTAGTTTACCTTTTCTACAAAAATATTACAATTGTAGACTACCGAGCACATAAAGGTTAAAAACATTTACGAAAATATTTATTTTATACCACAACTTCAATCTACACAGCAGATTTGGACACGACATAATCAATTTCTTTTTCCTCCTTCGCATTTTGATGTAAAAAGTATATACTCGTATCTACGACCTACCGTTAGACAAATACAATTAATATACCTTGTTGCGAGCGCTATCAGGCATAACATAATTTATTAAGTTCTATTTCCGTATATAACAAATCCTCAGCTTACAAGTTGAGATTTCTTCAACTGCATGTCCAGCACAATTCAACATTAAATTACTCCATCGCTAAAAATAAAGGCTGATAAAATTCTTTTAAAATAAATGATCAATGTCTGATCCTTAAGAACATTTAAATTTGTTGCATTTCTATGTGACCAGCGCGCGGTTGCAGACACTACGTCCTACATTATAAGCTTTGCTCCTCGAAACTAGGGATATGAAGGTTGGTTAACAAAATGGTCTTGGAGAGTTTTTATCTTATCTGTAAGCTAATTACACTAATTTTTAATTCCATTTACAATGGGCAACATGGCGCATTTTAAAATAATTTTATATACATGTAAGTATATGTATATTTAGGTGTTTATATTGCCACAAAATCATACATGGTTAGAAATTCGACCGTTTCAGAAAATTGTTTCTGCATGATGAAAATTGGATTTACATATTTTGTAAAAAATATCGTATTAAAGTAGTACAGCTTCTCTTTTTGTGGAACGCAAGCTCTTAGGCGAGTCTGTGCGAGTTCAACGAAATGTTGTAAATATTCCCTTTTCGCAAAAACTGGAACCGCTGGAGGCAGTCCCTTTCTTCTGGTGCCCAGATACGTCAGAAGTTTACTTGAACAAATTTAAATCTTTATAATTAAATTATTATAAGCTTTGCCTTAAATTACTTTTAGGTGTTGATTCCTTCGGAGATTTTTAGAAGCTCATCCAAAAAATTTTATAACGTCATAGTAATTAAAGACAAGCAGTGAGAAAGTGATTTTGCTAGGAACAGTAACGCATACCGATCTAAGGTTCAGTAATACTAAGGTCGAAGAACTTCAGGTTTTCTCTGAGTATAAGTTTCATACCATTTATTTCATTTCTTATACTTACTTCCTAAAACTTTCTTCAATTATAACATAGATCTTTCCTACTGTAAGGTGGCTTGCAATAGAAATACTTTAGAGTACTTCAGTAAGTGTTCTCAGTATTGTCGGCGTCCCGCGTTTCGCAACATGTAAGGAAATATACATAATGCGAGATTTAAGAACCTCAATCTTCTATTACGGAGAAAGCACCTCACCTCATAATTGTACAATGTACATACTCTGCACAATGCACAGTAGCATGCAAAAGTGATTCCCCATTCCTCTATAATGTCACTCATTAATGTTGAAGGTAATATAAAAAAATACATTTTGGGTTGGTCTAATGAATTCATGCACGATACATAAGTAGTTGAACACCCTCGCAAAAGAGACTGTTTCGTTTTGAAGCCATTCATCAACTTCAGCGCGGCACAAGGAGGTCGCTTCTGTTGCTGCAAAACTGCTACATTTATCCATACCAGCAAACCAGGGACCTAAGTGTTACAAATTTTATCAACAAAATATAAGTTAAATTTAAAAAAAATTTTAACGACTTTAAATAGATAAAAAAATATATATATTCGAGACTTTTTTACTTTTCTTGACTTAAATGTTTAAATGTAATGAACTTGTAATTAACCGATATCTGAAGATTTTCAAAGGAAGATGGTTGCGTTAAGTCTTTAATAGAATAAAATAAACTAGGAACCAGACCTGTTAAATAATGATTAAAAATCGTGATGATTATTTGTTTGATTAATTTTTTTCTTGAGAATTCATTTAATAATTTATTACCATTACATTCAATGTTTAATGATTATTTTCCAATTAATTTAAAAAATAATCCAAAAAAAAATCACTATTTTGTATGATTATTAAAAAAAATCAAAAAAAGTATAAAAAAAGTTGTTTTGATTACTTTTGATTTTTTTTTTGAGTTTCTAAAATTTTTTTTTTGATTTTTTTTGATAATTTTTTTTTTGATTTTTTTCAGTATTGTTGTAGAATCATATAAACATATACATGCACATGCTATATATAGGAGATGCATAAAATTCCTTTGAACAAATCCACGTACATATGCATACAAGTACAGCACATATTAAGGACCTCATGGGTAGTGGCCAGTGGTATAGAGGTAGTAAGCTGTCCTACCTTAAAATATTCTTATAAATTTCAGACTACATCTCGAAAGCCTTTGCCTTTTTTTGAAAAACAATTAAAATTATTATTACCAATTTAAAAGCCGTCTAATTAATTGATTACTAATTACTAATCAAATTTAATAGGGCTGCTAAAAACATAGCTTTTAGTTTTTTTGTCTGTACGTTCGTACTCGCATCTCTCAAAATTTACTACACAGACTCTAATATAGTTTTCAAAAATGCATTTCTACACCATTTCCCGTTGTAAATGAGAAAGTGTTAAATATCAATGGGAAACGGTCATTTCAAAATTAGAATAGTCTATTGTAAATACGAAAATGTCAATTGAAAATGAGATTAGGCTCTTGCCAGCGGGGAAGCGTGGCTTGAAAACGCGAAATGTGATTTAAAAATAAGAAAGCCTTATCTGGAAAAGTGTGTGGTCAGTTTTAATAAACTGTTCTCAAATACAAATGCAGCCTTCTCATTTATAACTAACACTTTCACAGTTGTAGCTGGGTATTCTTATTTACATTTACGTTTTTAAATTTTAAATTTACTTTTCTTAATCACAAATGACGATTTTCAAGTACATTTTACGCTTTCTGATCTACAAATGACTAATCTTACTTAGAGTTGACAAATCTTATTTTAATAAAACACCTGCTCATTTCAAAGAACTTGTCTCATTAAGAAATGAGCGTTTCTCATTTACGATTTATTGTTCTTCTTTTCAAGTGACCTATTCTCATTTACAACTGTAAATGGTGTAAATATCTAACTTAAAGTTTCTTATCCCTTTAGATAAAAATTATTCGACGTTATATAACTCCGAGGAGGTTAAGGCCGAGCTTCTGTTCTTGGTGTGTTGTTAATATTTGTTGACAAAATTTTATTTTTGAGTTAAAATCGTTCTCGAATTTCGTCATCCGGCAGTTAAAGGCTGCTAACTTCATTCATAATCAAATATTTAATCGTAAGTAAACACACAATTTTTTGTTAACTTACCCTCATAAGTAACATTCCGTGAACAGCCATTACGCGCGATCCCTGCTACGTTCACTTGTACAATAAGCGTTATATAGATGTCGCTCTAGTGGAAGTGGCCATAATGAGTGAAGGGTGGCGGTTTTCATGTTATCGCTTATCAGCTTTTGCAAATCAACACGTTCTTTTACGTGGTTAAAACGTTAAAACAGCTAAAAATTTCACAATGCTAAAAACGCTGTAAATCTACATGCGTACGAACTTACATACATACTTACGTACACATTTATATAAGTAGACGACATTAATTTGTTAGAGCTGAAGTTATTAGACTGCTTCAGAGTCCTTTGCTCTTGGTTTTATATTCATGAAAAGTATTTTATGGTTTATATATGTACTTATACAGGCAGTATTTATAATATCTATACTTTTAGAAAGTGTTGTATGTTTTCATACATACATATAACATTTAATACTCACCTTCATTTACATATACATAGTCCATTAATTTTTTTATTTAAAACGTGTAGTGCCCGTAATTTATTAGCATTTCATTTTGTGCTTTTTATTAGTGCAAAATTTAAGTTCACAGCCACCCAACGAAATACAATTATCGGTCCGAAAGGTAAATTTGTACGTCTGTATGTGTGTGGCTTGCTTGTGGATTCATGTAAAACTGCTTTATATTTAACTTACAAAAGCAAGTGTCATTCGCTAAGTTGATAGCTGTCGGCTATTATTTGAATTTTGTAGTGCTAAGAATAATTATGAAAGCGCTACACGCACTCAGCAATTGTGATAAAATTCTAAAATTAAATGGCTATACTTGGTTTCGTGCATGCGATTACGCTCTCGTTGCGAAAGACTTTAAAGTTAATAGAGGAAGAAGTTGGCGGTGGCCGCTTTATAATGTTTAGTGTGCGTGTCTGTAATACCGAAAGTCTCGAGGTTATGTCCCGTGGCTATTGAAATCAAAATTAATATATTAATATAAATCCGTCGGTAGGAAATATTTTATATTGTTTTTTACGCTTCTAGACACATTTTTAAAGGTATTTTTTAATTAAAACATTGCAAAAATACATTTTGCAAATATACTTAGGATTATTACAAATTCAGCACAACCTCTATGAGGTTAAGAATGTATACTCGTATAGGCAGAGAATAAATTATTTCTTTAGTTCACTTTAAAAAAAAAATATTTTATCCCATTTTTTATGTTTTTAGTTGTCTGGCGGCCGCCGTGGTGTGAAGGTAGTGTTGCCGGCCTACCACACCGAAGGTCCATGGTTCGAGCCCTGGTACAGGTAACATCAAAAGTGATTTGAAAAAAGTTTTTAAAAACGGGGTCGCCCCTCGGCAGTGGTTTGGCAAACTCTCCGAGGGTATTTCTGCCATGACAGGCTTCTCAGCAAAAATTCGTCTCCTTTGTAGATGCCGTTCGAAGTCGCCAAAAATCTGTAGGTCCCGCCACTTTGTAAGAAAAAATTCAAATTAGAAGGGAAGCTCGGCGCAAAACTCTACATGCTGTATATCGCGCCATACATTTATATTTTTTTTAAATTTATTTACCCTTGAAAACTTATGACAGAAGTGTTTTTATTGGAAACAATCAGCTGGCTTTATAATACGAACTGAAAGCTATTAAAATATACCTGCGTAAATTGGGATGCCATAATAGATCAGTACTAGGTATATAATCTTGGGTTCCACCCGAACTTAGACTTCCTTACTTGTTTTATTTGTTTTAAATTTGGCGCGAAAAATGCCTCCGATCCCCAAAATATTGTTGGCAGTCAATTTTGAAGCATCTATCTATCTATCTATGGCGCGATATACAACAGGTATATCATCATAAACCTCCTAAGAGATTTTTGCGCCAAGCTTCTCTTCCAATTTGTGGTGTGCCGATTTGAATTTTTCCCTACAAATTGGTGGGACCTACAGTTTTTTGCCGACTCCGAACGGCACCTACAAAGGAGACGAATTTTTTGCTGAGAAGCCTGTCATGGCAGAAATACACTCGGAGAGTTTGCCAAACCACTGCCGAGGGGCGACCCCGTTTTGAAAAACTTTTTTTCAAATCACTTTTGATGTTACCTGGACCAGGGCTCGAACCATGGACCTTCGGTGTGGTAGGCCGGCAACACTACCTTCACACCACGGCGGCCGCATAATTTTAAATAATATGTCATAATTGCAGTAAAAGTCAAACTGCTAACATGGGTGCCTACGCCAATAAGTGAATTCACTTCGTATACTTATAGCGTGAGTTAATGCACCTCTTTGTTATTATTTGTATTACTATTTTAACTTTAGAAGCGCTCTACCTAGTGAATCTTTCTTTAACAGATATCAATATCAGTTTCAAATGGTAAGATAAATGCAATTTTTGCGAATACAGCTTTCCTCGCAGAACCTTGAAAAACTTTTTTAAATACGATTGTAAGTTCACATTATCCTGACATCAGCGCCACCAGCCGGATTTTTCTTTAAGAAATTTTTCTTATAATTGCACTAATATAAGTTTCGAATTTCTGCGAAGTCGAACTATAAATGCGATTTTGCAAATAGAGCGACCCTTGCGGCACCTATCGGATCCTTTTACTTTTTATTGCACCGTCGTCGCGACTTAAACAATGGTGAAAAATGCAGGACCCTAGCTTAAAGGGAAGTTGGTTTAAAATATTTTAAAAAGCGGCCGCTGCCATTGGCTTTAAAATTCGCTGCCATTCCTTTATTTTAAGAAGAAATAGTCCTAGTTTTTCAGGAATTTTAATTTTTTGAACATAAGCAAACATTAATTTTAGATTAAATCTTATAAAAAGAGGCACAGGTGAAAATTTGGAAAAATAAATCACACGACTTTTAACTCCAAGTTTTCGTTTTCAATATACAGGGTGGCTGATGAATTTTGCTACATTAAGAAACTCAAATAATTTTTTTTCAGTGTATGGAATTCATTTTTCTTTTATTCATGTTAAAGCTCATTACATTTTATTGAATATAGCTTAATTAGTTTTAAAAATAATGGAATTTAAATGCCCCCCCTGCTCGTCGATGCATGTGCGGCATCTTACCAAAAAGTTGTTCATTACTGCTTGGAGAGTTGAGACAGGAATACCCGCAATTGTTTCTCGAATGGATTGCTTAGTTCATTCAAATTTGTTGGTTTTGCTTTGAAGACTTCCTGTTTGCAATAACCCCACAAGAAAAAGTCAGGTGCAGTAAGGTCAGGCGACCTGGTGGCCAACGGAATGTGGGATTCTGGATATCAGCTTATTGGGAAATTTTCGTCGCAATTCTGTCATAACAGGTTGGGCTATATGAGGAGCTGCACCATCTTGCTGAAACCACACAGAGTTGAAAGAAATTCTCATTCGGCGTAATTCTGGATGGAAAAACTCTCTCAACATGCTCAAGTAACGGTCTCCAGTAACCGTAACGGTGTGACCGTTTTCTTCGAAGAAGTAGGGCCCGACAATGCAGCGTGATGAAACTGCACACCACACTGTGACACGAAGTGGATGCAATTCCGTCTCATGGAGTATCTGTGGGTTGGAAGCACTCCATATTCGACAATTTTGTTTGTTTATGTTGCCGTTTAAATCGAAATGGGCCTCGTCAGACATGAAACATGTTTCCATCCTCTTCCACCATTTGAAGCATCTTCTGGCAAAATTCCAAGCGAATCGGCAAGTCTGCAGCGTTCAGTTTGTTGGCCATTTGAATTTTATATGGCAATAAGTCCAAATCTTTGTGCATAATTGACTGTAATGACTGTCTGCTTACACCCATTTGAGCAGATAAGCTTCTTGTCGAAACACGTGGATTGTTTTGTATGGCAGCAGCTACAGCAGCGATTGTTTCCTCCGTTCGAACTGAAGGGTTTCGATGGTAAGGTCTTCTGTTGACTGTCCCATGCTCGGCAAAATTGTTTACAAGTCTTATTATGGTCCATCTGCTCGGAGGATTGCCGCCAAACGTGCGCCTATACTCTCTTTGAACCGAAACTACGGACTCCAGTGCGTGATAGCGGCGGACAATCCAAATTCTTGTTTCAGTGTCCCAGTTATCCATTTTTGTTAAATGTAAAAGTCAATCTGCAAAATAAAAAAAAAATTAAACAGATTCATTAAATAGAAAAAAAGTTATTTAATTTTTTTTTGGTAGGGGCTTTCATCAGCCATCCTGTACATACATGTTTATGTTATGATAACTACAGCTGTGTTCAATATAATAGTAGTGAAATTAAAATGGATATTGTTCGACAAAATAAGAAGCTATGATTTTAATCATTTTCATTCTAAATAAAGTGTATTCCAAACCAGAAACCACTCAAAAAGAAATTTGAAAGCTTACACAAAGTTCAGAAAAGTTAATTATAGAATTCGCTACATTTTAAATGAAAATTATTAAGAACGCATCTTCTTTTTATTTCGTCAAACGATATTCATTTTAATTTCACTACTATTGTATTGATATGTGTGATTCTTCCGTGGTGTGACGGCAGTGTTGCTGGAATACCATACCGAAGGTGCAATTTTCGAGTCCTGGGACAGGTGGTTTTTTCAAAACAAGGTCGCCCCTCGGCAGTGGTTTGGTAGACTCTCCGAGTATATTTCTCTCATAGAAAGCTTATCTTACCATGTAGGAAAAAAATCAAAGCAGTAATTGGAAAAAGAAAAATCTCTGTTTGTGATGATCATATATGTAATACTTCTATATTGCTGGAAAGCACATAGTACATTCCCCAATATCAGAGTGCAGAAATAAAGAAAATAGAATGAGAGATCATATAATCGAATGTACCTAGAATTACAGATTTACTTTGAAAAATACATGAGCGTATCAAATCGTCATTGAAATGAAAAAATAAATAAACATTCGTATACGAGTACTATCAACAAATAAATAAAATAAAAAAAATTTTTAAAAATTGAAATAAATCTTTTTACAAAGAAGTAATTGCTTAGATACGATTTTGCGGCATACATAAAGATATTAGCAGTTTAGGAGGCACTTTGTAACGGAAAACGGATATCGAAGATTCCATGCAAGGGGCCGGTTTCTTCATATAGGCTTCAGCCGCTCGTGTAATAATTGTTTATTATTGCGTTACAAATATTCGCGTACGAGTATACTACTACAAGCTCAAAATATCATGTAGGCTGTCCTCTTTTGATTTCGAATTGGAAACGCATTGCCGGAATATTGAACCCGCAATATAGAAGTGTTACATATATGGTGATGATCTATTTAAATTTTTTTGATCAATTAAACAAATTTTTCATTAATAATTTTTTTGGCTAATAAAAGTTGTTGATAAAACAGATCCTAAGAGTTTTTCTTAACAAATAAATATATATAAGTAAATAAGAAGAGCAGGTTTTAGTTTAACTGATAAAAGTCGAAGGTTGATGAGTATTTGTTAAAAGAGAAATGGATATAATAATGGAATAATTGTTGTGGTTACTCCTTTCACTGTATCACGAAACTACTGTGTTAATACTTAAAATTAATCTAAATGTGATTAACTCGGTCGTTTGATAAATACTTTTTAAATTTGATTAGTAATTAGTAATCAATTAATAAGACGGCTTTTTTAGTTGGTAATGATTACTTTAATTATTTTTCAAAAAAACGCAATTAATAATTGATTACGATTAGAAAAAATCAAATAATCATTATGCTTGTTCCTTTTAAATAAAAAACACTAGACTCCCTGAGGAAGACGCGGGAGCGTCGAAACGCGTAGGAGGGTAAAGGAAAATGTAAAAATTGTTGCCTTCTCATTTATCGGCCGTAAAGCTCCAACCCAGTATATAAAAATACAATTCTTTGCCCAACAATCAAACTATTATAATTTTTTACGATTATTAAAGAAAGTAAAAAAAAAAAATTTAAAATAATCTAAAATAATGAAGTGGTGAAAAAGTGGTTTTGATTACTTTTGATTGTTTTGCATTTTTTTATTATTATTAGAAGCACATAAATATACACATCAACAATACTGAAAAATATCAAAAATAATCAAAAATAAAAAATAATCAAAACAACTTTTTTGGTTTATTTTTGATTTTTTTTAATAATCGTATAAAATTATTTAACAGGTCTTGCCTAAGATCTGTTAACATTAATTTAATTCACAGTCAACTGCTTGTTGATTTTTGAACTTGCATGTGTAAGCTTAGTTGTAGGTAGCCAAATTTTTGTCAACTTCTCGTGCAACTGAAATTGATAACAAAAGTTATCAATGTCAACAGCTCCTTTGGAAATATAGCCCATGGGCGATTTTACGGCAGACTATAGCCAAATAGATACTGAATTGAAAATTTGTTAATTCTAACTTGCCTGCTTGCTAAAGGGATCACTATAGTCCAGAACAAACCGACTCGTTTGCTTGTTTTTTCATTTATGCTCGAACTTGAATTGTCGAAGAAACAAGAATTTACTCATTGAGCAATCAGAGCATGAATAACAAAGCCATCAGTTTTGCGCCGATTTTCTGAGAGCCTTGATTACCTCTTTAGCAACCAAGTAAGTCAAAATTAAGACATTTTCCAGGCAGAATATAAATTAGCGCGGAAATGTAGTAATATGTGGCGTATACGCCCCGTTGCATGCAATGAAGTATTTAACTATGAGTAGCACGATTATGTAGGTAGATATATGGACCTGTATGCAAAATAGTGCAATAGTATTAGTGCAGAGTAATACACAACGGAATGCGTTAGGCACACTCGCGACTTTACTATTATTATTAACTGAAATGTGTTGCTTCGCTAATGCTACGAGGATGCCTTATTGCCATTGATATTTGTAGTTAGCTGCTTGTTGCGACTCGAGCTGCCAGTGCCTACCACGGCTCCCTCCAAATTTTGCTATTTTCATTCTCTTAACCCTTGCTGGATGCATACGTTATATTGGCAATTTGAAGAGTGTGTGCATGGTTGTGGAATGCTCGTAACTAATAATTGTGCTTTTGTTTCAAAACCATACCGAAAAAAAAGAGTATATAGCTCCATGTGGGCTGACGTAAGCACAAAATGTGGTCATGTAGATGTCACGAAACACAAAACAAAAAAACTATGATTAAAATAATAATAACAACAAATCTGCTTCAACCATTTAAGGCACTTGAATCGTGGCACACTTGAAATGTGAGCCCAGCAATGAAAAGAGGTGGAAGAGGAGCAGTAATGAAGCCATTCTCTTTTGTATTGTTCAAGTTTTCTGTTGTCAAATATTCGGTTAGCCTACATAGACTTTGCATGTTATTATTCGAAACGTTGACAAACTCGGGATAAACTATTGATTGGGAAATTTTTTCATTGCTAAGTTGAAGTTCCTGTATAATTGCGAAGGCGACATATTACAAAAAAGTATACGAGTATTCACCCTGAAAATTTGCAAAAAAATTATGTAAATTAATAGAAATAAAATGCTAGGAGGCTTGCGTAGACTTAATGTAGGCCCAAAAGCTACATGGTGTAGGTTACCCAGAAAAGATATTCGCAGATCCGTCCGCAAGCACTAAATGCCATACAGGTGCAGCACTTAATGCCATACAGGTGCAGTTGAGATATCGACTGTTTCCTCCATTTAATAATTTTTAAATCTTCTACAGCGTCTACGATAGGGCACTCCTACACTCCCTGCGTTTATTGAGAGGCTACTATCAGAGCGAAGTACTGATCCGACTCTACCTAATCACCCACACTGGAAATATTTACCATAAGGAGGGCTTGGTAATAGAGCAATGATCTGTGTTCCATTCAGAAAACATAAATTGTTTAATATGCCAACGCGTCTGTACTCCCTCGGGATGATTTAGAGCGGAATTTCAAAAACTAACAGACCTTAAGCGTTGTTTTAAGGGCACCACGTATGTTGATCGCTCTCGGCTTGTGAAGTTTCTAAACTAACTTTTTCTGGTTAACGCTCACATAATTCAGTTCAGTTTTAATACAAGTTCGAGCTAGGTCACCAATGATGAAAGTATTTTCCTTTCTTTGAGTTGGGCAAAGGTGTTCAAGGCTCGTTTTATATCTAAGACCGTAAACCTTTTCAGCCAAAAATGTTTTAGCAAAGAAACTAGCCTGCGAATTTAGATTTCAAGTACGCACGAGATAGCTAAGGATGAGGCTGCTATCAAAAGTAGTAGTGTGAAATTGCTATTGGTTCTTTTCAGGGCATTGAGTACGAATTGTGAAAGACTTATTGGTCTGTTGCTCCTCATGATAAGAAACTTTCGTAAGCTTAAAACTATAATATTGTGGAGAGAAAAGCACTCGTTGTACATACTGCTACGAGCTGAGTTGTCAATTGAAAAGTATTACATTCTTTCATCAAAGCTTTTCTCATGACATATATGTATAGCTCAGAATCATCAAATGAACGCCCACCGAACGTTTAGGGGTAGTGTTTTCGACAACAGTAATTTTCCGTATATGGATCCAGTGAGCCCCGATTCTGAATATTAGCCCACCTACATTGGCGGTGTTTTCTTGTGTTCGTCTTATCTTAATTAATGATTTTTGGAATCCTCCTATCAAATACATTGTTACTGGTAGCTTGCAGTACAAGCCAGACTGTCCTGGGATCGATTTCGTTGACCCCGGAACGGGTAGACATGGATTTTATTTTACTATTATACCTACCTCGGGCTTATTATAACACCCTAACCAGAAGGGGTGTCTTATTCATCCTTCCCGCAACTCAATAGAGATTAATGCATACATATTTGTTTTTCCATGTCTAATCTCCAAGAGATGGATTTGATTGAAATTTTGTGGCGAGTTTCCTATCATAAAACCAATTTTTGTAAAAGAAAAAAATGTAAAGTAAATTTTTTTTTTTTAAAGTTAGGCAAATTTAAAATTTCACTTTTTTCTTGATTTTTAAAGTTTATTTTTTCAATATTTCGGAAAATAACTTTTGGCGCTTTCAAAATATATACTTAGAGATAGCAAACATTTTAAATTTCCAATTTTAGAAAATTTTCAATTTTCAAGAAACCGAAAAAATTTGAATTCACCATAAAATTTTCGACTGTAATTTTTATTTCTAAATATCTCTGACATTCTGAATATATCCCAACATTTTCAAATGGGTGTTTCTTTGTTTTTTATATATGAATTTTTGAATTTTGGCGAAATTATTTTTTTTATCGAGTTCAATTAGTTAACCACAAAAATACTAAAAAGCAACTTTTTCTTGCTAGTGGAATGTAACAACAGAAAGAAAAAAATTTTAATTTTTTTGGCTTTTACATTTACAATTTTTTTTTAATTTTTGTTGTTACATTCCTCAAGCAAGAAGAAATTATTCTTTTTGTAAGTATTTTGTGTAAAAAAAAAAAATTTAATTTTTTTTCTTTTTGTTCTTGTAATAATAATAATAATAATTCCCAAACGGATTACTCCCCATATCCCGCCCGAACGGCGCGAGGGGCGCATCCGCATAACGCACGGATTGTTCGTTCGTGCCGAGTCTTTAAAAGGCTTTGGTTTGTTAATCGTCGAGATCTAAAACTGCTCAGCTACAGAGAAAACCTCATCAGCTAAGTAGAGTGGATGTAAGATAGATTATACATTAAGAAATAACTAGTTAACAGAATAAAGTTATTGTTAGAAGTTAATATAGAAGTCAAAGAATAAGAAACAATTAGTAGCTATTTATTTAGGATAGAAAGAATTGATTTTTTTTATGCTGAAAAGCGAGTCTGAAATATCAAATCTACCACAAAGATAGTTATAATCTTGCCACAAACAGCGAAAAGGCTCATTGAACTGAAAATTGGTTCGGCACTGTTTTAAGACTAGAGGTTCAAAATGCCTTGAAGGACGAGACGGTACATTGAAGTTCACTTCACTTAGAGAAGAAACGGGCTGGAGAGTGAACCATTTAACAATTTAACCCTTATGTCAACGGCAACATACCTGGGTATGCTTTGCGTTTTCAAAACGCTGTAGCTCTGAACTGGATAATCGGATCAACTTGAAATTTCGTGATATCCTAGCGAAAACTGTTTTACGCAATATTTCCATATTTATTTAGGATTGGATCATCCGTTTGGTAGATAAAGCCCATTTACAAAGTTGCACCCTTACGTCAACAGCATACATACCTGGGTAGTAGTTTATTTTGAGTGAAAAAAATACTTATGGCATAAAAATTATTATAAATTATAAAATACTTATGAAAAAAATATTAAAAAAACTACGAAAAAATTTAAAATTATTGAAATTCAATTACATCTATCGCATTGCGGCAAGTCTTTGGAATGCTCTGCGCACACTGGTTTGTTGCATAATGTGCATGCTTTACGAGTAGGGCGTCGTTTGGAGCAGATGTAGCAATTCCCCTTTACTTTTAGGCGTCCCGTACTATCACGCTCCTCCGCTTCATGTGCTCCAGCATCCACAACTCGGATGGGCCTACCTATCTTGCCTTTCGATTTGATTCACGAATAATTATGTCGCATATTTCGTCTGACATTATCAATTTGAACGTTTCTGAAATGGTCAAACCTTGCGTTGCCCGTACTGGTCCAGATTGTGCACTTCTTAGAATGTTGTGCGTACGGAATCTTACAGGTTGTGGTTGTATCGAAGACCAAACATTACCATCTCTGGCAGTAAAATATTCCCCAGTTTCAATTGGTGCATCCTCAAGTTCTTTATCAGAATCACTGCCGTCCTCTGGGTCATATTCTGGTAACGTGGGCTCTTCTAAGTCTGAGTCATCACCACCAATATCACCTACACATTCATCTAAAGCCTCGTCACCAACTACTGAATCGTGGTCACTTATTTCTTCTTGGCTCTCTTCAAGCGTTTGACGAATATATGCTTGCTGTTCTTCGTACGAAAGTGCGCTTAGTTGTCGTGGAGTAAACCATTTACCATCTGCCATTTCACTTTGATTTTATTTTTTTATTTCCACAAAATAAACAGAAACGTGATGATAAAATCCGTAATACTGGTAAACCCTATTTTATACTTTTTAGCGCAAGTGATTAACGCAGGTACTATCGATTTTTTCAGAGATGTGTACCTGCCGGGTTATAACGGCATGCCATTTGCCATACAAAACGTATGTACATACCCGGGTGTGTTGCTGTTGGCGTGCGTAAAAAAGTTCTGCTGTTGACATAAAGGTTAATCATAAAAACAATTCCAAGTATTTCCCTCCGAATAGAAAGTGTGTGCAGATTAATGAGTTTTAAACGATTCGTATAGGGTGGCAGATTATACAAGGGATCCCAATGAAAATCTCTTAAGGCAAATAGTACAAATTGTTTTTGAACTGATTCTAGGTGATCTACATGAATCTGGTAACGCGGGTTACAAATTATAGAACCGTATCGGTCTGACTAATGTGGTGAAGAAAGCTTTAGTTACATAAGGGTCGCTAAACTCTTTAGACAATCGTTTAACGAATGCTAGAACACCTCTAGCCTTATTGACTGTTGTGTTGATATGGCGGTTGAAACTGAGCTTGTAGTCCATAGTAACCCCCAGGTCAACAAAATCATACACTTGCTCAAGACTTTAATTTTTAATTGTATAGCAAGCCGGCTGAGAAATTCCACGCGAAAAACCCATGTATTTAAATAAACCAAGTAACTAATAAATCTAGATCTGATTGTAGCTTATTCCTATCTTCAAATGACGCGTATGACATGAAAAGCTTTACATCGTCGGCATACATCAACATTTTTGAAATTGATTATTGTAGAAATATCATTTATAAACAACAAGAGCAGAATCGGGCCAAGATGGCTTCCTTAAGGAGCTCCTGAAGAGACATAAATGACATCGGATACTAAATTTTTAAACATTACTCTTTGTGTCCCATCACTAAGGTAAGAAGAGATCCAGCGATTGAGACCCGGCTGGAAGCCCAACTGATCGAGTTTATGAATAAGTAATGAGTGACACACTTTGTTAAAATTTTTTGCTGAAATCCGTATAAATAACGTCGGTGTGCAGATTTTTTCCAAAGCCATTTGAGACATGACTGGTGAACTCAAGTAAATTCGTAACTGTGGACCTTGCCTTACTGAACCCGTGTTGGCAGTCAGCTATCAAAGTAGAGATCGGACCCGTAAATTGATTTGTAACAATAGCTTCAAACAATTTTGGGATGGCAGAAAGCTTTGCTATGCCACGATAGTCCTCTATAGAAGATCTACTTCCGCTTTTATGCAGCGGTAGAAGAAACGATTATTTCCACGAAGTTGGAAAAACACCACACTTTAGTGATAGATTGAACAAATTGGTAAGGGGTTGGTAAATATCGTTCAAGAAACATGTAGGAATCCTATCAAGACCGTATTTAAAAGATTCTTTTAAGGTTTTAAGGTAAATTAGAACATCCTTGGTTGAATTATTTTAATTTTATCCGTTTAGCTTATAAGGATAATTTTGAAAGTTTGAATTGGTGACGGCAGAATAGTTAGAAGAAGGATAATTTTGAAAGTTTGAATTGGTGACGGCAGAATAGTTAGAAGTGAAAAATTCCACTAGCAAGAAAAATAAATTTTTGAGTATTTTTGTGGTTAACTAATTGAACTTGACTAGAAAGTTAAAAAAATTAATTAACTAAAAACTTTTCGGTCAAAATTCAAAAATTCATAATTTTCAAAAACAAAAAACATGCCTCTGAAAATTTTAGGATATCGTAATATACATATATCAGAGCTTTAATACAAAAAACGTTAGTCCAAAATTTAATGGCGCTCTTAGTTTTTCGATTTTGCAAACTTTAAAATATTCTATAATTAGAAATAAAAATTTGTTTGTTTTAAAAATTGTTTGTTTTCAAAATTGTTTTTTTATACCTCTAGGCGTCCCCTTTTAAAGTGCCAAACTTTATTTTTTTCAAATAAAATGGTTGCGAAATATTGCAAAAATGAACTTTACAAAACAAGAAAAAGTGATAAAGTGAAGTTTTGAATTTGCATAACTTTAAACAATTTTTTAATGAAACGAAACTCTACAAAAAATTTCGTTTAAATCATAACGTAAACTGAAGGTAAATGGTCAAAGTGATTGAGGGAAGACTGCCCACTTTTACAAAATATATTTCAAAAAAGTTAATAGGTTCCGATCATTTTTTCTCGATGAATTCACTAACGTTCCAGCCACGATTATAAACACGAAATGAGCGAACTAGTTTGCAACAATTCGAATTTACTGTGTAGAAAAACTTTAATGTAGCCCTTAGAAAACTTTTTAAGTCAAACAAAATACTGCAATTTCTCCGCAGGATACCGGCAAAGAGGCGGGCACAAAAAGTGCAAAGTTGTTGCAAAGTGTCAAGCCGCTGGCGGTAAGCAGGCAAGAAATCGCGAGCTAACACCAAGTGACAGTTATGGCTTTGACACCACACACAAGCATTGTTCTTCTCTTCATTGATACTAGCACTCATAAACACACAGCCATTAAAATTAAGTACCCTGCAAAAAATTTAACTAGCTCAGAACTAAACCGTTTGATGACACCACCGGTTCCAGCTCAATACCTAAGCAATGCTTTCAACTGCCGACTTTTACATGGCGATGTCATTAGCGGTGGAAATTGTCGCCAGTGCATTACTTTGCAACTCGTTCTTAACCGATTTCCATATCGACAGTTCTAAGATAACTTAACTTTGGCTAGTTCTCAACCTGTGCCATTTCGGAAAGTTTGGAGGTAGTTTTAGTTGTGGATAAGTGATTATAAATATCCGACATTTCTGTCTTTAAACTATCACTTATGTAACCGGCACAGCGTGTAACTCAAGACTGTCTCTTTTGGAGACTGGCTCGTTATTTTACTGCAGGGTAACGACATTCATAAAAGGAAACTAACAGTCGCTTGCGAGGTGCTGTGGTGGGATAGAAACGAATGGTGGTTGTACTTTTTTTTGCCGTTAGCAATACGTTTGTAATAAGCAACAACAGCAGCTTGTCAGTTAATGGCAAGTACATACTTTAGCTTTACCACTTAAGCACATTATTAAAATGTCAAATATTTACAGTTTATTGCAGCTGCACTGTTTAGATTATGTTGTGGCTCCTTGAGGCAGTTGCTGCAGTAAACAAAATTGTGCAAAAAAAGTATGATGAAGGTGAAGTGTTTTTTAATAAGAATAAGAAGAAGAAGTAAGTAGAATGAGAAAGGACAAGCTTTGTGTTGCTTTTGCTAAACATAAAAAAAAAGTAAGCTTGCATATACACATATTAAATGCGCGTACCTCCTCAAATCAAGCATACCTCAGCGGTATATCGTTCCAAATCTTATAAATCTTATAAATAAAAATGATTGTGTGTCTGTGTGTTTTATAGGCGTCTAAAGCACTCAACCGATATTTATTATAGATCTCACATACACATTTTGATGTGTGTTATTTGTCCTCTATTCATGTCCAAAGTTTATTGTTGATCTCGCTGAAACTTCAACAGTAGGTTCAGAAGTCCGCTAGGTATGACACGGGTTGAATATAGTTTTTGGAAAAGCTCCCAGGTTATATCAAGTTGCAATTCGGCATAGCTGGGAATTTACACAAAAAATAAAGGAGAAAGAAAAAGGGAGATATATAAAAAAAAACCATCCAAAAAGAAGCTGTACCAAGACCAAGAAAAAAGTTAATTCGCTATATCTTCGAAACTATTTATGTATCAATACCAGCAGAGGAAAATTCAGAAGAAGGGTAGCAATGATAGAAAATTTTAGATGTAGAGGGGGTGTTAGAGGAAAATTAAGAACGGGTTTGGAGGAGGAGAAAAAGAAAAAATAGACAAAATGAAAATAAATGGATAAATGGAGAGGTAGCACCGAGTGTGGAGGGAAAAGAGTATAATTTGTCCAATATAGGCAACCTCAATTTTAGGCAGACCAACGTCTGCAGTGTCTGCTAATAACAAATAAAAAATGCTTCCAATTTCTTTCCTAGACAAAGTTTTCAGTAGAACAGAAAAAAAAATTGGAAACTCAATTTTCAAAATTAAAATTTTTATTAAAATGTTAAACCAGTGCCGAAACTTTTTAAAATCAATGAGTTCTCTGGAACTAGTGGCATTTTTTGAACTGGCTAGCCTTTCAATACCAGATACTTGTTCGTTAACGGAAGCATTTTCTCTTATTTGCTGAATTAAACATTTGCTAGAATTTTTGTACGTACTGCCAAACGTGTGACGATTCACTTCATAAGCGGCGGTTGCTTTCAGAATACTGGCAGAATTTGATACGGGCAGATTGCAATGGCCCTTTTGCTCTTATCCCACATTTTACTGGAGGTGTTAGAGATCATAACTCCTTACTATATTTCAGTTGTTAACCATTATTACTTCCAGATATATGCAGTATGGAAATTCCCTTAATAAGGGAGTTACCAAGGTCCCATAATAAATCGAAATTAGTCTATGACCATACCTGGAATGTTTCCAGTTTGTGTTACAAATTAGGTTATGATCGTTTAATTTGTTCAGGGCGCAGCTTGACTCAGTGTGCTGGGCCACGCCCTCAGAATAGCTCTGAAAGTACTTGGTTAAAATCAGTGATGTATGGATATATGTATACTTTGATTAAGACTTACAAAATTTTCGAAGCGACAATATTATAAGTATCATAAAGACTTAATTATATGGGTTGACTGTTACGAATACATTTATTAGCGCTCTTAAAATTATTCGAATAGCTCGAGTATTCGAATCGAATGTTACCATTCGAATATTAAATGAGCTACTGTTATTCGGATATTCGTTGGAGTCCGATTATTCGAATACTGGTTTTATTTTCAACGTTTGATCGTTGCGTTGGTTGGGAAACATACTTTTGTTAGTAAAAAAAAATATGTTACAAAAATTGATTTTATTTACTATTAAAATATGTGTACGCGGATAGTACTCTAATAATCGAACAGAAACAAATTTTCGAACACCATCGATTACTCGACGACGCAAGATTATTCGAATATTGGTATTCGAATTTCGCTATTCGAATACTGCCTTATTCGAATAGTTCGAGTACTTGAATATCAAGAGCTCTACATTTATTCTCCTTTAAATACTACTATTCTCCTTTAAATAGTACTAACACTGGTTTTCAATTATAATACCTGTGAATTTTGCGATCTTATATTTTATCAAATTCAAGTACTGCTAAATGTTCTGTTTAGAAAATACAGCCGTCAAATTTTTCATAAAATCCCTTGGTGCACTTAAGAATTAAAAAAGCTTATTAAAATTCTAGAAATAAATTTCACAAAATGTTTTCACTAGTAATATTTATTTCCTAATAAATACAAATACTTTTCTACTGAATTTAATTGCCTAGTTAAGTATCTACGAGTATATAGGAAATGTATACGCAGTGCCGAGTGGAGCATTAAATAAAATTAAAAAAAGTGTTTTTTTTTGTGATACATTTGCTGATGGGCCCAAAGATGTAGCCATTATATTCGCTGATTTCTTTAAGTCAAATTTTGTTATGAGTTTTATTATAAAACTCGCTATTTGATCATTATTTTCACTTTTTTTTAATAAAAATCAACAATAATAGGTACCTTCAAGTTCCATTTTTTTTGATTCAGGGTAATGTTTATTTTTTGAGTTTTATTTTTTCTGCAAAACAAAGTCTTATTCCCTGAGCGATATTTTATCCTTTCGCGGACCGAAAAACTCAAAAAGCCGCTGCGCAAAAAGGCCTTTTGAGTTCTTCGAACTGTGAAGAAAATGAAAACTCAACATTTAATTTTTATTCTTGAAGGATAAAATGCGCTCAAGGAATAAGTGTTACTTTCATCAAAGAAAATAAATCTCAAAAATGAGTTTTATGTTCGAGCAAAAAAAAAAAATAAAGCTCAAAAAGTTATGATTATTTGTGATCAAAAAAATAAAACTCAAAAAAGATTGATTAAATGTAATTTATATAGGTTTCGCGCAAATTTTCTTCAATCAATGCAGATTTCCGTTGACGAGACATGCACGTTCATATACATTAAGCTGTTCTCCGATACTGGGAAGCCTTTGATTTTTTTCATTAAAAATATAAAAATAATCATTATCGGGGGTCCCTGTAGATTTTGATACCGAATATCATGCCCCTCGAAAAACTTTTCTCCAAACTTCGCCTCTAACTTAAATTTTGGTAGTCTTACCTTATCTTCAGACGACACTTTTAAGGGGTTAGCTGCACTCAAGTCCTCATCTGAAAAAGATGTTCATAAGGTCTCGTCTTTTCTTTCTTAAAAATGTCCTGTTTTCATTGCACCTTTGAAAATTATTTTTAATAAATCTCTTGCTACAAGCACCTTCGTTCATAAGTTTCATAGTTCCTCTCTTTAAATCTGGTAAGAAAAACAATGACCGCAACTAAATATAAGCCCGTCCCGAAACTCTCAACGTTTCTAAGTGTATTGAGTGCATTGTAAAGCATAAACTCTATTTTGCAACCAATTCGATTATTTTCCACATCTTATATGGGTACGTGTCTGGTCGGACCACAGCCACGAGTTTAGCTGTGCTCATAGACTAAATACCGCAATACAGAATTCTCGGCTGGATTCCAGGTCGGCTCTGCATATAGCGACTTCTCTAAAGCCCTTGATAAAGCTTCTCATGGAATTCTACTCGAATTATTATCATACCTGGGCTTTCAATCCTATTTTCTGGAGTGGATAAAATCGTATCTATCTAATAGAGGTTTTGTTGTTACTATTACGATGGAGTATTACCAGAACCTTTCATTGCTTCATCTGGTATTCCGTTAGACAGCGTTGTAGGCCATCTCCTATTTGCTTCTTTTGCCAATGATACAAGTAGCTGCTTTCCCAATAGGCAGAGACGAATTTGATGAAGTAAAGCTTCAAAGTGATTTCGACGCGGCTCATTCTTGGTAATTACGTTATCACCTGCCTTTAAATATTGAAAAATGTTTTAAGATAACGTTTGCTAAAATCCTGAATTTTCGCATTACCTTATATTACTTTTGAATATAACTCTGCAAACTGTAGCTGTAATTAAAGGTAATGGGATTTTTTTTAATCCGGAGCTGAATTTTAACAGTCATGTTGACCTCGACATTGCGAAGTCTTACTCGGTACTTGGTTTTGTTCGTTGGAACTTCAGTAAGTTTTCTGACCCTTATACCCTAAAAATATTATATATAATATTTGTTAGTTCGCACCTTGAGCATGCACTTTTCAGTTGTGTTTAATTCATTTTTCATTGACCAAAGAAGCTTTTTGATTCTTTTACGATCATGGTTCTAGTTAATAATATTTTGAATATACATAAAATTCAAAAAAAAAATATTTGGAAAATTGAGCGGTACCAAATCCAAAAAATATTTAAATTCGCTATATAAATTTCTTTCATGATTCATGTTGGAAGGAAGTGGAATCTGACCACATTTTCACTAAATATTTTTTACTTTATTTTCCAGATGCCGCAAGTTATGTAACTCAACTGTTAAAGGCAATGTTGAGCCGATCTATATTACTCATTAGTCGCTCACATACTGTACAAAAAACCGCCAACTGGAATGGCATTGAAGAAATGTGAAATCAAATTAAATATTCCTACCCAGCTAAGTCAACATATTGAAGGTCCATTAAGCACATCCCACAAAGCTGTATGTCATTCGCCACACTCTCAAAGCTACGCGCTCGCCGCCTCAATGTGGTTTGATTTCACAGCAAACGTCTCAACACACAATTGCAATCGGAAATGCCATGGCCCTATACAAACGAACAACAAAACAGCGCAATCATATACTCAACTACAATTGCGACAACGAGCGCTGGACAGCAAATGCGACGAGTGCCAAAACATTTCGGCAGCACAGAGTTTCTCGCACGAATTACAGCAACGATTACAACGTCAATAATACTGCAAGCAAGATAACGTTGGCTACGAAAGTGCGGCGAAAATCCAGAGCGCCACCGCAAAGGCTTCTCGATCGTTTCACATTCAGCTTTCAACTATCGCTGCTACCCGCAATACAGTTATCGTTACAAAATTTACTCACGATCCCGCTCGCGCAATTACTTTGGCTACTCTGCTGTCTCAGTTTAGCACACCCGTCAGTAGCCGATTGTCCTAGCATGTGTGAGTGCAAATGGAAAAGTGGCAAGGAGTCAGTTTTGTGCCTTAATGCGAATCTCACACATATCCCGGTGCCATTGGATGCCGGCACACAGGTCTTAGATTTAACTGGCAATGAAATCGTCAGCATACCGCACGACACTTTCGCTGCGGTGAATTTATTGAATTTACAGAAAGTCCATTTAGCCAAGTGTCGACTGCATACGATCGAACGTTTCGCCTTTCGCAAGCTCATTAATCTCGTAGAACTGGATTTGAGTTACAATGTGCTCAGCAACATACCAACACAAGCGTTGGAGTTTATATCGGAGTTACGTGAAATTAAACTGAACGGTAATCCCATTTTAAGGGTACACGATGATGCGTTTATCTTTGTGCCACAACTGGTACGCCTGGAGCTATCTGACTGTAAGATTACGACTGTGGAGGTGCGTGCATTTGCTGGATTGGAGTCCACATTAGAATGGCTCAAGCTAGATGGTAATATATTGAGTGAGGTACGTTCGGGTACGATAACATCGCTCACAAATTTACATGGCATTGAGCTGGCACGCAATCAGTGGAATTGTTCCTGTGCGCTACGACCTCTACGAGCTTGGATGTTGCGTGAAAATATTCCTTATGGTATACCACCCTTGTGTCGTGCGCCACCGCGCCTAGCTGGCAAAACATGGGATAAAATCGACTTGGATGACTTTGCGTGTGTGCCACAAATAATCGCCACCGATAACACAGCGCATGGTGAGGAGGGACGTAATATAACTATGAGTTGTTATGTAGAGGGTGTGCCAGAGCCTTCAGTGCGTTGGATGGTGAAAAATCGTGTAATTGCTAACCTTACAGCACCCGGCGAACCATCGGCCAGTCCACGCACAGCAGCCGCAACCCAAGGACGCAAGACGTACGTGGTGAATATGTTGCGAAATGCTTCAAATCTCACCATACTCACAGCGGATATTCAGGATGCGGGTATTTACACCTGTGCTGCAGAGAACAAAGCCGGCAAGGTGGAGGCATCTGTTACATTGGCCGTTTCACGACGTCCACCTGAAGCGCCATTGGGTGCCAAAATAGTGTTGCTTTGCGTAGTCATTGCATTGCTCTTTGTGCTCGGCTCATCATTTGCTGCAATTTGCTTCTGTTCCTTACGACGTAAGCGCAAAATGCGATTATGGAACTCAGTGCCGCCAGCACGTACAGAAAGTTATGAAAAAATTGAGATGACAGCGCGTGTCTGCTCGACCGGCGATGGACCAAATACAGGCAATGGCGGTGATGCTTTAGTAGGTAATCGTAAAAAACCTGACTTAGGTGGCGGCTCAACAGGGAGTGGTGGTTGTAAGACAAATGGTGGCGGTGGTGTTAGTGTTGGTAGTGGCAGTGGTTTGTTTCCTAACGACGACAACGATTACCTGCATACAGCCACTACACCTCTCAATTGTGGCTCCGATGATGGCGGCGACTGTGGCGTAACGATTGTGAATCCAAGCGGTGGTGGTAGTGCGAAACGTAATGGTGATTACCGCAACATACCAACACACTGTGACGATGACGACGATTGCTTGGATGCCAATTATCAGGCCACAAAAACAAATTATGCGGGTGGCAAACACGCAAATCACACATCAACTGCAACGCGTTGGCGACCTGGTGGTGGCGGTGGTAGTGGCCTTGTTGGGCAGACGGGAATGCGACCGAGTCCGCAAACTATAAAACGAAAGACAAGTGCGGGCAGCATGGGTGCGGAGTGTGATGGTGATGTGGCTTCACAACAACCAGATTTGCACATACCCAGGCTCATCGAAATTGGAGGGTAAGTTACGTTTATTGTTTTTGTAAATTTGTTTTGTATGTCAGTTAGGACAGTCGCTTAGCGTACTTTATGGAAAAGAAAATTATAAAAATAAAAGCAAAATAATGGTGAGATGGTCAATAATTGATCAAATGGCATTATTCCAGAAAATATTGAAAGCTTTTCTAACGTCTATAAATTGAAATAAGCTCAAAGTCAAGAACAATTATTTTTATAAAATTTTAATAATTTTTATAAATTGGTTAATTAGAGGCAGTCGCCATGCCATATTTTAGTCGTAAATCTATTTCGAAAAACAAAAATATTCTTTGCCTTGAGCTTATTTGTAAACATGACTCAATTACAAGAAGGTTAGCTCTCTAGCTGACGTTTACTTTTGACACTTCCATTTTCTGGGTTTCTTTTGCGAACGAAAAAAAAGTAGGAGTATTTTTTTCATTTGTCAAGGAAATTGTACAAGAAAATCAAAAAAGTAGGAAATTAGTAGTAATACATTTTGTAATACATTTTGTCAACTAAACACAACATCAGAACATGTCATCCATGTAATTAAAAAACAATAAAAAACGGCCACTTCTCCAAAAAAAATTAAAATAAATTTCCAGAATCATGAATGTGCTAAAATGAAAACATTGTGGTTTCGGTGTAAACATTAAACCAGGGATTTTCGTCAAACTTAGAACCTTCAATGGCTAATACAATAAACTTATCTACTCAAACTCTGAATAATTGCACATTCGTGCTTCTGACAATAGGACTATGTTTTTTAATAATAATGACAAATCGACAAGATGCATATTTTTTTGGAAACGTTTGAGGGCATAACGACAAACGCACATAGTCTTCCAAGTATGTCGTAAAGTTGTAAGTTTCAATAAGATAGGATTGGCTCCTATTATTCATGCAAACTTAAAACAGAAGTTGACTTAAAACTGTTGCTTTATACATAAGTTAAGCCAGAACCCATTATCACACCCAGAGAATAGTAGTAAAGTTTTGTCAAAAACAAGACTTCGAATCACATAAGGAACAGCTTTGAAGTCACGATAGGCCTAAGTAAGTATATAAGTATGCAGGGACAAAATTTTAAGACTACCATTGCTACATACCGGAGTGTCCCGAGTTCTAAACGTCCACGACTACACTACGCCCCCAAAAAGTCGATCTAAATAATAATGCAAATAAATCTATTTTCTGAAAATAATTTATTAAAAATTGTATATAATATTACATTTTTAACTACTATTTTTACATAATTTCGATAAAAGGCAACCCAGAATGTAAATGACAATTTTTCAGGCAGCAAGATGGCGGCAATTGTCAAAATACAGGGTAACTGATGAATTTTGCTACATTAAGAAACTCAAATAATTTTTTTTTCAGTGTATGGAATTCATTTTTCTTTTATTCATGTTAAAGCTCATTAAATTTTATTAAATATAGCTTAATTAGTTTTAAAAATAATGGAATTTAAATGCCCCCCTGCTCGTCGATGCATGTGCGGCATCTTACAAAAAAGTTGTTCATTACTGCTTGGAGAGTTGAGACAGGAATACCCGCAATTGTTTCTCGAATGGATTGCCGTAGTTCATTCAAATTTGTTGGTTTTGCTTTGAAGACTTCCTGTTTGCAATAACCCCACAAGAAAAAGTCAGGTGCAGTAAGGTCAGGCGACCTGGTGGCCAACGGAATGTGGAGTTTCTGGATATCAGCTTATTGGGAAATTTTCGTCGCAATTCTGTCATAACAGGTTGGGCTATATGAGGAGCTGCACCATCTTGCTGAAACCACACAGAGTTGAAAGAAATTCTCATTCGGCGTAATTCTGGATAGAAAAACTCTCTCAACATGCTCAAGTAACGGTCTCCAGTAATCGTAACGGTGTGACCGTTTTCTTCGAAGAAGTAGGGCCCGACAATGCAGCGTGATGAAACTGCACACCACACTGTGACACGAAGTGGATGCAATTTCGTCTCATGGAGTATCTGTGGGTTGGAAGCACTCCATATTCGACAATTTTGTTTGTTTATGTTGCCGTTTAAATCGAAATGGGCCTCGTCAGACATGAAAAGACAGTTCAACATGTTTCCATCCTCTTCCACCATTTGAAGCATCTTCTGGCAAAATTCCAAGCGAATCGGCAAGTCTGCAGCGTTCAGTTTGTTGGCCATTTGAATTTTATGTGGGAATAAGTCCAAATCTTTGTGCATAATTGACTGTAATAACTGTCTGCTTACACCCATTTGAGCAGATAAGCTTCTTGTCGAAACACGTGGATTGTTTTGTATGGCAGCAGCTACAGCAGCGATTGTTTCCTCCGTTCGAACTGAAGGGTTTCGATGGTAAGGTCTTCTGTTGACTGTCCCATGCTCGGCAAAATTGTTTACAAGTCTTATTATGGTCCATCTGCTCGGAGGATTGCCGCCAAACGTGCGCCTATACTCTCTTTGAACCGAAACTACGGACTCCAGTGCGTGATAGCGGCGGACAATCCAAATTCTTGTTTCAGTGTCCCAGTTATCCATTTTTGTTAAATGTAAAAGTCAATCTGCAAAATAAAAAAGAAATTAACCAGATTCATTAAATAGAAAAAAAGTTATTTAATTTTTTTTTGGTAGCGGCTTTCATCAGTCACCCTGTATGTCACTAGAGAGCTAACCTTCTAGTTATTGAATCATGGTACAGGCAATTCAATTGAACTGTGGGTATACCAAATAAATTTACACATACAAACAAAAATTGTTGGATCCTGCGCAATAGGGTGGTAAACATTTAGAAAAATAGGAGTTACAATTATAAAGAGTCTTTTGTTGCACAAAATATGATGTATTTAGATTTAATTTTCGTTTTTCCTTTTAACTGCACATTGTTTGATTAATTCCTGCTTTTTCGCATACACACGCTAAAGGTCTCTTTCGTTTTATTTCCGTGTACAATTGGTTTGACTGCCAAAGTCTCAGCTGTTTTTGGGAGTGCCAATTGTATACAGGGCTGGAACAACAACTTCAGTTTTGGTAGGCGTATATACTGTGACGAATTCGATGATTTCTTGATTATTAATCCTGGGTTCGATCACTATAAAGTCAAATAAACGCACGCACAGATAATGTAACTAATAGCTAGTTCTATTTACTAGTAATAAACGTAATAAACGTTTGGTAACTTTACAGTAGTTCACTGTTCAACGCTTGAAAAAAACTGATCAACCTGCCTTGTTTGGTCCCTGCCTTATATAGTCCGACAGGGTGTTACCCCACGCACCTAGAAGTTTCTTGGTTGTTCGCTCTTCGTGTTCTGGAAGGGTCCGTGTTATTTTTTGGCATCTCCTCTTTGCATCGTATTGGCAAGCACTCGCGCCATCCCTCTTCCTCTTCCTGGACCATCGTTATCTCTGTTGTGTTTAACTAGTGGTGGGAGTGTTATTGAGTTAGGGATGGTATATGCTTGAGAATAATCGCCACAATACACTGTCACTGTGTATTTCGTGCGTGAAATGCAATCAAGTTGAAGGAAAAGGAAACCGTCCACTTTTTCGAGCGCCCTAGGAAAAACGGAGGAAGTTGTTGCGGGCCAGATCGTGCGGTGTTATGCAGTTCTGAGTTAAAGACGTAACTTGTTCTGATAACTTTCATTCTGTCGACATAGTGCAGGGAGCGAAGCCTTAAAAGTTCCCGCCTGGAGCAGTGCCAACCATAGCTGAAAAAATACACTCTGAGACGTGGAACAACTTAAAAACGATTCGAAGTGCCTGATTCCCGTACCGATTCATTCGACAATGAGCGCGCCAAATCCTTGAGAGTCTATAGTGGCTCTATCAAAAAAGTTTCCATTATGATCGATGCTTTCAATTGTTTTTCAAACCAACATAAAGTTTTCTTGAGAATAAATGAAGATATCTCAAAAACTAAAATGAATGGATCTGACATAAAAAATATTCACTTAAATATACCAAACCTAACATTGCAATGCAATACCAAATCTGTCCAGCATCTTAAAAGAAAATATAACTTGTTTTCAAAATAAATATTGGATTTGTATCCTTTGCTTAAGAACATATATATGGGAGCTCATTCGAGGCTTGCACTAGATACTTTCGTAGTCATAGCAATATATGCACATATTTTTAATATAGAATCTTACTTTTCAAAACAAATAAATAAACAAGTATTCATGAAACGAGCTCAAGGCCAAGAATAATAATTTTTCACTTTTTTAATTTAGCTCGTTTCATGAATACTTGAAAATGTACAGGCCGTAAATCAACAAAAATTGTTGGTATAAAAAAGCACTAACAAAACCGAGAGCACGCGGTAAGGCAGTTCTGCTGATAAAACAGATGTCAAAAAATGCATCATGATCACACTTCTAACTGTCAAATGGCGGAAGTGCTTCATGCATATGGTAAAGAAGAATAGAACTAGGAGTTTAGATGACATCAGAACCAGCGTATTGTTGGCTTAATGGTTAGCAATGCGTGCCAAAATTTCTCTGATGAAGAAGCTTAGCAGCTTCCGTAATGGATCTATAAGAAAAGCTATGGCAGTTGTCCCTAAACATTTTTCCTACTCTATTCAATATAAAAAACTTTTAATATTTTATTAAAAATGATTATTAAAAAATAAAAAAAAAACAATATAAGTTTTCATAAAAACTCAAAAAGTGAAAAATTATTATCCTTGGCCTTGAGCTCGTTCCATGAATACTTGAAAATGTACAGGCGGTAAATCAACAAAAATTGTTGGTATAAAAAAGCAAATAAATAAACATTTCAAAACAAATTCACATTTTCTTTACAATTGTCGGTAGCTAAATCGCTTTGGCGATCAGACTTCGCCAAATGGATTCAGGCTGATCGACTTCGCCGGTGCCCGAAACATGGTCATATCCAGCACTAGGGTTATGCACAAGAAGATCCATCAGGCTACATGGCTGTCCCCCGATCGAAAAACACGCAACCAGATCGACCACGTTGTGATAGACGGACGGCATGCTTCCAGCGTTTTAGATGTTCGCACAATACGAGGACCTAATATCGACTCTGATCACTACCTAGTAGCAGCCAAGATTCGTACCCGCGTCTGTACGACAAAACAGGTGCAACAAAAAACGCAGGGAAAGCTGGACGTCGAAAAGCTGCAATCGCAACAGACCGTTAATTTTTTCGCAGATCGCCTCTCACACCTGCTCTCCGAGTGGATTGCATGAGCAGTGGGATCTTATCTCAGGAGCACTCCGTACCGCAGCCGAAGAAGTAACTGGATTCCGGCGAACGCGAAGAAACAACTGGTATGATGATGAAGAGTGCCGCGCTGCAACGTAAACAAAGGACGAAGCTTACAAGGCAACGCTGAAAACGAATGCAACGAGCAGTGTGTGTGAACACTACCGCGAGTTGAAGAGGGAAGCGAGGCGGCTTTTCCGGGCGAAACAAAGAGAGGCAGAAAAGCGTGAAACAAAGGAGCTTGAGATGCTGGCCGACGGGAATAATGCCCGAAAATTCTATCAAAAAATTCGGCGAATGAAAGAAGGTTTTAAACCCGGGGCAAACTCCTGTAATAATGAGAACGGCGACCTGGTGGCCGATGTTCAGAGAGAACTCAGAATATGGAGGGATCACTTCTCTGCCCTTTTAAATGGAGAAACTGAGCAAGAAACCAGAGAATATGCCGAACCCGAGCCCACAATCAAAGATGATGAAGTTGACGTTCCACAACTCGACTATAATGAAGTGCGAATAGCAATATCCCGATTGAAAAACAATAAAGCAGCTGGCGCTGATGGTTTGCCTGCTGAGCTATTCAAACACGGAGGCGAGGAGCTGGTAAGGCGCATGCATCAGCTTCTGTGCAGAATATGGTTGGATGAATGCATGCCTGAAGATTAGAATCTAAGTGTTCTCTGCCCAATCCACAAGAAGGGCCATCCTGCAAACTGCGCCAACTATCGCGGAATCAGCCTTTTGAATATCGCATATAAGGTTCTATCAAGCGTATTGTGCGAAAGACTGAAGCCTCATGTGAACAGACTAATTGGACCTTATCAGCGTGGCTTCAGACCTGGAAAATCTACCATCGACCAGCTTTGTACAATACGCCAAATCTTTGAAAACACCCGTGAAAAAAGAATCGGCACACATCATCTCTGTGTTGATTTTAAAGCCGCTTCCAATAGCACGAAAAGGAGCTGCCTATATCCCGCTATGTCTGAATTTGGTTTCCCCGCAAAACTTATACGGCTATGCAAATTGACCTTGAGCAACACCGCCAACTCGGTCAGAAGTACCTCTCTGAGTCGTTCGAAACTAAACGAGGTTTCAGACAGGTGGACCCCCTATCGTGCGATTTCTTTAATTTAGTGCTGGAGAAAATAATACAAGCTGTAGAACTTAACCGCGCTGGAACAATATTTTATAAAAGCGTGCAACTGTTGGCATATGCTGACGATATTGATATCAGTGACCTTAACAACCGCGCCGTAACTTCTGTTTACTCCAAATTAGAAAAATAAGCGGAGAAAATGGGATTGGTGGTGAACGAGTTCAAAACGAAGTACCTTCTGACATCATGCAAAGAGTCAGCGCATTCGCGCCTTGGCAACCAAGGCACTGTTGGCAGCAATAATTTCGAAATAGTAAAGGACTTCGTTTACCTGGGAACCAGGATTAACACCAACAATAATTTTAGCCTAGAAATCCGACGAAGAATTACTCTTGCAAACAAATGCTACTTCGGACTGAGTAGGCAATTGAAAAGAAAAGTCCTCTCTCGACGAACGAAAATAACACTCTACAAGTCACTCACCGCACCCGTCTTGCTAAATGGTGCAGAAGCGTGGACACTAACAACATCTGATGAGGCAGCTCTGGGAGTATTCGAGAGAAAGGTTCTTCGAAAGATTTGTGGACCTCTACGCGTTGGCGACGGCGAGTACCGAAGAAGATTTAATGATGAGCTGTATGAACTTTACGCAGACGCCAACATAGTTCAGCGAATTAAGACACAGCGGCTTCGCTGGCTAGGCCACGTTGTGCGAATGAGCGAAGATGCTCCAGCCCAGAAGGTATTCTTATCGGCACCCGCCGGTGGAAGCAGAGGAAGAAGGAGACCACCACTCCGATGGAAGGACCAAGTGGACACCGATTTGCGATCCCGTGGTGTTTCCAATTGGCGCCAGTTGGCGCAACGAAGAAACGACTGGCGAGCTATGTTGGACGGTCAAAATCGCCCAGGCGGTTAGATGACCATTTAAAGAAGAAGAAGAAATCGCTTTGGCCAAGAGTGTAAAATATATCCTTGATGGCTTGGTTTAATAGTTTATGCCTCAAAAGCAAAAACAAAATATACGTACTTTTGGTTGCGTTCGCAGGCAGTTCCTCTGTATTAATTCGATTTGCAAAACGGCAAACAAAAATTTTTTAGAGGCATGTTTTGATATTTTTTGGAAAACTAAGGGAATTTTGCTTCATAAAAATCTATTTGAATGGAAATTTTCCTCTAGGCCCTCCAGCAGTGAAAGTCTCATAAAAATTAATTTCTTTGTTTTCGAGATCCTTGAAATTCTAAAAGTGGTTCAGATGAATTCTACAACATTCCCTACATCAGATTTAGTTATATTTTCAAAAAATATATAGACACGACTTTTCTTATTATAGTATAGTTAGATTAAAAATGCAGTATACCTTCAATTTTAAATTTTCTTTTTTATAAAGTGCAAATTCTATCCACAAGCTAAGTGGAGGACAAAACTATTTCAACCCACCCTGATGTAAGCATTTTAAAGAGAGAGCAGGATACAGTTGTTTGATTTCATGATTTACATGAAAAGGTTTTGTTTTGGTTCGTTTGTTGCAGTAGCGAGTCCAATTAGCGGTATTGCGCCGTTCGGATACCACATCTCGTGAATTAATCAGTGAAAACTGTAGAAAGAAAGCTGAAAAAACTCAAAGACCTTGGGAACAACTCCGTGTCAGTGAAGCTAAGAAGTTTGCTAAAGGCGTGGCTGCATACTGCTTAGAATAACGAGTCCAACTTAGATCAGAGTACGCTTCGAAGCCCTTTCGTCATTCCACTCATTTATATTTACACTTATGGACAAATAATAGGTGTATAAAAGTTGTACCCCATAACATCACATCACTTTAAATTAGAACAAAGTTGTTATAGCAATATGAAGAAGTGAAATTTTTTTTTTTTGGTGATTTTTTGACCAGTTTCAATTTGTATTATATTTGATTTTGTGCAGGCTTTGCTGGTCTAATACTGTTGTTAAAAACCAGAAAAAAATACAATATTTTCTGTTTATAATTTTTCCCTACGTTTCGCCAATCTCATTGGCATCTTCAGGGGTTAATCTTCATTTTTTCACATGAAACAACAAAAAGAAAACCAAAGTGACAAACATGAAAAATAAGGCTAAATCACATACATTTTGGCAAAATTAAACACTAACATGGGGTTGAACTTATACTATAAACATAATTTGCGTCGACTAAAAGTTTATCAAATAAAAAAAAAAAAAAAACCAGTGGGCAAAATAATAATTGTATAAAATTTTCAGCTTACTACCCTGTCGGAAGACCAACACAACAAAATAAATTGTATTAAACTTTTTTTTCGAAATGAAAGGAAACAATTAGGTCTATCAACTAATTTTTTACTAACCGGTTTATTCCCTGTGGTTTTTTGTAAGTTATCCGATTTTATTTTGCTTAGATTACATTAACTTGTGATAGGTTTCAAATGGAGTTTGATGCCAGGGCTTCTGTGATCTCTCACTAAACTAAGCCTTTTTCTGAAATTTAAAAGGAAAGCCAATCTCCTCTGGAAGTAACTCCACATGCACTCGATTAGGTTGAGGTCAGGGGATTGGATACAGGGCATATTAGCAATTCTGAAACACTCTGATACCGACTTAAAACTTGGATATTTATTTTATTGATAAAACCATTTCTGAGCCATTTTTGCTTATAGGAGATGGTTGCAAAAGCGATTTAGTCAACTGCTACCCTGTTCCTGATGTAAACTAACAGCCCTGTTTTAGTTTGCACTGACTACAAATTGTTATAGTTTCATTTGAAGAGTCACATTATTTATTATTCAGTTGTCGCTGCATTATGGCAATTGTCAGTATTTAAGTGCGAGAATCGGGCTGTAAGGCTGGGTATTTGCGCTGATCCCATGATTAAGGTAAAACTTAGGCATCGGTCAGACACTCAATGTCGTACTGTTCTTATAAATTGTAACTGGAAACTATTTTCAAAAGTGCAGACAGCAACTTTTTAAATATTTTTCTGAGACCCACATTAGTGAGCCGACGAAATACCCTAGTAGATATAAGCACGCATAGACATAAGCACAAGTGTTTATAAGTTGCCATCTTGCTTATCATTTACGGAACTTACTTGGTTGTGTTTTTGTATGCGCTGTGGCCCGTATTAGTGAATACACTTGACACTTGGCACTTCAGATGTTTAAATGATAAACTTACGGAAATAACACAAGCTAATGATGTGCATAATATACTCGTACTGTTTTTGTATGATTTGCTTGTAGTTTATAAAGCAGTCTGTGTTGCCAGTTTGATCTGATCGGACCACAATTACTTTTTGAAAAGATGAAGCTTTTGATAGGCAACAATGTTTAAAGGTATTGCTTTAACTGCATTCGAGAAGTATTTGAAATAAACAAAAAAAAATTGTAAACGTTAATTTAGGGGACTTGAAATTATGAAAGGAACACACCTAATAACAAAAACAAGAGTGAAGAATATATTAACATTAATTAAAAATTTTCGACTATTGAACAATATTGTTTTTCTATTATCTTATCCTTTATACTAGAGGATCCGGCAGAATTTGTCCTGCCCAGAATTTCGAGATATTGCCTATACCTACCCCTATTACTATCCTTGTCCCCTTTGCTACCCTATTACTATACCGTCATTCTCCTTCATTTAAAATATCTCAATACCAAATACTACATAGCTCGTAGAAATAGTTCCGGAGTAATATTAATTTACGCCTCCTTTTCCCTTACAAACCTTTTTTCTTAAAATGGTAGAGATTGACCTCATATTACTCTGAGCCAGATTTCAACATTCTACCATAAAGGGTTTGTAAAGATAAGCAGTAAGAAAATATAATTTGTGTGGGATTTTGCCACACCCTCTTCTGCCTTACCCATCTCTTGATATACTAAAGATTCCTGTCATTAGCTTCTTACAAATTTGCAATATTCTACCATGAATACTTCCGAAGACAGACAGTATGTAAATTTTCATTTGTATGGAAGGTGCCACGCTCGCTTCTCCCTTCCTCCCCCCTTTCAATGAGGTGTTAGAGATTGGTTTCCTTTAACTCTTTAAAAATTTCCAATATTCTACCATTCTACTGTCAGAGATATGCAGTACACAAAATCTCATTCGTATGGGAGGTGGCACGCCCACATCATCCAGTGGTCTGGATCCATCCTCGAACACACGAAAAAATTTCATCATGTCATTTCATCATTTTATGTATAAATATTATCTCAAATTGTATCAGGAACCAACGCTAAACCTTGCTTAGATAACAAGAACCGACTGGATATTATTCCTTTTCTTCCTAACATCTTCATCTATGTCTAGTCGGAAATCATTAGTATGTTACGAGGTTGTAAACTGAGATGTGTAACAAACCGTCTTTGTATAGTCTTTAGGCTGCGGAATACAACGCTGTGGCTTAAATATGGGTTTAAGAAGCAATTTGATGAGGAAGTTTGAAACTTTTGACATGTCCTTGCAACCATCACCTTGTCGAACTCTTTCAATTTTGCCCAAAAGAAACATACGACCAAACTTTCTTATTTGTACATGTCAATGTTGGCATATCTGCTAAGACGAAGGTGTGTCGATGGTATATTTCATGTCTTCTCCTTCACAGTAGTAGCCTTTCTGTAGATGATTGTAGTAACTTTTCCTAACTTGAACAAAATTAATAAAATGTAGTTTCAGTTACAACAGCATTTTTGGTAGTTTAGAAAGTAGTACAATAATTCCACGTGGCAACACTAAACGCAACACCAAACCAAACTTCAGCTATCTTTTGTCAAGATTTCACTTAAAACTTCTCGGTATGCTCCTTTAACATATTCACCAGTACATATAAAAACTCATACTATCACATTTATGTTACAACATTTTACTATATTCCATGGTTATTTGAAAGTTCTTACCACATACATTTACGGTTCTTAACTCCTCTTTTTATTGGCATGTATGTATACGTGCTTAGGTGTGATATTATTTAGTGAGCTTGGTTGAGAAATCTTACGTGCTTTGTTGGTTTTCTGGTCTGTTTTCGTATTTCGCTTTTGTTATTAAATGTTGACTCTGTTGCATTAGTTGGTTCCGCAAGTTGCTTGCAGGCATCTTGATAAATTGCTAACCTATTTCTTGTACACCTTTTAATCAGTTTGAGTTATTTTGCTCTTCCCTTCTATACTAATTTTTATAACCAATTGCGTTAAACATAAAAGCAGACTTATTTTTATGGTCTTATTTTGCAACAGCTTTGATATTTAAATCGATTATGGTAAATATTCACAATTGCTTTTACGTCTCACTTTTTCATTAATTTCGAATTTCAAAAAAACTTTCGTAAAAAACAAACCGCTTCGCAAATTATTTTAAGTTATTTTATTTTTCGAAACAAGAGTAATAAGCTATCCTAGAGTTCGACAAGTGGTTGAAACTCCACCACAGAAGCTGACAAAATAATTAATGAATAATAATAAAAAAATTAATGAATAATAATAAATAAATAAAATAAAATAAAATAAAATAAAATAAACAAAATTATATAAAATAAAATAAAATGAAATAAAATAATATAAAATAAATTAAAATAAAATAAAATAGTTAATGAATAATAATTTTTTTTTTAATGAAATTTTTTTTTTTCCTTTATTTAATTTAACTTTTTTCTAAATTCTATTTTATTTTAATTATTTTCTTTTATTTTATTTTAATTTATTTTATTTCATTTTATTTTATTTTATATAATTTTATTTTTTTATTTTATTTTATTTTAGTTTATTTTAAACTTGAATTAAGCAGCTTAAGCAGCAAAACTACACGCAGTATAGCCTATAGGTAAGGCAGCTGCGCTTGCAGTCAGAGTGAGTGGGTTCGATTCTCCACAAGATCCTCTGAAAATAGCAAAACTATACGAATCAGTCTGACGAGAAATCGTGGCTGTTTTCGAAATAGTACTATAACTATAGCCTTTATATGTTTGTTGCTTTCAATTTTTCCTCCAATCAAAATTAATAATAATTAACCAAGAATAATTATAAGCTAGTCTTGAGCTCGTTAAACTTACAAAATTATTTTATTTTATTTTAATTTATTTTATTTCATTTTATTTTCTTTTATATAACTTTATTTTTTTACATTTTTTTTATTTTATTTGACTTTATTTTATTTCATTTTATTTTATTTTGTTTTATTTTATTTTATTTTATTTCATTAGATTTTCCATTATACGTATGATTTTATTTTTCTTTATTTTATTTTATTTTATTTTATTTTATTTCACTTCATTTTATTTTCTTTTATATGATTCTATTTTTCTTCATTTTATTTTAGTTTATTTTATTTTATTTCATTTTATTTTCTTATATACAATTTTATTTTTCTTTATTTTATTTCATTTTATTTTCTTTTATATGATTTTATTTTCCTTTATTTTATTTTTTTTTAACTTTATATAATTTATCTTATGCCTAGTAGTATTTCGTAAGGCTATATAATAATAGTTGCACGCTGGCTTCGTATGTATATTAGTGAATTTCCTTACATTTTTGACGTCATTACATTGTTTTCTCAGATATTTTGCTGCTGGACACAATTGTTGCCTTACCACTTATTGTTTAAGTTTCAAAGGAAAAACTTCAACAATGGATTCACTGCTCGTGTATCATCTTTTCTTCTTGAGTACAGATATTTACTCTCCTTGGAGTTCTTTAATTTGAAGATGCAACATTCGAAAGTTTCAAGTACAAAATATATAAATACATACATATTTATTAAAGCATATATGTATTATTAAATATATATTTAAGTTGGATTTCCTAAGATAAAATCCTAATAGTAATAACGGCATCATACATTTTTAATCAAATTAAATAAAATACAATAAAATAAAATAAACATAATAAAATAAAATAGTTGGTAGTAAAAAGATTGTAAGCAACATGATATAATGGGTGCGTTTGAAAAAATTGTCATTTACTAATTATGACAAATATCGTAAACTACTAGTCCAATTTTGAAAATAAAACTAGCTGTTATTTGCCCTTTTAATTACAAGTTGTATTATATATCAAGAACTTTGTCACTACTATTGTTTTAACTTTTCCGGCACCGCTTCCATAAATAGTTTTATAGTAGTATTTGACACTTTTCGAGCTGCTGAACTCCACTTTTCACGAAAGCCTTTGGCATTCCTTGCTACTTTTTTGTTGCTTTAGTTTCTTTTTTGACCAATGCCCAGTATCTTTGAATTGGCCTGAATTCTGGACAGTTCGCCGGATTTGCTTCTCGAGGCACCAAAAGCACATTATTTTTTGAATACCATTCCAAAGCCAATTTGCTAGAATGACAAGGAGCTAGGTCAGGCAAAAAAAAGTGGAAACCTTATGTCGTCTTAGGAAAGGCTTTAATCTTTTTTCTAAGCATTCTTTAATGTATATTTGGGAGTTTGTTGTTCCCGTAGTTACAAAAGCACTGCTCATTTCTCCACAGCCGCAGATTGCTTGCCAAACCAGGAATTTACGAAGAAATTTTGACTGCCTTTTTGACTTAAATTTTCGTCCACATTTCCGCGCAAGTCTGCTGTGTAAAGCTCCTGGCCTGGAAGCTGTGAAAAGTCGGCTAAAACATACGTCTCGTGGTCCATGATGCAGCAATTCAATTTTTCAAAGAAACAAATTTTTAGTTTTTTTGCGCGATTTTTTGCCGGCCGACCACACCGAAGGTCCATGGTTCGAGCCCTGGTACAGGTAACATCAAAAGTGATTTGAAAAAAGTTTTTCAAAACGGGGTCGCCCCTCGGCAGTGGTTTGGCAAACTCTCCGAGTGTATTTCTGCCATGACAGGCTTCTCAGCAAAAAATTCGTCTCCTTTGTAGATGCCGTTCGGAGTCGGCAAAAAACTGTAGGTCCCACCAATTTGTAGGGAAAATTCAAATCGGCACACCACAAATTGGAAGAGAAGCTTGGCGCAAAAATCTCTTAGGAGGTTTATGATGATATACCTGTTGTATATCGCGCCATAGAGAGAGAGAGAGATTCTTAACAGAGTTTCTGTTTGGAACTTTTTGAACCTTGAACGTTTTGAAACCAGCTTCCTTTTCTGCTTTACGGACAAAAAACCCGGAGCATCCCACTGCGTCAGTTTTCTGTCAGAAATATTGGAGTTTTTCTGAAAAAAGGTGATGATTTTCTTTTTCATGTTTTGGTCACTGATGCCCCTTTTTCTGCCCAAACCTGGCTTACGGGTAACAGCCAATTTGTCCTTAAAGTTTTTAACACCCTCGAAACAGTTTTCGGGCTTACTTTAAGTCCTCGAGCAATTTTTATAAAAGTCCACTGAGGGTGGTCTTGAAAACTTTTACCAAAAGTTTTGCTTACTTCCATTGCGCTTGCCATTTTTATATGAACTACAGCATTTAGCGCAAATATTTCCAAACAGTATTTTCTGATATATATTTCTAATCATGCTACGAAAAAAATTTCAAATCAAATAATTAAGAAAAAACTTTTTGAATAAAATAAAGGTGAACATTTTTTTAAACGCACTCCTTATTCGCCACTTCTGTTAGTTTCCTTTTGTAATGTCATTCTTAAGTCTTATATATTGGGGATGAGGGCAAACTGGGATTACGTCTCACGCTATTATTATTACCACCTATGCCCGTTGTTCCCAAAGGATGGCCGCTACTTAAAGCTGAACTTCCTTTATTGCAACTTTGCACCAGATTAAGAAAGCTATTCGAACGTTGCCCTTTAGTGTAAGTGGATGTACCAACATAATTTTAATATATGGGTTCGGCAGAAAATCTTCTACCTAAGCCCAAACTCATATACCTCTAATAAAAAAAAACAAAATAAAAGATAATAAAATAAAGTAAAAAAGCAAATTAAAGAAAATAAAATAAAATAAAATATATAAAATAAAATAAAACAAAATAAAATAAAGCAAAATAAAATATAATAAAATAAAATAAAATGAAATAAAATAAAAAAGCAAATTAAAGAAAATAAAATAAAATAAAAAATATAAAAAAAAAAAAAAATAAAATAAAATAAAATAAAATATATAAAATAAAATATATATAAAAAAAATAAAATATATAAAAAAAATGAAATAAAATCAAATAAAAGAAATAAAATAAAATAATTTAAAATAAAATAAAATTAAAAAAATAAAATAAAATGAAATTAAATAAAATAAAATTAAATAAAATAAAATAAAATAAAATGAAATAAAATAAAATAAAATAAGATAAAATTAAATTAAATTATATAAGAATAAAATAAAACAAGTAAGAAAAGGGCTGTCTTCGACTGTCCCGAAGACTTTATACCTTTCATGAATACGCATCACGGTTTTAAGTGTCCGATCCTTACTCACAATTAGTAAAAGCTCCGCAAAACTGATAATTTAAAGGTACATAGCCCAAACCCCATTTATCGGAACAATCGATTGTATGGGAGCTATATGTTATGTAGGTTCAATATGGCTGATTTTCGCCACATACATTTTATATATAATAAGTACCAAACCTACAAAATTTTACGTTCCTAGCTTTTTAATTGCAAAATTTATAGTCCAAAACCCATTTGTCGAAACTATCGATTGTATGGGAGCTATGCGTTGTATTGCTCCGATCTTGCTGATTCCGACAAATGATTATTCTCATGCAAAATGGCGGCTCAGTACGAAATTTCATCAGGGTATCTCAAAAACTGAGGGATTAGTTTGCGTACAAACAGACAGACGGACAGACGGACATGGCTAAATCGACTCAGCTCATCGCCCTGATCATTTCGGTGTACTTATTGGTTTGGCCATCTCTTCTTCTCATACTTGCAAACATCGGGCCAAAGTTATAATACCATTTCATGTTCAAGAAAGGTATAAAAATAATCGTGAACTGCCAAAATGTAGTTTAATATAAGAGTTTGAAGTGAAATTGTTTTGCTCAGATTTGTGGTTGGGCTTGTTGGTTTCTGAGCCCTACGCATATATCAGCGTATAGTATCTAAAACCAATTATTTAGGATATAACCGTCCTGAGGGTCTTTGAAAGATATTTTAGGGAGAAATTGTACTATAGAAACATCCGTCAGGAATAACTTCGCCATGTCCAAGTTCACCTGGGCGTCCGCAAATTAAATGTGGCATACTTTTTGTAGCCATGCCCCCTGGCACCGGTGTGGTTTTTATCCATTACTAAGGAAAGGGTAGGTAGTTTGCTAAATATCTTCCCGAGTCTCATGTACTTTGCTTTTTGCCACCAGATGAGGCTTAAAATTTAATATTTTTTAAATGTAACTTCAATTACTTAAACTTATATTTATCACTGATGCCAACTATTTGCTTTATTTTTCTGTTTCAGCTCCGACTCTGCTTCTAGTTCCATATCAAGTCAAGTTGATGCGGCAGCGCGAATGAATGCAACTGCTTACAACCATATACCCACCTGGACAACAACACCCATCGCTACAACGAAAATAACCTCACCGCATAGCAAAAGAGTGGGCAATATGGGCAACAACAACAATGCTTATTATGGCAATGACGATGTCAGCACTTCGGTATTCTGTAGTAGTGAAAACGTTGAAAATGATTTATTCGATAGTAATTACCCAGATCTGTTGGATATCGCGAAGTATGCTGTTGCACAAGCGGCCAATGCCAATAACAACAACTCACATTACAACACTACAGCGTCAGCTGGTAGCTCAACGTCGAATGGTGGTGGCGCACTCTGTACGTTACCGCGAAAGTTAAAAAGTACTGGCAAATACTTTAAAAGCTCCTCAGATAGTCAATCGCCATTGTTGGCGGAAAACTCAAGTAAATATGGCAGTAGTACGTTGGGTGATGCTAGCTTCCTTAATGAGCTGGGCTTAGGTAGAAGATTTTCTGCCGAATCCACATATTCAAATTATGTTGGTACAACCACTTACACTAAAGGGCAACGTTCGAATAGTTTTCTTAATCTGGTGCAAAGTTGCAATAAAGGAAGTTCAGCTTTAAGTAGCGGCCATCCTTTGGGAACAACGGGCACAGGTGGTAATAATAACAGCGTGAGACGTAATCCCAGTTTGCCCTCATCACCAATACACGACACCCATCACCATCAACGTTCCTTTAGCTCAGCTGCGACACCTTTGCTAGATTTCTCCTCGCTGCCGTCACGCACTGGTGTTACCACAACGGGTGCACCCACTGTAGTCGCAGTGGCTTCATCAATGCATCCAACAACGAATACATCTGGTGTGGCTGCCTATGATTATCATGCAGCGCAACTGGAACGCTTTCTCGAAGAGTATCGAAATTTACAAGATCAACTGTGTAAAATGAAGGAAACCTGCGATACGATACGAAAGAAGGAAGCGCCAATGCGCGCCTCTGTAGGGCATTCTGCTCAACTAGCCGATCCTGTGATGTACAATGCAGCGTTAACAGCAAGCAATTCACCCGCCACAACTGCGAAAACGACAACGCTGAAGAGTAAAACGTTGCTGCCAGGGCAACCGCCCGATCCGCCACCCTATTGGCTGCATAGAAATGCGATGCTGAAACGGCTAAATGAGTCACAATCGGATATATTTAAAAGCTAATGAGACTGAGTTATGAAGCGGTAGCTGTTGCGACGATGAATGTGTAAGCTTAATAGAAGCTTGATCAGCATGGCACCAGGAAAAGGCAGTGAAACCAACATTGTTGAAGTAACGCATTTGGAAATTTAGGCAATTATTATGTACAGTAAATAAACTCAAAATCAAAACAAAAAATCTAAGTTATAAATTCCGTATTTTTTCTAAAGAAAAAGCTTTTATAAAATATGCATAGTTAAGATATTTAGTTAGAGTCAGTCATAGTCTACGTGGAACTATCAATTCCTACAATATTTTCTAATTTAATTCCTAAAATAAAACAAAGGAATTCTGTGAACTTCAAGTAGTCAAAGCAAAATAATAAAAAAATTATTTTTCTACTATGAAGTGGATTCGATCTTCAATATATTTTGCCTAATGAATCCGTTTATCTTTATAGAAATTTTAGATGGGTATATCAGCAAAAAAATGAACCAAAACCCACCAGTAAGCGGGTAAAAGCATAGTTCCACCAACAAGAAGTTCATGTAATGGAGTATGCGAATCATTCGCCGAAACTTTGCGAAATTTAAAATATGTAGTGGGATGTCAAAAATGCAGTAAAGTTAATTTTCATATCCGAACACATAACGGAATCACAAGGTGAAGTAAATAAAAAGAGACAGGAAACGGTACGTATGTATTTTCAAGGTACGCAGGAGGGTAAAATCTCAAAGAATTTTTACCCGTTTTTGTTAAAAAAAAGTTAGTATAAAGTTAAACTACTTTCTAACATCAACAATAGCAGACATTAGGTTTTTGTATTTTAACTATGCTATCTAACGTGAATAATAATAGTAATAGGTGAAAGAGGTCACATCTATGGATCAGCCATTGAGTGCCACTTTATTACCTTTTACCAGGAACATATCGGTTATTATAAAAATGATGTAAAGGACGTAAAAAGGAGCAAAAAAAATTATTTTTGATAATGGTTATTCTTAACCAAAACAAGTAAGGAAGTGTTAGTTCGGGGGGAACCGAACATTATATACCCAGTAATGACCTATTATGGCATCCCAATTTACGCAGGTATATTTTAATACTTACAGTTCATATTTGCGTTCAAATAAACAGACGGACAGACAGATATACGTATCGAGAGACGGACATGGCTACATCGACTCAGCTCATCCACCTAATCATTTCAATACACTTTTTGATGGAACTATCTCTTTCTCTTCTCATACGTACAAACATTTCATGAAAGGTATGAAAATCAAAAAAAGATATACAACTTCACTATTGCAGTGGGCTATTAATTACGTGCCCAAATATTTTGCTTGTGTGTTTTCCGATTCGGCTAATTTTTGGCAAGCGTATAATACATACTACTGAGAAGGAGCTGACCAATTTTCATTGAAATATCAATATTGAATTATAAGCGATTGCCTTTGAAAGTAGCAGAAATTTTATGCTGAAAAGTGGGCGGCGCCACGCCTACTTCTTTAAAATTGACAAAATTTTTTTGCGGCCGAGTTTTCCTTAAAAAGCTTATTATGTGTGCAAAATCTAATTGATATAACTTGCTTAGTTTTAGAAATATCGCTTTTTAAATTGTACAAAAAAAAATTTCAGAACTATATAAAAAACTGGGCGTGGACATTAACCGTTTTCGTCCATTTTTACAGTAAACAGTAACCTTTATATATAAAACATTATTGCCAAATTTCGTTTCCACAACTCAATTTTTGGCGGAGTTATGGCATAAAAAGTTTTGTGGAATAGTCCACTATAAAAGAGGCGGGGCCACACCCATTTTCGAAACTGTTTGTTTTTTGGATTTCTTAGTTTACGGAAATTTTAAAAATGAAATATAAATGATGCTATTTTACCCAAAGTTATTGCCTATTTAATATATCCACGATCCTCTTCAAAATCTTTCTTATAAAAGTGGGCCTTGACCGATTTCGCCTATTTCCTCGAACATTACTTGCACACCTAGAAACCTGCCTGCTGAATTTCGTTTCGATATCCTGAACGGTGTTTGATTTATGATTAATAATATTTCTAAATTTGACTTAATCAAAAGTGGGCGGTGCCACGACCATTTTCAAAAATTTCTTGAAAAATGTATTTTATGCCTCAATCTTGAAATATGCACCAAATTTTATCCTTATAGGTGTATTATGTAATGAGTACTCACTTTTTTTGTGTTTTCGAAAATATTCTATGTATAAAAAGCGGGTGTGGCTGTCATCCTATTTCGCCCATTTTGAGTAGTGCTCGGAGATGAGTACCAAGGAACCCGCATACCAAATTTTATTAAGATATCTCAAAATTTACTCAAGTTATCGAGTCCACAGACGGACGGACGGACGGACATGGCTTAATCAATTTCTCTTTTCGTCCTGAACATTTTGATATGTATAAGTCAATATCTATCTCGATCCGTTTATGTCGTTACGTACTGCCGTTAGGCGACTAAAGTTAATATACCTTGTGTGCGTAGCACTACTAGGTATAAAAAGTTTTCTTATGATAATGGTCAAAAAATTCCAAAATAGTATAAGGGCCATTTTTAGTAGCTCCCTTTTACGATTATTAAATGGTTTTCGGCCGTTTACTTTGGTATGGAAAATTGCAAAATTAAGATATGAAGCTTCGCAGAGGCTTCTTAGCTGTAATAGGACCAAATGCTTTCCTCCTCATACTATTTCAAGAAAGATCTGTGGATATTTTAGATCTTGTTCCAAGTTGATATTAAATTGTAGATATCTGCAATCTAGGGGGGAACTAAAGATATAATTTTGCTGAACTTTACTTCCAAGAACTAACAGAAAATCTTCTACCGTGCAATGAACCGGCGATAGGACTGTTGACCTCGTATATTTATTTAAAAATAGTAGTAAAATATTAATAAATTTATGTACTAAAACGTACTTATTATATGCAAAGAACAACGGTTTGGCGGACACAATATTTGCTCCACATTTTCAGATAGCGATATGACAGAGCAAAGAAGAAATTTGAGCAAGACAACTGACACCCTTGTTTATTACGCTATGATATTTTACTCAGCAAAATTTGTGAGTACGATTTCTTTAATGCTTAGTCCTTCTGACGCAAGAAGAATACGTATTAGGTATTGGAAAATTGATTAAATAAAAATTGTTTCCAAGTTCACCAAAAAATGTGTACAAAGATTCCAAACAAACCCGGGGTTTTTTCGTTATTTCGTGGCATGGCAGTGGCTCTTTATGGCAGATTAAGATCGTGTTGGCATTGAGTGTATTATTTTAACAAAATATCTTAGGATATAACTATCCACGCCTGCTCAACTAGCCCGAATAAAAAGTTTTTTTGCTGCAATTTTCCTCCCAACTTTTAGGATCCATCATTTTATGTACAGTCTCTGTTCGGTTGAATAGCACGGGCCACTACAATAGGTCACTATTATTAGGTTTAAACACGTCTTTAAATGGTCCTATATGGGGTGGATATCATAAATTCTTTTATGAAACTTCTTGTGGAAACAGGAATACATATTCTTATTCCACGAACGATTGCTCTCTCGTTACTATTCGATGTTTTTCGTGCACTAGTACCTCCCAGTATGGTACCAAGGGCTCCAGTTGAATGGAAAAACGTTTTTAGTACGCTAAATAGGGCCATGAAAAATGTTAAAACATTTTGAAATAGTTACTTTGATTAAAATTCTTTCCCGAAGTATCACGAAATAATTATTTCCAGCAAATCTTTTAGAATGCAGAATTTTGCAAACATCCGCGAACACATATATATATATATATGATTAGTTACTGATAAGGAAATAACAAAAAAGTCAACTCGCAATTACTCATGTCAACTACAAACTAACATACATATGTAATATCTAACTGTGCTATACTTTGTAATATACATATAAACAAAACCATCAATACCACATACATAAATTTCATACCAAAACTGTATTTATAAGCATGAAACTTTCTATAATATCAAACAAAATTTTAGTACTTGATTACTAAAAAAAAGACTACTTATAAATTTAACTAAAGTAATGTAACAGCATAAATATGTAGACTAGCAAATATTTCGGGTATTGGTACTAAACACGACTATTATCATCTACATAAACAAGACTCATAAAATGTTCAAGATCAAGATTTCATTTCTAAAAGTAATTTCTTATTAGCCTCAATCGCATTAGCTAACTAGTTGAAACAAATTATCATTATAAAGTTAATTACACAATTGGGAAATTTGAGTGTGGCCAGCAGCTCATAGAAACGAAAAACAAAAGAAACTTAAAACTACAAAAATACTGTTAGTTGTGTGCAATTAAAGTTTAACTTAAAATTTAGTTTGTAAATTATTCGCATCTAAGCAGTTTATAATCGAAGTTAGTTATACGGATATATTATTTTAGGGAGATACATAGAAATATTTAAGATAATTGAGATTGAAAAAATAACAAAATAAATAAGTTAAAATATATAAATCTGTGTTTCAATGCAACCATACTGGCATAGTGAGACAACAGTAAGTTTATTGACCACAAACTTGGCTAATTATTTTTGGGAAGCTTAGGTATCAGGGATGGGCGTTTTCAAAAAAGTTGATTGATAAAAAATCGCTACATATAATAAAGTTCTAACAGATCGTTGTCCGTACATTTCAGATACTCAAGAAAAATTTATAGAAGGATCCAAACCAACAGTTTTTAGAATTTTTTTGACTGTCTGTCTGTATGTTTGGACGCACATCACTCGAAACCGGCTTAATAAAATTAAATAAAACTTTCACCGTTGCATTACTAGACATTTAACTTACCATTTAAAATATTCCTTATTTCAATAACTTGCCTTGTTTCAGAGTTATAGACCGATATGTAGGCTAGTTTAAGTGAAATGTCTTAGTACAATATGGCTATCAAAACAAAGGGCGCCAGTAAGTGCTAAAATACGCGATGTGATTAAGTTCCATATCTCAAATGGTTTCGCAGATATATATAATTAATTAAATCGGAGTCAGTCTATTATAACTTCAGAGTCGCAGCGAAGCATGGCTGGGATTTCTGGTAAGGCCGTGTGCTAAACGGAAAAATTTTACTAAGATGAAATATGAGGTGAATAAATTTTCTATGGTGTAATATTATTTTCCATTTTGCTATGCCAAATGAAATGGTAAACTTCGGGGGTTTCCAGTAACATCTCTGGAAATTTTTTGGGAAAATCTCGGGATTTTCTTTTTCGGGACCAGTTCGAAATTATTTTCGGCTATTTTTATAAAAACAAATGTATGTCTTTTATGGGCTGCAAACCACTGAACCGATTTGACATTTACGGGATCAGTTGGTATAGCATAGGCTATATAGTGTTTCGAAAAAGAGGGTGTTACTACGCCTCTAAGCTATAAACTGACAAGCCGACGAAGAAAATAAAAGCACGATTTATTCCACTAAGCTCACGCATGCAATGGGCATGCTATAGTACCGGGAGGAGGTCCCCGTATTAGAAATCGTAGTTATAAGACACTTAACATAATTTTTGTTCCTCCAATTATTCGAAAATGCAAGTTAAGTGCTTCCGGTCCTGTTTTCAGTTCCGATGTCATTTGCTTTGGTTTCGGTTACGGTGCCAGATCCAGCACTGCATTTTATTTTGGTTTCGGCGGCCTTATTGTTAACTGAACTTCGCCCTGCAGTCGCAAAATCGTCATAAAGCTCTTCTAACGGAAGTCCATGGAAACGGCATTTTCAAAAGGGTTGGACCAGAGTGATATTGGTGTTAAAGAGTATATTGAAAAGGTGAAGAGATGGTTAGTATCATGAGGCGACATAAAACAAGAAGGGCAAGTATTTGGTAAACTGCGGCTTAGTCTGGATAAGTAAGAGCTTAAGGTATTACAATATCCACACCAATTTGTGCTAGGATGACTTTAGTCTTCCTCTGGAAGACGCTCTACTCTTCAGTTATGTCAGGTGTTGGATGTCAATTATAGAGTTCACAGGCCGAGATGTAGAGAATCTGTCCACCGCCTCGGTGTGCAGGTCATTTAGAGCTCGCCTGTGTTATGCAGATCGAGCGGCTGGGTATCGCAAACAACGTTTCTTTATCTTTTCTCCAAGTTCCGCCTGCAAGTGAATTAAGAATCTTGTTGTGTTTCTGCATACCACCAAGGAGGGACCCTTGCCCGAAGCCATAAAAGTACATTCGTCAGCGTAGGAGGCTAAAGAAACTCCCTCGGTTGCAACGGGTTGACCCGATATATAGAAATTAAACAAAATGTGCGATAGGACACCACCCTGACACCGCCTGTCCAGTCCTTCTATATTTCGATGTTGTGTCTCTATGATGGTCTTTTCGATTCCGCTTTTCGCGTCAAGCTTTGGTTCACATCCAATTTTGGATTTTGTATTGCTGTTTACCTCGTGCTATGTTGCATTTTCGATTCTGGTTCCACTTTTTGTTTCAAATCTTGTTCAGATTCCCGTTTCGGCTTTAAATCTGGTAATGGTTTTTAGTCTCAGGTGCACTTTCGTATTCTGGTTTCGGTTTTTTCTTTAAGTTTTTAAGTGTCACCCCGCCTTGTGGTATTTATTTTCGGTTGCACTATCCATCCTAGTTTTCGGTTCTTCCGGGTTCGGTGTCAGATCCTGTGTTGGTTTTGACTTCGTTCTAGCTCTCTTTTGAATACCGGTTTCGATTTTGGTTTCCAGTATGGTTTTTGGCTTGTTTTGCAGGCCATATCTCAGTTAAACCTTATATGTATCAAGTTTCGATGAAAACGCTCGTATTTTGCAACGTTTGCCCTGGTTGCAAATTAGCTACAGCTGCCATTCCGCACGCTACAACAAAACAATTTTGATAAAACCGCGTTCAGCTCGAAATGCAATGAGCCACGTGCAATGAACAGCAATTTGCTCGTTTGCTGTTTGTGTGAATGTAGGCTTTTAAAACATTACAACCGCAACCAACCGCAGCAAAAGGGCACTCGAAGTAAAAAATTTTTTCTCGTTTTGTTTCGTTTGCCCTTTTTTTGTTTTTTGCCTTCGCACACTTACATATTTTTGTTGAACCGGCACGCAGCTTTACTACCACAAACAAAACCGTCAAACATTTCGCAATGAACCTTGACCGGCTATCAAAAGTAGAAGTCGATATGTGTGCTATTTGTTGCACCGGTAGCAGCTGGTGGCAGCGTTTTCTTGAAAGTCAACTCAACTACCGTAGAACCCAAAATAAACCACTTACGCCCACTCTCTCATGTAACCATGCCCACTTGCGTAGCAAATAGTGCAAAACTGTAAATCACTCGCATTGGAATGTTGGAGATTTTTCCTTTGTTTGAACGCAGCTGCAGCCTACACTTTGACTGCCACAAAACCGCAGAGCTGCAAAGAACGAGCAACTGTGATGCCACATCAAGTGGCAAGTCGTTCGTTGAAAAGGTTGCGGTTACAGTGTAGCATTGTAACTTATTCCTGCGCACATAATAAGCACACCTCACCACATACGCACACTCAAGAATAAATATTGTGTACAATATGAGAATGGCAAATAAGGAAAGCGAATAGTTGGGAGAAACAAAATAAAAGAGTACGCACCCATTAAGTAGGCAAAATATTTAAAAATAAAACGCTGCAAGGTTAGTGTAATAATCGCAATTTTATATCTTTCATGAGCATGAAAAGGTATTATAAGCTGATTTTTGTTGGAACGATTTTCCGTCATCCCTTGTCAAGTTTGGTTTTGTGACAAGCCGGTTTCGGCGTTCTGCCATTTTCGATGCCTAGTTTCGTTCTGGTCTGTGTCTATCCGCTGCGTTGTTTTTATAGTCCGTGGGTGCTGTGGCAGGTAATGTCAATCTATGTGTTCGTGGTAGGTAACGTTAATATGCGTGTGTGTTTCCGCGGTATTGATACGTCCGAATTGTTATCTGTCCCAAGGGTTGTTTTTGTAGGTATGTAGACATACCGCTTGTTAGCTAAGCGGTAGGTTGAGGTAGGTAGAAATCGGTGATTTTTGCAGTTTGGTTCATATTTCGTTTTTGCTTGTTCATTGTTACGTGTTTGGTTGCTGTACCTGCTGGCTTGTGCTGTTTTTTGTAAACTAGTTTTAAGGGTTCAAATATTTCGTCAGAGATAGTGTTAGTTTGTTCGTTTATGATCCTGCCGTCAAATGTTTTTAACTTGTATATCTCCATGTTCTCAAGTACATTAAGCCGCCGGCCTTTTCCTTGTACGTGAAGTATTCGAGCCGTTGTTTTTATGTTAGCTGGGGTGCAGTTGTTCTCAAACATGTGGTACGCGAAATTAGATTCTGGTATTATGGTGGGTTTTCGTGTTTTTTTGTTGTAGTCCCTGATATGGTCTCGGAATCTTGTGCTTATTTTTCTTCCCGTTTGTCCTATGTAGCTGTATTGACATTCACAAGTAAGCCTATACACTCCGTGTCTGTTGAATGGGTCATCAGAATTAGTGTCGGTTCTTAGTTTTTGTCCGACGTTGTTAGATGTTCTGAATGCTGTGTTGATGTTATATCTTTTAAAGAACTTTGCTAATTTGTACGTCGCTTTTCCAGTGTATGTCATTGCCGTCCAAACCATTGGATTTTCCTCTACGTTTACTCTTTTTTGTGTTCCATGGCTACTTCTGAGTTTATCCACAAGTGCTTTCTTGTATCCATTATTTGCCGCTATGTTATATATTGTATTAAGCTCTCTCCAGTATGCTTCCTGTGTGAGCGGCATTCTCTGAAGCCTATCCACTAAGTGCTTCAATGCTGCATTTTTGTGCTGTTGCGGATTGTTTGATGTAGAGTGTATAATGGTGTCCGTGGCAGTCGGTTTTCTATAAATGCCGTAGTTGAACCTATTTGTTATTTTGTCAATCCCTATAGTTAGGTCCAGGTAGTTCATTATTCCATCTTTTTCTACTTCCATTGTGAACTCTATGTTGCTATGTTGCCTGTTGAGGAACTCTAGTATTTGCTCTTCGTTATCGTCATTTAGGATGCAGATGATGTCATCCACGTATCTAGCGTAGAATGCCACGCCTAACTTGGTTTTTAACTCCTGTATATATTTTCCTTCCAAGTTTTGCATGAATGTTTCCATGAGAATGGCCGATATTGGGTTACCCATTCCTGGTCGTAATTTGCGCAGTTTTTACCTTATCTTCAGTTTTGTCCAGTAGTGTTTTGTTGACTATATCCATTGTATCTGTTAATGGTATTGACGGGTATAAGTCCTTTATGTCAAAGAATACGACTTTACTGCTCCTTGTGAGTTTAACGGTCTCAAGTCTTTGTAGTAGTTCTATCGTATTGCTTATTGTGTATTCGTGCCCTAGTTTCAGAGTGTCCTTTAAAATCGTTTTTAGATGTTTCGACAGTTTATAACCCGGCGCGGACTTAAAATTAATTATAGGTCTCATCGGCGTATCCTGCTTGTGAATTTTAGGTAACGCAATGAGTGGAGGAGCAGATGGATTCATTTGTGGTAGGGTATATGCCATCCTCTCGTCTATTATTTTGGTAGCATTATTTATAACCTCTTTAACTTCGGTCTGGTATTTATCCGTGGCGTTATCCCTAATAATGCGGAATTTCATTTCCTCGATGAGCTTCTCTGTCTTTGCTATATATTCATCCTTACTGATTAGTACCGTTTGGACGGCAATGACATACACTGGAAAAGCGACGTACAAATTAGCAAAGTTCTTTAAAAGATATAACATCAACACAGCATTCAGAACACCTAACAACGTCGGACAAAAACTAAGAACCGACACTAATTCTGATGACCCATTCAACAGACACGGAGTGTACAGGCTTACTTTTGAATGTCAATACAGCTACATAGGACAAACAGGAAGAAAAATAAGCACAAGATTCCGAGAGCATATCAGGGACTACAACAAAAAAACACGAAAACCCACTATAATACCAGAATCTAATTTCGCGTACCACATGTTTGAGAACAACTGCACCCCAGCTAACATAAAAACAACGGCTCGAATACTTCACGTACAAGGAAAAGGCCGGCGGCTTAATGTACTTGAGAACATGGAGATATACAAGTTAAAAACATTTGACGGCAGGATCATAAACGAACAAGCCAACACTATCTCTAACGAAATATTTGAACCCTTAAAACTATCTCTCTCTATCTCTATGGCGCGATATACAACAGGTATATCATCATAAACCTCCTAAGAGATTTTTGCGCCAAGCTTCTCTTCCAATTTGTGGTGTGCCGATTTGAATTTTTCCCTACAAATTGGTGGGACCTACAGTTTTTTGCCGACTTCGAACGGCATCTACAAAGGAGACGGATTTTTGCTGAGAAGCCTGTCATGGCAGAAATACACTCGGAGAGTTTGCCAAACCACTGCCGAGGGGCGACCCCGTTTTGAAAAACTTTTTTCAAATCACTTTTGATGTTACCTGTACCAGGGCTCGAACCATGGACCTTCGGTGTGGTAGGCCGGCAACACTACCTTCACACCACGGCGGCCGCCAACCCTTAAAACTAGTTTACAAAAAACAGCACAAGCCAGCAGAACAATCAAAAACGAAATATGAACCAAACTGCAAAAATCACCGATTTCTACCTACCTCAACCTACCGCTTAGCTAACAAGCCGTATGTCTACCTACCTACAAAAACAACCCTTGGGACAGATAACAATTCGGACGTATCAATACCGCGTACACACACACGCATATTAACGTTACCTACCACGAACACATAGATTGACATTACCTGCCACCACCCACGGACTATAAAAACAACGCAGCGGATAGACACAGACCAGAACGAAACTAGGCATTGAAAATGGCAGAACGCCGAAACCGGTTTGTCACAAAACCAAACTTGACAAGGGATGACGGAAAATCGTATTATAACTTTGGCAGCGAAGTTTAAGAGATAGACCCACCAATAAATATAAAGGAATGCTCAACGCAATGAGCTGAGTCGACTAACCCTCTAACAGGCCAATTTTTGTTGCAAATGAAAAAAACTAATACCTAGTGCGATAAACTCGAATTCGAAGTCATATATCCAAAATTGTTCATTATTGTGATTTCGGGGCTGTAACCCCGCCTCTAGCTGGACTTGGCTGTTAACTGCCCACTCCGACTGTAGGCGGGGTATGATTTTTGACCAATAATTCTATAAATTTAACTATAAATCCACATCTTCATCATAATTTCAAATCCTAAACAATAATTTTGTTTTTTTACTATGAAAATCCTTATAATCACTTTTTTGTAGTTACCAAGAATACTTCTATCAAAACTAATTTTTATTTACAAATCGCACTTAAACTATAAAATCAAGGTTACGACATAGATAAAATATTTGGCAAAGGTTATGTATCAAGAATTATAGAAGAGAAGTAGAGGTATGCTTGTTATATCTGTTTAACTCAACCCCGCCTAAAGGCGGTCCTGCCGGTTAGAGGGTTAATCAATGTCTGGCCGTCCGCCTGTTTGACCGCAAGCTTTTTTTTTTTTATTTTTTTTTTTTTATTTTTTACAACAACAATCTTGATCTCTTAGTTCTCAACATGAACTCCGTCAGTAATCACGAAAGCTGATTGCTTATGGTGCTGCTCCTTATTATCACCAAAGTCATATGATTTATCAGAATCAGCCAGATTATGGGACCCATTATCACATGATGATGAGAAACTTATATTTCGCTCCTTTCTAGTTTTTAGGTTTCGTAGTGTTTTTTGGTTTTTCTTTTAATTCCATTTTTTTTGGGCAGCTTCATGCTGTGGTCTTTCTAGATTCTTGACTTGCTCTTGATTTTTAGTAATGTTTTTCTTTTTCCTCACTACTGTTAATGGAGAGATAGCACCTGGAGAAAAGTAAATAATTTCAAGAGGTAAACTCTTTAGATAAGCCATTTTGATCAGAATGCTGGTTATGTTCTCAAAACATTCGAATTTATTTCGATAATTCTCAACCTTAGAGTTCGTTACTGTTTCGAGCTACAGAAAAGCTGATTCCGTAAAGACGAATCCATTTTAGGGAAGAATTTCAGTAGCTGCAAATATTAATATTTTTTTAAAGGACCGAAGACCAATACATCAAGCGGTTGCAGTTTTCGTGATATACATATATGGTGGAAAAAATAGTAATCATACTACATTATCGAGGCTATAAATGGCAAACCATGGTTGTCCATCAAAAACGTATGGAGTCTCAGTAGTGAAGCGAGTGTACTCTGTAATATGGATAAGAACATTTATAAAGTTGTCAACAAGATGACAAGATATGACGGAGAATCGTTCCAACATACATCAACTTTCCACCCTGTCGGAAAATCTACAAAGCAAAATAAAACATTTATAAACATCTCGGAATTCATACACCCGTTGTTTCATAGAAGTGCTATTAAGCCAGTTACTGATACGACAAAAAAAATTTAGATTCATTTGCTTGCGAGGATTCCTCGCCGAGGAAACACTCAAACCGGTGGAACATAATTTCCAGATGCCTTAAGAAGCCCTACTATTGTTAGTAAACTTCTTCGCTCTGCGGGTGAGGCTTGAAAAACGGTTCGTTTTCTTTTTTTAGTTCTAACCTTAAAATTTGTATATACCTACATGAATTTTATTTTAAACTCAAAATAGAAAGAATGCATACTTTTAGAGAATTCAACACAGTGCTATAACCAGTCTTATCTATATTAAGAATTAGGTCCGCCCTTCATATACTTTTTTCAGGTTTGAAAAAGAAAAGGGAACAGCTTCGTTAAAAAATCCAGAAATGTGCGGTATGCTAGTATTTTCAGGTTCGGTTAGATTAGTTTCTTTCTTACTATGCATAGAAAATTTTAGAAAATCAATACCAGGTTTTTTTCTTTGTCCTGCATGGCCGGATGTTTAATTTTGAATATAGAAAAAAAATCACAAACGAATCGGTTAGCCAAGTCGTACGTGAAGCATGATGAAAACTTTAAAAATTCTTCAAGTAACCCGTAATTGTTTTACTTGGGAAGCTGTCAGTGCTTGGTTGAAAGAAAACTTTGACTGAAAACCTTGAACAGTATCCAGATTTGTTTGTTCTTTCGATCCCGAGATATTAGTGTTGTCCGCTTCAAGCATCAATTGACAATGTTTCTTTATTTTGTTTTATCTAATCGAACGGTTTTTTAATTTTTTCTTCGTCGATCTGTCCTGAGAACTTTCTTTTGCAGATATTTGGCATCTTGATAGCTGTAAAATATTACTTGCTAAGTAAAAAATCTAAAAGGGGGGCATCGAAAATTTGTCGAACCCTCCCACGTGCACTTATTCCAGATTTTACAATTTCAAAAATACAGCTTAGCCTTATTTAAAAAGTCTTCAAAAACAAAAAATATCGTCGGTAAACAAGCACTAAATAATTTTCAGGAGAGCGTCATACTCAATTTGGTTACTGTTTATTCGTGGAATAAGAATAACGGCGGCCAAATTTGAAAAAGTCGAAACCTTCCTCATGTCGAGCCTTCCATTCTACCCTACTTATTAAATATGTAATAAAAGTAATATAAATACGTCACTCGGTATTCGTACATGTTACTAAAGACTCAACAAATGTGTCAAACTGCACCTGACGTTTCTGTAAAATTCTTGGACACACCATTGATAGATCATGAGCACATGCAATCCCTTAGGCAATATGAAATTCTGTAATTCCTGAGAGAAGTAATCTTTGAAGAGATGATTTCCATGGACTTAAACCACAATGAACGATTATTACATCTATCAATCTAAGTAAAACAGGGTATACAACCAAAAACACCGTACACCGATTTCTCTTCAAGTATATAAAACGGAGTATAAGGATATGAAAATAGCAAAGGGCACCAACTCTCGTACTAGGTCACAATCGGCATTAAGAAAAAAATAAATATAGGTTGGCAGCTGCTTTTAAATTCTATGACCGCTTTCTCTCTTTAGTTGCAAGTTGGCATTGTACGCGCATCGCAACCTTGGCGGTTGATGCCACTACTAAGTTTCGTTTCAGTCGCTATTTTTTCCCTGCAGTTTTTTGCACAAACAATAACTCAAACGCGACATAAACTTTCACCTATGCTGTAATTTATATACATATGTAAAAGAGATGCATTTCTTCTATTTTTACAACACGGGAATTTTCGGGATTTTCCCTCTAGCTTTCAAATTTTGTTGTGCTGGAACCGACGTCCAATTATTTATTTTTTTTATTTTCCAAAGTGTGTGTACAACGGCCTCATTTGTATATGCAAATTGTCTTTTTGTTTGTATGTTTGAAAGCGCATCACTCAAAAACTGCTTTATGGAATTTAATAAAATTTATACAGAAGTATAACTTGATATCCTACTTAAGGTTTAGGACCCTTTTTATAGCAGAAAACTAATCAGTACCCGCAGAATGAACTAGTGGACACAAAAGTAGGGTAAAATCTATATAGACGTGTACCGTAGTTTGACATAATATATGTGAACAGCAGCCTAATTTTGTTGTTGCTGCAATAATATACGAGTTTGGATTCTTACACTTGGTTTTCACCTTTTTACACGAAATGATTTTTGTACACAATAGTTCAAAAGCTATTCAATCACTGACTTTATTTGTTTCAAGAAATTCTACTTAGGATGCTATAAAACATAGAGCATATATTTACAGTTTACCATAACATAGGGAGATGGTGATGAATACAAAAGTTTAGGTATAAAAGTATTGTGACGAATTCGATGATTCCTTGATTATTAATCCTGGGTTCGATCACTATAAAGTCAAATAAACGAGCGCACATATAATGTAACTAATAGCTAGTTTTATTTACTAGTAATAAACGCAAGACAAATTTAAAATTTGGTAAATTCACAGTAGTTCACTGTTCAACGCTTGAAAATAAACTGATCAACTTGCCTTGCTTGGTCACTGCCTTACATAGTCCAACGGGGTGCTAACCCACGCACCTAGAAGTTTCTTGGTTGTTCGATCTTCGTATTCTCGAAGGGTCGATGTTATTTATTGGCATCTCCTCTTTGCATCGTATTCGCAAGCACTCGCGCCATCCCTCTTCCTCTTCCTAGGCCATCGTTATCTCTGTTGTGTTTAACTAGTGGTGGGAGTGGTATTGAGTTAGCGATAGTACATGCTTGAGAAGAATCGCCACAGTATAAATGTTGTGTACATACTTGTACATGATCCAGCAAATATGTTTAGTAGTTAAATAATAGAATTTGTTGGTAGTAATTATATTAACAGAATCTAAATACATCCTTTCTTTTTTTTTACGCCCACCACTAAATAAATGCTGCATCTAATCCAATTAAATTTTTCACAAGTTTGTTGCTGGAGGTCTATTTTGAAAAACAAGATCTTTACACGGATTTTGAATCGTTCATCTAGATTTACTTACTAGTTGTTAGTTGAAATTAAGAGATTTAAAATATTCAACAACACCAACCAACAAATTAAGAAATGATTTGAAAATAAATCACACGCAAATATCCTTTGATCTGACCTGAAACCAGAAATCCCGTTAGTTTGGAAAAAAAGAAGGCCTGCGATTTTCTTGATCTAAAAAATCACGGAAAACCGGGATTACCATTACTATTATGTAGAAGGTGGCGCAAAAGTAATCCTCCTATCAGAAAATGCTATAAATTTTGCGATTGGCCCCTAAAGTCAGTTCTGTTTTGACATTTGTGTAGTAAACACATGCGAAATACACGTTAGTAAACAATGTTACGCTACACTGCTCCAGAACGCGGAATATTGCTGACTATTTATTTGACCAATAATCGGTCGGTGAAAAACGGTTACTGCGCAAAAGTAATCCTCCTATCAGAAAATGCTATAAATTTTGCGATTGGCCCCTAAAGTCAGTTCTGGTTTGACATTTGTGTAGTAAACACATGCGAAATACACGTTAATAAACAATGTTACGCTACACTGCTCCAGAACGCGGAATATTGCTGACTATTTATTTGACCAATAATCGGTCGGGGCCAAACGGTTACTGTGAATGGTGAGCGCTACAGAGCAATGATCAACGAGTTCTTTTTGCCGCAACTTGATGAATTGGGATTGGAAAACATGTGGTTCCAACAAGACGGTGCAACAGCACACACTGCACGTGCCACAACCGATATGCTGAACAGCGGAAGCTTACTTTTGCGCCACCTTGTATATATATATATAGAAAATAGTCGCACTTTGCAACGTGACTTAATAGTCGGGCCATTGTTGTTGCGCCGACTATGTACTTGGAACATTAACTAAAATGCCGTTCAAGTGTTGATGCGGTTTTTGTGTGCTAAAAACGCCACACAACAATGTCAATACAGCAAAACAATTTAAAAATATTTATTTAAAAAAACATTTTGAGAGTATAAATATGGTATGTAATGTATTTATTACGTTGCCCTACATGTCTGACATACATATATGCCTACATAGGTACCCTCTAGGGAAAGTCTCCAGTTCTACGCTGATGTGGTAGTAGAGAAATTAAAAACCATACTAATTCATTTTAGACCTTCCTGAACGAAACAGTTCTTAAATTCGTTCATGCATTTTTGAAATGCTGATAAAACATGGAGTAATCCCTTTTTTTTATTTCCCTTCTTAGCACCTTGAAACTATTTTACGTAATTGACGACTAGCCATTTAAACAGATTTGGCGGTCCGACCAAGTGCACCAGTTGTGTCTTCGTTTTGCTAGCTGTGCCCAGTTGGAAACACCAGATGATCTCAAATCGTCATTCACTACTTCCTTCCATCGAATTGATGGTCTCGTGTCCCTCTGCCTTTAACCTTTACTAGGAGGAAGTTGAAATAACTTTGTACTTCATCTCTACATACCTCAGAATTTTCTTCTCAAAGTATATCGGTAGGCTCTTAACAACATTTTCTATATATCAAAGCAGGCAATGGTGGCATTGTTTTAAAATACTGGTAAGCCATTTTAGAACGTTCTAAACCCTTAGCCATTTCTTACTTACTTTCTAATTACTCAGAAAAATGTTATTTCTACTTAAGGCATGTTTCTACCTTGTTGGCCCGAAAACCGAATGGTTTTTCTGGAATATTTTTCTCGGAAAGTATAATAGGTCGAAGAATAAGTTTCGCACAGTTATCGGAAAAAGCTTAAAGAAGCTTCACAAATTTTTTGTTGTTGATCCAAGTAAAGGGGGGAGGGGGTACCGAACAATGGCGGCAGGTCGCCGGCGACTCGTCCTCATGGTGGAAGTCCTAGCGTCTGTAAATAAAATCTGAAATGAAAACAAAAAATATTTTCATAATCTGTACACTTTTCCGCATCCGTCGAACTAGAACGAAAAAGAAAACATGAAAACTGTAAAAGTTTTGAGCTTTAAAGGAAAAATCCATCAACGGATGCACAAGCTGCAGATAAACATGAAAAAAAATTTCATCGCTATTGCTCAATTTTTGCGCCCTGCAGGACTTCCACCAACTCGGAAAATATGGTTTTGAGAAAAATGCGTTTGAAAAAAGGCAGCGGCGGACCAGCGCGCTTGACACCGCTCCACCAAACGGTCGATTACTTTCGTATTTAACAGATTTCAACTCGAAATTGTGAGAGCGTATTCTTGAAATATGCATCTATCTGAATATGTAAAAAGAAAAGCGATTTTTTTGATCTCACTAGGTAGAAACCTGCCTAAAGCTTAAATAAACGAATACCACCAAAACTTTGGGAAAGTTGTTAAAAGTCAATATTATTGTTAATGTTTGTTATTTTTTGTTGACGAGTGAAATATTGACTGTCATTTCAAATAGATTCTCACTAGGTTGCGCCAAAAAAAAATTGTTGAAATATTTTTATACGGAAAATCAAGTTCCTAGTTGAAACTAGAGTATACTTGCTCCAACAAAAATTTTTAATATTAGTGTTGCAACCGAACGTTCGCGTAAAATGCGCAATACGTGAATAAGTTCATGAAAATGCAATAAATTTAGTTTTCGTTGTTGCCTCCCAATAAATATAAAATATAGAGTATTCGCATGTATTCGACTTTATGTATATATTTTAAGTTAAGTGGCTGGACATAAATTAAAATTGTATAAGCCCTGCACAACGTGCGATTAGTTTTGGATGCGTTCGGGATGAGTTTCAAAGGAAGATGCGACTAATGCCGGTTCTGTTCACATTTGTTGCAGCATGTCCTATGGAGAGACCAATTGTACCCATTTATACCCCAATGGGTACGAAAGGACTAATCCACTTTCTAGACAAACGGCACTTTGAACTGTTATGAGTATGCTACAAAAACTAAAAGTGAATTAAATCCCTATGAAAATAAAAAATTTACTTACGTATATCGAATTATAGTAAATTTTCGGTTAAAGGGATTAGTCACGGCTCACTCTCTTTACAGAATCATCGCACAATTATGTACATATATATACAGGGTGGCTGATGAATTTTGCTACATTAAGAAACTCAAATAATTTTTTTTTCAGTGTATGGAATTCATTTTTCTTTTATTCATGTTAAAGCTCATTAAATTTTATTAAATATAGCTTAATTAGTTTTAAAAATAATGGAATTTAAATGCCCCCCCTGCTCGTCGATGCATGTGCGGCATCTTACCAAAAAGTTGTTCATTACTGCTTGGAGAGTTGAGACAGGAATAGCCGCAATTGTTTCTCGAATGGATTGCCTTAGTTCATTCAAATTTGTTGGTTTTGCTTTGAAGACTTCCTGTTTGCAATAACCCCACAAGAAAAAGTCAGGTGCAGTAAGGTCAGGCGACCTGGGTGGCCAACGGAATGTGGAGTTTCTGGATATCAGCTTATTGGGAAATTTTCGTCGCAATTCTGTCATAACAGGTTGGGCTATATGAGGAGCTGCACCATCTTGCTGAAACCACACAGAGTTGAAAGAAATTCTCATTCGGCGTAATTCTGGATAGAAAAACTCTCTCAACATGCTCAAGTAACGGTCTCCAGTAACCGTAACGGTGTGACCGTTTTCTTCGAAGAAGTAGGGCCCGACAATGCAGCGTGATGAAACTGCACACCACACTGTGACACAAAGTGGATGCAATTCCGTCTCATGGAGTATCTGTGGGTTGGAAGCACTCCATATTCAACAATTTTGTTTGTTTATGTTGCCGTTTAAATCGAAATGGGCCTCGTCAGACATGAAAAGACAGTTCAACATGTTTCCATCCTCTTCCACCATTTGAAGCATCTTCTGGCAAAATTCCAAGCGAATCGGCAAGTCTGCAGCGTTCAGTTTGTTGGCCATTTGAATTTTATATGGGAATAAGTCCAAATCTTTGTGCATAATTGACTGTAATGACTGTCTGCTTACACCCATTTTAGCAGATAGGCTTCTTGTCGAAACACGTGGATTGTTTTGTATGGCAGCAGCTACAGCAGCGATTGTTTCCTCCGTTCGAACTGAAGGGTTTCGATGGTAAGGTCTTCTGTTGACTGTCCCATGCTCGGCAAAATTGTTTACAAGTCTTATTATGGTCCATCTGCTCGGAGGATTGCCGCCAAACGTGCGCCTATACTCTCTTTGAACCGAAACTACGGACTCTAGTGCGTGACAGCGGCGGACAATCCAAATTCTTGTTTCAATGTCCAAGTTATCCATTTTTGTTAAATGTAAAAGTCAATCTGCAAAAGAAAAAAAAAATTAACCAGATTCATTGAATAGAAAAAAAGTTTTTTAATTTTTTTTTGGTAGCGGCTTTCATTAGCCACCCTGTAGTTGAAACTAGAGTATACTTTCTCCAAAATAAGTTGTAAATCTTAGTTTATTAGGCATGTAAATGCTCATCTAAGTTTATTACTTTCGCTATAGGCCTCTATTAGAAATAATTAAATGTTATCATCTTAAAGTTATTCCGGTAGCTATAATTGGAAAAGGAGTTCACGTATCGTTACACGACGGGGAATCACCACATGCGTATAACGTACAATAAAAACAATAAAGCCTTTATTCTAAAAATAAGCAAAGATGGTTTACAAGTCTCAATGCAAAAAAATACTATTTTTAGCTAAATTTGCAAAACGGTGGGAACGATATACGCCTATAATATACTTTTACGTTTATATTTAGGTATGATTACGCTAAAGTTAATTAAATTAAATACCTGCCAAAATTTAAATACCCTAATACGCGTCCAATTATATCTCATCAACTTGGCTGTATCTCTCTCGATTGTCTTTGCGCCCTCGATATTTCTGAATTGTGTTATAATTAGCACTATTTTGTCTAACCGGCTCGATTGACCACTCAATATCTCTGTCCCTGGAATAATACGATCAATTCTGGCATAAATTCTTAATCGTTATCAGTCTCAACATACTCTACAGAAGAATTGTCAAACTCAAATTCTTTCATTACATAGTCTTCGTCATCAACTTCACTACACTCATCCAACTCCTCAGCATTATCAATGATCTGGTATATTTGCATCTGCGTCAGACGATTTGGTCTCTAAACAATATTATATCGAATAAAGGCGCTGATATGTAAACAGCTGTAAGTCGCTTAACAACCGAAATTTGCACCCATGTAAGTTTTGTTACCACTTGTTTGATGAAGTAAAATCGTCCTTTTTAAGCTTTTCCAAAGGGACTTTATTCAATACAGGAATCCACGATGGAGAATTTAAAATTTCTGTTCATATTAGAAAATAAAAGAAAAGTAAAAAAAGGTATTCAAATGTAACATAAGGGTTAACTGCGTTAAAATGAATTTTAAGTGGGCAGGCATCACCTTTTAATTTATAAATCTACCTTCATGAAAATTTGTAAAAGCTGTTTGCTGCACTTGTAGCCCCTGAAATGAGCAAACTGAGGATAATGTATGTTATAAAAGACTTTGTGACACAGACGCTATCAATAAAAGTAGATTTAAAGTTGTTGAACTTATAACACTTTTTCCATTTATTTTTGCTTTTTTGTAGCAACAATTTTTGTTGCCAAAAGTAATATTTTTCACATTTTAATTTTTATGAAAATTATTATTGTTTTTATTTTTTTAATAATTATTTTTTAATTAATTATTAAAAGTTGATTTATTATAGCAATAACAAAACCGAGAGCACGCGGTAAGGCAGTTCAGCTGATGATAATAAAATAGATCTGCCAAAAAATCTATCATGATCACACTACTAACTCTCAGATGGTAAAAGAAGAATAGAACTAGGAGTTTAGATGACATCAAAACCAGCGTATTGTTGGCTTAATCGTTAGCAATGCTTGCCAAAATTTCTGTGATGAAGAAGGCTAGCAACTTCCAAAATGGATCTGTAAGAAAAGCTATGGCGGTTGTCTCTAAAAATTTTTCCTACTTTATTCAATAAAACAACTTTTAATAATTAATTGAAAAATTATTATTAAAAAAAAATAAAAACAATAATTTTCATAAAAATTAAAATGTGAAAAATTATAATTCTTGGCCTTGAGCCCGTTTCATGAATATTTTCCATTTATAACAACATTTATTTAAAAATTGCAAAAAAAAGCATTTTACAAAATTCCGTTAATTGAATATTTCAATTTCAATATTTTGCTGATGGTTTGCCTGCTGAGCTATTCAAACACGGAGGCGAGGAGCTGGTAAGACACATGCATCAGCTTCTATGCAGAATATGGTTGGATGAATGCATGCCTGAAGATTGGAATCTAAGTGTTCTCTGCCCAATCCACAAGAAGGGCGATCCTGCAAACTGCGCCAACTATCGCGGAATCAGCCTTTTGAATATCGCATATAAGGTCCTATCAAGCGTATTGTGCGAAAGACTGAAGCCTGATGTGAACAGACTGATTGGACCTTATCAGTGTGGCTTCAGACCTGGTAAATCTACCATCGACCAGATTTTTACAATACGCCAAATCTTGGAAAAAACCCGTGAAAAAAGAATCGACACTCATCATCTCTTTGTTGATTTTAAAGCCGCTTTCGATAGCATGAAAAGGAGCTGCCTATATGCCGCTATGTCTGAATTTGGTTTCCCCGCAAAACTTATACGGCTATGCAAAATGACCTTGAGCAACACCGCCAGCTCGGTCAGAATTGGGAAGTACCTCTCCGAGCCGTTCGAAACTAAACGAGGTTTCAGACAGGGTGACCCTCTATCGTGTGATTTCTTTAATTTAATGCTGGAGAAAATAATACAAGCTGCGAACTTAACCGCGCTGGAACAATATTTTATAAAAGCGTGCAACTGTTGGCATATGCTGACGATATTGATATCAGTGACCTTAACAACCGCGCCTTAACTTCTGCTTACTTCAAATTAGCAAAAGAAGCGGAGAAAATGGGATTGGTGGTGAACGAGGGCAAAACGAAGTACCTTCTGTCATCATGCAAAGAGTCAGCGCATTCGCGCCTTGGCAACCAAGCCACTGTTGGCAGCAATAATTTCGAAATAGTAAAGGACTTCGTTTACCTGGGAACCAGCATTAATACCAACAATAATGTTAGCCTAGAAATCCGACGAAGAATCACTCTTGCAAACAAATGCTACTTCGGACTGAGTAGGCAATTGAAAAGTAAAGTCCTCTCTCGACGAACGAAAATAACACTCTACAAGTCACTCATCGCACTCGTGCTGCTATATGGTGCAGAAGCGTGGACACTAACAACATCTGATGAGGCGGCTCTGGAAGTATTCGAGAGAAAGGTTCTTCGAAAGATTTGTGGACCTCTACGCGTTGGCGACGGCGAGTACCGAAGAAGATTTAATGATGAGCTGTATGAACTTTACGCAGACGCCGACATAGTTCAGCGAATTAAAACACAGCGGCTTCGCTGGCTAGGCCACGTAGTGCGAATGAGCGAAGATGCTCCAGCCCAGAAGGTATTCTTATCGGCACCCGCCGGTGGAAGCAGAGGAAGAGGGAGACCACCACTCCGATGGAAGGACCAAGTGGAGACCGATTTGCGATCCCGCGGTGTTTCCAATTGGCGCCAGTTGGCGCAACGAAGAAAGGACTGGCGAGCTATGTTGGACGGTCAAAATCGCCCAGGCGCTTAGATGACCATTTAAAGAAGAATATTTCAAAATTCACAGGCCCATTAACTTAAACCTAACTGTTTACGAACAAATTAATATAGACATGGTTAGTAACAACAAAAAAAGAACTAGTAAGAAAAGCGCTGCTTAGGCTGTGCCGAAGGCCTTATACCTTTAATAAAAACGTATCACGGTTTTCAGTATCTAACCGTTATTTAAAAAAAATATAAACTGTGCAGAATTTGACGGTCTTACCACGTTAATTGAAATATGCATAGCATAAACCCCGTTTATCAGGAAAGTGGATTGTATGAGGGCTATACGATATATTGGTCCAATCTCAATAATTCTCACTACACACATTACTTATGTAATACAGCCACATGGGAGCAATTTCTTGTATTGGACAGATCTTCTTGGTTCCGACAAACAATTAATATATTACAAAATGGCGGCCCCATACCGAACTTCACCGAGATATCTCTAAAACTGAGGGACTAGTTTGCGTTCAAACAGACAGACAGACGGGCATGGCTATTTCGACTCAGCTCATCGCCCTGATCATTTCGGTATACTAATTGGTGGGTCTATCTCTTCTTCTTCTCATACTCACAAAAATCGGACAAAAGCTATATTACCATTTAATGTTCATGAAAGGTATAATAACTTCAACTTTGTTACTAACGCTCACAGCTTAGTATACAATGTTGATTGTTGTTTTAGTGGCCGTGGACTAAAAAATGTGCCCAAATTTTAAAACCGTCACCCACCAAGTAACAACTTTAATTAAATTTTAATGGTGGCGTTGCTGCGTCCAAACTGTCACTTTTGAAGTAAAGGATTTTTCTCCAAAATGTTAGGTTAAATGTATACTTCAATTTAGTTGGCGTAAACGACTGTCGTTTTAAAATTCAGTGAACTACAAGCCCCACTTTTTTGATGAAGAACTTGCCACTCTTGGTTCCGTTATAATTTGATAAATTTTTACTCCGCATAGTCGTCGTTTGAATGCATTGATAATCCTAAATCCTCGACTCACTGTACTTGCCAGTGGCTGCTATCTCATTCGCTTCCGCTAGTTAACATGAAATAAAATTTTGAACATTTGGTTTTTGGTGCCAGTACTTCGACTAGATATTCATGCCGTAGAAAACTTATTCACGACAATATTTTCAAATAAGTTTTAAGGCTTTAACTTTTGGCATGTCAACCAGCTAGATACCCACAACAGCCGCAACGCTGGGTTAGGAGCACATTATTTTATGTTGAAAGATTAAAGAAGCAGAGAGTTTTAGTGCCAACAACAACAATCTTATAGATAAAGGTTATACAATTAGAATGGGGGTAAGCAGAGGTGATACCCGAATAAATGCAAATTTACCGGATTTCGCACTTCATAAAACGGCGATTGTACTTTTGACAGTTGCCCCATCAAAGTAAACAGAGGCCATGCCATAACTAAATCTGCGAAAGAGATGAAAAAAAAAAAAAGATAAATTTCCAAGTTGGTTGAAGCAGTTGTGTCTAACGAAATAACCGTTAGCTAATGTTTGCCTTAATTTAGCGAGGATGTCGGTCTGAGCGCATAGCAATGAAGCTGAAGGTTAGTTAGTTGTTTGGCATTCAAGCAAAATCAAAACGCTACGTTGATAAAGTTATTTAAAAGAGCTGTGGCGAAAGTTTTGAACGGATGCAAAATACTCGTAATCTAATGAAATGGCACACAAAATGTTCATTACGGTCACACTTCCGTCTCGTGAATTGGGCTAACCAATGTCAAAACGGCTGCTGCTCATTCTCATGCGTTCTACAAATGCTTGTCTTGGGTTATTTACTTGTCATGGGACCGCAGGCGTGGCGAGCCACTTGAAATGGCTACAACGCCCAACCGTTTGTATATAATTTGCATGCCTAATGAAGTGATGCCAATATTATTGTTGCTGTGATTAGGTGGCGTGTGACAGGAAAAAGTACGCCACCAAACGGGTGTCGCTATGGAATTGCAGGACACAGGAGCAGAGGCGTAGGGAGGCTGCTTTATACTTTGAGCCATATTGACAGTTTTTATGCAATGAGTGGGTAGCGCGCTTTAGGACTTTAATCTGGTCCATCCGTACCACTGACCCTGCGTTCTACCTTGTTATTATTTATCAGACGTGGGAGGTACATATGCCTACAGCTTTGATTTAGCAAAGGCACCCTCGCAGGCTACCAGCCTATTATCTTGTTTACTAAGCATGTTGTTTATTGTTTAGTTCGCTAAGTCTCAATACTGCCTTCATCTCAAAACGGAGATCTATTTAACCCTGTCAAGAATTCCCGAGAGCTATAATATGTAAGGGGAAGCAAGTGCAAAGGCCAAAGTTTAAGCATTAATAACCCCATAACAGCCCGGTCACATCGGGATTTTCGGGAATGCGGATTAGGTTGGAATACAATATTTCTGAAATAGATATGCCCGTCGTAGCTGAGGTTAGATGAAGGCGGCCACCTCTCTGGAGAGGCACACTTAGTCCGGATGGCTTATTGGGATACCACTAAATAAACGCTAAGTCTTCTTCCACATTTGCACGTTCAGGAATTGGAATCATATTCATCGCTTAATGTTCAACTCTTTCTATTTCCTCCTCGTCTCTGCAGCTGCGACAGAAATAGGGAGGGACTACTGGGGTTGAGTATGGACTTTTTCCCCCATATTTGGGGCCACATTTGCCTGGACACGTTCCAGGTCGTTTCCAATGTCCATCTGGAATTAGCTTTTTCCCCGAATTTACGTAGGAGCCAATGGTGGAACATATCGAAGCCAGTCCATTGAGAGATTGAGTGCAGTCGAGTGCTACCTTAGGTAAAGTGTTGCTGTCCTGAAGGGATTTGATTGCTGCTTGACTTTCACAGTATCTTGACACGATTGTGTAGTTTTTGGAGAGCAACCGGCGCGCAGCCTACTTTATGGCTGTTAGTTCAGCCTGGAATACGCTGCAGTGGCTCGGGAGCCTAATGCTCATAGATTATCCGATGAGACGCCGCAACTAACCTTCCGTAGAGCCATCGGTGATGATGGAGGTAAACCTTCTGCTTAGAATATTTACGTCCTCCAATCCGTGCCTCTCAGGGATTCTTGTTGAAAACTTGTTATCTGACTCATAGACGGCCGGTGTAGTGTAGCTTACTACCTGCAAATTTCTGGTAATTGTCCCCAGGATGCTTGCGTGTCGGAATCTGATCTCGCTCCAGCGCTGAACGGCGTTTAGTCGAACTGCACTACACCTTATGTGGAGCATAACCTCCAAAGATTTGTGGGCGTTGATGGAAGTGCACCCTTTATAAGCACCGCTGTTGACCTCTGTATATTGATCACCCTGCCTATGTTAGTGCATCCATCGAGCGCGGACCACCACACTGCAGTTCCATAGAAGAGGCCCATCTTTCAACCACGGCTGCTTTGGATGCACAAAGGACAGTGACTACCTTCATGGATTTTTCCTCAACATGGTTGTTCCAGTTGAATTAACCTTAATCACACACCCTGAGTCCCTGGAACTCACTCAAAATTTAAAAGCTTTATAACAGACGCATTTGCAGTTGTGTGAAGAACGCGTGGTTGAACGAACGTTAGCGCAAGAGTGTTTGAATGCTTTGATTTTGGTGAGTGTGAGTTCCGGGGACTCATGGTGGTGTTTTGTGTGACAAAATTTTGTTTAAGGTTTTTATTAATTTGTTGTGTTTTCTTAACAGTATTGTCTCAATATGTCGGTCAAACGTAGAAAATGTGAAAGTGTGAACCCTATGAGTGATTCTGCGGAGAAAATAATTACAAAATGGCTCGAAGAGGAAGATAATGGAAGCGATTGTGAACATGAAGGTTTTGGTGGGCCAGGACCTTCTCGATATTTTATATCAGAAGTATTTTCAGACGATGGGGATGATGACTTTATCCTCAGTGACCACGATTCCGCTTCCGAGTATTCTAATAGTAATAGTGAAAATGAATGTGAGAAAGAGGAAACCGCAAATAATTATTATTTATATGGTAAGAATAGATTCAAGTGGTTAGTGGTCCCTCCGACACGGAATCTTCGAACTGCTGGACATAACATCTTACGTATAAACCCTCAACCGATAGTGGAAAACGTTAGTCCAACAGACTTTCTTCTTTAAATGGTTATCTAACCGCCTGGGCGATTTTGACCGAAGTCCAGCAGACGCTTTTCTCAAAATTCGTATGACGATTTCTAGTATAATTAAAATTGATATACCAAACGAACTAAATATTGTTATACTTGCGATTATATAAAAAGATTCAAAACTGCTTACCTTTGCTTCCTTTGTAAACAACCGATTTGTCTCACATGTGCCAATAAAGTTTGTGCTGCATGTGCAACCAATGTGTGATTTCACCCTCTGCACGATTTTTCTTTTTGTATGGGGCCTAACCCTTTTATGCCTGATTTTCTACTAAATGGTATATGTTTAAGCTATAAATATAAAATTTTGTGTTCTTTTTACATTTTTAATATGATTTATGTTCATTTAACCTGAAGTGTTTAGTTTTTAGGTTTTTTTTATGCGCTCAGAAAGATTTAACAAAAATTAAATTTATGTCAAGTTTAATCGTAATTTTGAACTTTTTTATGTTAAATAAAAAAAAATTTTAAATAATTATTTCTAAGTTTTTTCTTTAAATTTTAAATGTGAGTCCTGGGGACTCAGGCTGGTGATATACGTAATTTTTCTTAGTGGGTGCGATTAAGGGTTAACTGCCCAGGATGACGCCGAGGTACTTGAGCTCTTGAGAAAATGTGCGCCAGTCTGGACCCGAAATTAAGAAAATCCAGTACTATGGAGCTGTGTATATCCCAGATTATGCCTACACTGGCACTCAAGTCCAAAAGTAATATTTTAGTCATGTGTCTTAAGCAAGATTGGAACGTTGCAATTCTAAGTTTTATATGAGCATTGTAGTAAACATCGTAGACCCAATTCTTTCCCTCTACATTTCTAATTTCTAGTTTGCTGACATGGGGCAAGCTGGACAGCGTTACAGAAGGAGTAACGTCTGCATATTTTCTAAAATAATGTTTCTTAAAACATTTCCAATGGCGGCCATCTAAAAAGTGAGCCCGCACAGGAGATTTCATTTCATTGCATTACTCTAGCTACCTAAAAATATGTAAATATTATATAGTGGGCCGCTCATTTCAAGACATTTTGTTTAATTAAGAGAAAGCCTTCCAGTTTTTCGGTGGTGATTAAAATTACTTCAAGGGCTTATTAACGGGTCTTGCACCAGAGTTGATGACGTTGTACAGAGTGCCCGCAGGCATACAAATGAGTCGGCTTTGAAGATGACAATGCATCTGTGAGCCAGTGCTATAACTGACCATTAGTAAAATAAGGATGGAACAAAACCCCATTGACCCCTTTCAGACACAGTGAGCCGCCATTTCAATTTATGAAAACATATGCGGAGACCAAAAGGTTTCACAATAATTTTATAAAATTTTATTTAACTTTTGATTTGAAACAAAAACAAAACTATAACTGTCACGCTCTCTCAGTTGAAAAAGAAGCACAAAGTACAAAGTGTGTTGGGGCGGAGATATACATACATACATATATACAATGTGGTTGACAGATATGGCGCGAGCACGATAAGAGTACCAGAAGGCGAAAAAAATTAATAATATTTTATGGTTAGTGGCGACGAGGTCGGAAGTAGCTACAATAGCGAAACAACTGCTGGATAAAGGCAGTGAAGATAGAAAACGTAAATGCCAAGCTGTCGCTTTATTGAATCACAGCACTATTTACTTGTATACCCCCTGGTACCTTGGCCAGTACTTTATTGCTAGACTGGTGGGCGTTTTGAGGATTCAAACATCCATGTGACTTATTTTTTTATCAAAATGTTGCTTCCTCTTTGCCTCGCTTTCCTTACGAACATTCAATTTTGTTGCAAATTCTGATATAAAAGATATGACTGCTTGACACGTTTCAGGGGTAGAAGGATGCCACAGGAAGAATTTTTAGAGGTTGCAAGAAGGCGCAAGGACAAAGGAACAAATTGGCGGTCGTTGTTATACCAACACGCACCACCGCACAATCACTTTGCTGGGCTCCACATTAAGCTTTGTTTTTTTACAGAATCGAAGATGTGCTTTCCAATCTTAACGGCGCTGTTGGTATTGCTTCACGTCGCTTTGTGTAGTCAAATAAGGTAAGCACCAATGTCAAACTCACACACAGCAACATACATGTAGTCAAAAGCTGTCCGAGTCGATATTCAGTCCTCATAATGTAAGCACGATTAGCTGGATTAGAGCTGTTTCGGCCGGTATGGATGAAAAGAAGAACAACATTTTTTTTTTTCTTTTTCCCTCCTATGCGTTTCAATTTGGTTTTTCGATTTTTTATCACAGGACACCCAGATAGCCCGGCGAACTAGTATATGCTGATTAATATAGATGACCATATTCCGAAAATCGGCCAAGTTGTAAAAATATAAAAAAATGTGTCATTTGCAAGGAAGGATATCAAAAACTTTTTATTTTTTTCCAGATATTCTTTTTTCTATGTAGCTCTGTTTTATCACAAAAAGATTTCATCCAATAAAATCGGTGGACTAATACAAAAGTTATAAGTATTCAAATAAATATAGCCTTATAATACTTAAGTACTTAGTTAGTGCGTAGGTAGATTTTCGAAGGGTTATTAGATACAAAAAACTGTTAATGCCGTTTTCTTAAGTAGGTAAACTTTAAAATTTCAAACCCAGGTACATTTGAAGCAAGAGCAAATTTTTAAAGCAGATAGTGTTTTCTTTGTATAACTAAGGAACCTTTTTGTATATTTTTAATTGATCTGAGTATAAATAGGAGTAAATGCGAATTGTTCCTTCATAAAATCTGCAAGGCTCACCGTATACTGTTCAGTCTATAAGTACATTTTATAACCCGTCATTTACTTAAAAAAATAATGTGAATAAAAGGGCCAGAGAGTTTGAGTGTAAAAATTATCCAGATATGTTCTGTTTCATCTGCGGTCAATATATTGTAACATGTGTTCCTTTGAAAGTTACAAACTATAAGTATTTTGGCATTCAGCCTAAAAACACTGAAAAATCATGGACACCGAATACTGTGTGCACCACATGTCAAATCAAATTTATTCATTCGGAATCCGGAACAAAATGGTGCGTAATAAAATTTAGGAATTTGCTACTTTTTAATGCATATCTAACTAGTTTCTGAAACTATCTACTCAGGCAACATATGAAATTTAGTATACCAATGAAGTGGAGGGAACCAATTTGCCATTCGACGGAATGCTATATTTGTACTACAAAAGTATTTGGGACTGGAAAGTCAAGAAAAGTAACGCATGCAAGCGTGATTGCCAGTACCAAATTCAACGGAAGTTGCCCATCTTAACTACATTGCCATTGACACATTCAACTTTAGTTCCGGGTCCAGTTTCATTGTCAACAGGAGCATCTGATTACGCTGCATCAAGTTGTACTGAACTTCACACGGCAAACGAAAGAAACGCTTTGTCACAAGCACAACTCAATGATTGGATAAGAGATTTGGAATTGTCCAAGGTAAAGGCCGAGCTACACGCCTTATATATGCAACAATTTAAATTCCTTTCATTCGATGTTAAGGTAACATATTATAGAACTCGTCACGAACCATTTTCCAAGTTCTATACAAAAGAGGACAGTGTTTGTTACTGCTTGTTCAAATCGTTTGGTGAACCATATGATTCCAAAGAGTGGCGATTGTTCATAGACGGCAATAAACTAGGTCGTATTATTACATATTGGAAACAAAAAGCCATCTATCCCGATCGCGCATGCAGTAAATACGAAGGAAACCTACGAGATAATGCAAAACTTACTTAAACTTATCAAATATGAAGATCATGATTGGAAAATATGTGTCGATTTTAAAGTCCTTGGAATGCTATGCGGTCTACAAAGTGGGTACACAAAATACTGTTGCTTTACCTGCAAATGGGATAGCCGAGCTCGTCAATACCACTACATCACAAAGGATTGCCCAGACCGAATCGAATTCAAAGTTGGTGTGGATAACATAAAATACTCCCCTCTTATAAAGAAATAAAACATTATTTTACCCCCGCTCCACATCAAGCTCGGCCTTATCAAGGACTTTGTTGAGCCTTTGGACAAAGAAGGCAAAGCCATCCGTCATTTGAAAACCATCTTTCCAGAGATTGCAGAAGCATAGATAAAGGAAGGCATTTTTGGTGGGCCGCAATTAAGAAAGATGCTTAACAATAACCAATTCAAAGAACTATTGTCACCAGTGGAGGCAGCAGCGTGGGATTCTTTTGAAAAGGTCGTTTCTTCTTTTTCAGGCAAACGCAAAAGTCCTAAGTATGATAGTGAACTACTTAATCAAGAACTATGCGAAAATAAGTAAATAAAAAAAACATATTTAAGGCCGTTTTCTAAAGTAAGCTTTAAAACCTCTCTGCCCGATAAACAAAAAATTTTTATAAACATTTTTAAGTTTCCATGAGAAAACGGCCCTAAAGCTGAATTCATCGTTCAGTTACGAACAAATTTTTTGTTTACATATTGCTCGTTCTCTTCTCATTCTGTATCAGAGAAGTGGAAAAAGAACGAGTAAAATGTAAACAAAAAAATTGTTCAGAACTGAACGATGAATCCAGCCTAAGAAAATTACACACAAATGTGTCACTTATTTATCTAATTTACTTATTTATTTTATTTTAGGAGTAAATATGTCTTTAAAAATTCATTTTCTGCACTCCCATTTAAATTTTTTTCCGCAAAATCCGCAAATGAAGTTAATTGAAAGTCGGTATCAAGGATTCTGGGATGTCGCAATGATGGTTGACTACTGTTTTTTTCACATAAGAGACACCGATCCTAATCAAAATAAGCGTCAAAACAAAACAAATAACCTTTTCAAGTATAAAATAAAATCATAGAGTTCAGACAAAACTTACATACATTGTTATCGTCTGATATGAACATATGCTAATATTTGTAGGGTACTCTCCGTATTGATTGTTCATTATCTTCGAATCCACAGGGCCTAGCGAAAAGTGTTGTATGCATTGTTTATAGCAAATTTTTCAAACCGTTTTGGAATTGCTCAATTTGTTCTTGAGATATACATGATTAAGTGGATCCATCTTTTTTTTTTTTTTAAATAACGGTAAATCGTAAATATCTCAAAAACGGTTTCATAGAATCAAAAATAACCTCAATTTTCGGAATCAGGGGATGGTTTCACATTTCATATTCGCGTATCTGGTGGAGAAATTGTAGACCATTTGTAGACCAGTGTTATTAGTATTATTTATATCAAACTCAGTTTTTATATGCACACAAAGAATATGTATTAGCTTCATTCGCGTAACGGCAGTATGTAACGGCAGAAGCGAATCGATATAGATACTGACTTATGTATATCAAAATGTTCAGGAGGAAAAAAGAAATTGATTAAGCCATGTCCGTCCGTCCTTCCGTCTGTGAACACGAGTAAATTTTGAGATATCTTGACAAAATGTGGTATGTTGTAGCTCATCTTCAAGCGCTGTTTAAAATGGGCGAAAGCGGATGATAGCCACTCCCACTTTTTATATATAGAATATTTTCGAGAATACACATACTTATAAGGATTGGTGTGTACAGGCAGAAAATCGAGAAAGATTTGAGAATGCCTGTGGCACACCCCACTTTTGATTAAGTAAAATTTAGAAATATTACTAATCATAAATCAAAAACTGTACAAGCCATCGAAACTAAATTCAGCACAAAAATATCCATTTATGAAAGAAATCTTCTTGAAAAAATTTCGAAATCGGTTAAGGCCCACGCCTACATTTTTATAAAAGATTTCGAAAAAGATCCAAGATATATTTAATAGGCAATACCTTGGCGTAAAGTAGCTTTATATCATTTCTATTTCACTTTCAAAGTGTCCGTGAACGAAGAAGGGGCGTGGCCCCGCCCTTTTTATAGTGGATTATTCCACAAAACTTTTTATGCCATAACATCGACAAAAATTTACTTATCGAAAGGATATTTGGCGAAAATGTTCAATGTATAAAGGTAACTGTTTTTGTAAAAATGGGTTAAATCGGATATCTCTATAACCACGCAAGCTTTACCAATAAGAACTTGAACACATAATAAGCTTGTTAATCAAAACTCGACCGCAAAAAAATATTGTGGAAACAAACTACTCATAAACAAAGAAATTAATTTACTCTTCAAAACTCATAACAGAAGTGTTTTTATTTAAAGCTATCAACTGGCTTTATAAAACGAACTGAAAAGTATTAAAATTGATCTGCGTTAATTGGTATGTCATAATAGATCAGGTATATAACTTTCGAGCTTAGACTTCCTTACTTCTTTATATCTTTCAACTGATGCATGGAAATTCCTTTTGTTGGAAAAACAATGGCTTTAACAAAAACGGGTGCTAGCTTGGCGTTAAACTTACTCGCCTTGTCACCCCAACTAAAAGCTTTTAACCTGATTGGTAGGTTATAGCGTTTGGCAGACTTTTCAAACGCACTTTTATGTTTTGGCCAGCTCAGTACGCACTAGTCGAAATTTGTCTATGCGATCTATTATATTTCTTTCTCCTAGTGGTTCTAATTTATCAGAGCAGATAAGTGTTAAGTAGAGGGATCTTTCAATAGTTCCGTCCTAATAACGTTTGTCGCTATATAAAGCTTTCACTGAAATAACGGAGTTCTTTAGCTGAGTATGTTAAAGCGACCCCACCGGGCTTCTTCTCTTTCTGTCGCAGGTTGAGGTATTACTACAGTTATCTAGCTATTTTGAATATAAATAGCGCGCTTTACCCAGAGTACACGAACGAGAAACAGGTAGTCGGAATTGATCAGTTTCATTCAGCTACTTTCTTTTGAAAAATTGTTGGGCTTGGGCAAAATATTACCATGAAATTTAAAGGGTACAGACATATTCATAATTCGCAAACTTTTTTGAACTTGCAAATTGAACTAATTCCAGCTCCTGGTCGGTTATGTTGATGTAGGTCTCTTAAAGCCAAAATTAAAAAACCGAACTATTTTTAAATAAATTACGACCTTGGGTGTTCTACAAAAGTTTTGCTGTGATAGAGCGTATTCGAACTTACATATTGAATACCTGTTTTTTCACTATACAACAATATTTATAGAGGAAATTATTTATGCCTCTACTATCTGCTCTTGTGCGAAATGAGAAAATGTACTTTGCATCCCATGCACAGCTGAGTATAAAATAAACGTTTTCGTATCAAATCTTGATATGGCAAAGGTCTGCAGTATCAATGTTTCCCTGATCGTTGAACGATTTTTTCTATGATGCTGATTTATCCCTCACCTCGCCAGCCAAACTTTCGTACATTTTAGTGCTGGTATATATTTCGCGTGAATGCCAGTAATTTCTTTATTTATTAACTAAAAGTGAGTTTGATTTCATCGCTTTTAAGAGCTTAGTTTTATACGGAACAATGAACAAATTTTGTAATATAAAAACTGATATCTGGCACCTTTGCAATATCAAACTATTCTCCGCTTATAAAATTGCATCCATCACTCTTGGTGTGCTTTCGGAGACTGCAAGACATTTACATGTTATTTAAGCTTCATATATTTATGTATGTAAACATATAAAAATGCGTACCATTTTTTAAGCTTATAGCTATTAGACTGGGCCAAAAAAAAATATGATATCCATGCTACAAAAGCTTCTTTGCTGCGAATCAGAACTTGTAATAGACTTAGTCTGGTTTTAATCATTATATCTTCGAAAGCAGTTGATATATGGAACTTAATCACACCGTTTACAGCAGCACTTCGGTGAAGTTATCGAAATAAAGGATATCTTAAGTTTTAAGCTAGACGTGTAGTGATGCAACGGTGAAGGTTCCTTTCTAACAGACTAAAATTCTCAAAACTGTTGATTTGGATTCTATTGAATTAATACGAGTAATGATCTCTCGTATAAATTTTTCAGAATGAAAAAAAGTTTTTTGATATTATTGAATGCACCTTCAATGTCGAGAAGGGCTATCAGCGTGTAATCCTTGTTATTCACTTTTAAAAGTGAGGTTTCTTTTATTGACAACTTTTCTTCAGGTGCCCTCCTTCGTGTGCTGGCTTACCCCACCAACTTCCAGGTTAAGGCGACGGGTCAGGTAAGAGTCGGCATAAAACATGTAGATCCCACCAATTTGAAAGGAAAATAAGATTTTCTACACAAAAAATTGGTAGAGCAGCTAGGCTAAAATATATATCGCGCCAAATATTTATTTTTTTCAGACCATTCACTTCCCTTTAAGTATATGTGTTTATCTTGTCGTGTGCCTGTAGTAATTTTTGGGGCTTTAACAAGTTTCTAAAGTATAAACTTGAAATCAGAAAACCACAGAAATTTTAGAGCTTGCTACTAGGGCTCCCCTGATTCAAACATTCATTCAGAAGTTTTTTGGGAAATTTTATTTCCTACAAAACTATATGCAGACAAATAATTTGGCCTCAATGATTTGGGAGTAAAATTAAAACAAACACCGATAAACCTCTGGGAATATATATATATTATATATACTCGTATATTGATGCGTAGCTATCGACAAAATGTGAACCTGTGTCACCCTGTGTTAGTACGATATGAATATAAAACGAGAGGTGCTAATGAGTGCTGCAATAAGCGATGTTATTACGTTTTATATCTCAACTGCTTTCGGAGATTTAATAACTTAAATCGAACTCAGCGTTCCATAAAAAAAAAATTTTGGGCAAGTCTATTGTACTTACTCACTTTTCTACTGCATATATGAGCATTTTTCTAATAACGCAAAGCTGTGTAGTTGTTTATATTTTTCTCTGTGATCTTTTATATTCTAAAGTTAAAATTAAAGTTAATAGAGATAAGCATCTAATTGTGCTTCACTACTTGGTGTGAATAGTGTTAAAAAGTTTTGATAGTGATTCATTATTATAAATTCATTTTGTTGAATTTGTGTGTGCCGAGTTCTTTGCATATTTTATTTGTTGCTATTGAAAGGCTTTATTTCATATTGCAATTGTTGTTGTGCTCTGACTTGCTTTTCTTATTTCTTTTTCGTTACAGCTGTTTTGCGTGGTTTGTTGAACGTCAGATACAGTGTGTTTAAAACTGTTCGCTCAGTACTGTGTCATTTAAACTGTCAGGGTTGCTTTTCTTTAAGCCGCTAAATTTTTTTTCTTAACTTATAATTTTTATTATAAATTTATATAAGTATTTATATGAAAATGTCGTGCATGATAGCAAACTGCCAGTTAAAAAGCGAGTCCGAACGCTTTGTAGCTTGCTGGCTGTGTGATGGACTTGTCCACGCCAAGTGCACTGGGTTAACCGGTAGAATAGCTGACCTGCTTAACGAAGGAAAAGGCCTGCGCTGGTCTTGTTCCAAATGCCGGTCGACGGAAGTTGATCTGTGTAAAATCTTTAGGCATATCAGAAACGGTTTTTCTGAAATAAGCAAAGATTTTTCATTGCTGACTGAAAAGTTCCAAAAATATGAAAATATTTTCAAAACCTTGGAAACTTTGGAGAATTCGCCTCATTTGGAATGCCCTGATCATCGCGAAAACAAGCGCAGGCGTACGGATGATCGGCCTACTACCTCAACAGTCCCGAACCTGCCTCAACCCCTTGAACTTATAGATTTGGCTTCTCCAGTTCCTAGTACGGTTGTCCGAGCAACGTCGAAGAACGCCCCTTCAAAAATGTCCACTAGGAAAAACCAGGAAATTCCAACTATTGCAATGGAGTCTGAACCAATCGTTGGTAAGCTGGTTGTGGTTCCTCGCAAAAAATCTATTTTTGTGTCTAGGTTCCATCCAGACACTACCGAGGATGATTTGTTGTACCATATTTCTTCTAAAGTTAAAGATCAAAGCGTAACTGTTAGAAAATTTAATTTCACATATCAAAGAAGTATGTCTTCGTTTAAGATGGATGTATCTGGGAAAGATTTCGATACTCTTTTGGACAGCTCTTTTTGGCCTCCCGGGGCTCTTGTGCGGGAGTTTGAATACAGACCGAATAGGAATGTTCAAAATGTAGCGAAAATTTCTCGTAATAACGTTGAGTCAAAAAACTGAGCACTAAATCCGTGAATATCTTTTATCAAAATGTCAGAGGTCTAAATACCAAATTAACTGATCTCTTTTTGAAATCTTTTCATTGTAATTATAACGTAATTGCTTTTACCGAAACTTGGCTAAAACCTCATGTTTTCAATTTAGAGTTTTTATGTAATGAATATCAAGTATATAGAAATGATCGCTTGAACAGAGTCGGGGGTGGTGTTCTACTTGCCGTTCATTCCTCCATCCCTTCTGAAGAGGTTAATATTCCTAACATCGATTTCATTGAGTTCAAATGCATCCGCCTTCAACTAGACAACGTCTCTATGTACTTATATGTTTGCTACATCCCTCCAGCATCAGATTTTTCAGTCTACATGCAACATGTCTCTCTGCTCAAAACTGTTAACCTTATGACTAAAGCTTCAGATTCAATTATTGTTTTGGGTGATTTTAACTTACCTCATATATCGTGGAACATATCTGATGGTAACATTATTCCAAATCCGTCCAAACTGGGGTTCAATGACTTTTTAGATGGAATTTCCGATCTTTGCCTTAATCAAATAAATGTTACCGCTAACAAGTTTGGGAAAGTCTTAGATTTAGTGTATGTTAATGATATAAACCAATTTTCTGTAAATCGTTGTGATCCGTTGGTTTTACCAGAAGACCTTTACCACCCTTCTATGGAAATAGTCTACGAAACCATAAGTAATGGCCAAGGCACTCAATGCTACTCATGTAGTAGCTTTGATTATAACTTTTCCAAAGCAAACTACAAGAAATTAAATAAAGAACTGTCTAAATTAACTTGGCCTGAATTTGGTTGTGATATCGATCTAAACGTCTCACATTTCAATCACACTATTTACTGCCTATTTGAGAAGTTTATTCCTAAACGTAAAGTAACTTATGATCATCCTACGCAAGCTTGGTTTACTAAAGAGCTTAAGGCTCTTAAAAATAGGAAAACGCGATCATTTAATTTATATAAGAAATCCGGATTAAATAAACATTACCTACTGTATTCCATTCTACGTCAGAAGTACATAGATTTAAATAAAAAGTGCTATAAAGCTTATATCTCTAAAACGAAAAGAGACATTATTCTCAATCCTAAGTCATTTTATGATTTCGTAAATTCTAAACGTAAAGTATCAGGGTTTCCCTCAGCCATGAAATATAAAGGCATTATATCTAGCGATAATCAATATATCGCAAATTTTTTTGCTCAATTTTTCACTTCTAACTATTCTGCTGTCACCAATTCAAACTTTCAAAACTATCCCTATAAGCTACACGGGACAAATTCAATTAATTCACCAATTATATGCGCCAAAGATGTTCTAATTTACCTTAAAACCTTAAAAGAATCTTTTAAATATGGTCCTGATAGGATTCCTACATGTTTCTTGAAAAAGTGTGCGAACCATATTTACCAACCCCTTACCAATTTGTTCAATCTATCACTAAAGTGTGGTGTTTTTCCAACTGCGTGGAAAGAATCGTTTCTTCTACCGCTGCACAAAAGCGGGAGTAGGTCTTCTATAAAGAACTATCGTGGCATCGCAAAGCTTTCTGCCATCCCAAAATTGTTTGAAGCTATTGTTACAAATCAACTTACGGGTCCGATCTCTACTTTGATAGCTGACTGCCAACACGGGTTCAGTAAGGGAAAGTCCACAGTTACGAATTTACTTGAGTTTACCAGTCATGTCTCAAATGGCTTTAGAAAAAATCTGCAAACCGACGTTATTTATACGGATTTCAGCAAAGCTTTTGACAAAGTGTGTCACTCATTACTTATTCATAAACTCGATCAGTTGGGCTTCCAGCCGGGTCTCAATCGCTGGATCTCTTCTTACCTTAGTGACAGGACACAAAGAGTAATGTTTAAAAATTTAGTATCCGATGTCATTTATGTCTCTTCGGGGGTTCCTCAAGGAAGCCATCTTGGCCCGATTCTGTTCTTGTTGTTTATAAATGATATTTCTACAATAATAAAATTTTCAAAAATGTTAATGTATGCCGACGACGTAAAGCTTTTCATGTCATTCGCGTCATTTGAAGATAGAAATAAGCTACAATCAGATCTAGATGCACTAGTTACTTGGTGCGATTTAAATTATATGCCACTTAACCTTAAAAAATGTAAACACATGGGTTTTTCGCGTGGAATTTCTCAGCCGGCTTCCTATACAATTAAAAATTATAGTCTTGAGCAAGTGTATGATTTTGTTGACCTGGGGGTTACTATGGACTATAAACTCAGTTTCAACCGCCATATTAATACAACAGTCAATAAGGCTAGAGGTGTCCTAGCATTCGTTAAACGATGGTCTAAAGAATTTAGCGACCCTTATGTAACTAAAGCCCTCTTCACTACATTAGTCAGACCGATACTTGAATATGGTTCTATAATTTGGAACCCGCGTTACCAGGTTCATGTAGATCGCCTTGAATCAGTTCAAAAACAATTTTTACTATTTGCCTTAAGAGATTTTCATTGGGATCCCTCGTACAATCTGCCACCCTATACGAATCGTTTAAAACTCATTAATCTACACACACTTTCTAGTCGGAGGGAAATGCTTGGAATTATTTTTATGATTAAATTGCTAAATGGTTCACTATCCAGCCCATTTCTTTTAAGTGAAGTGAACTTCAATGTACCGTCTCGTCCTTCAAGGCATTTTAAACCTCTAGTCTTAAAACAGTGCCGAACCAATTTTCAGTTAAATGAGCCTTTTCGCTGTTTGTGTCAAGATTATAACTCTCTTTCTGGTAGATTTGATATTTCAGACTCGCTTTTCAGCATAAAAAAATCAATTCTTTCTGTCCTAAATTCATAGCTACTAATTGTTTTTTATTCTTTGACTTCTATTTTAACTTTTAACAATAATTTTATTCTGTTAACTAGTTATTTCTTAATGTATAATCTATCCTATATCTACTTTACTTAGCTGATGAGGTTTTCTCTGTAGCTGAGCAGTTTTAGATCTCGGCGATTAGCAAACCAAAGCCTTTCAACGACTCGGCACGAACGAATAATCCGCGCGTTATGCGGATGCGCCCCTCGCGCCGGTCGGGCGGGATATGGTGGGTAATCCGTTGGGAATTATTATTATTATTATTATTATTATTATTATTATTATTATTATTATTATTATTTTTATGGTAAGTGTCATATTTAGTAAAACTCTATTTACGGGTACATACATAAGTGTTTGTGCTTGAATGTGTTCGGGATAATACGAATATGGAATTATCCTGATACGAATTCGATTGTCTGACGGTCACCGTGGCGTATGGGCGACCATAATCTAAGTCCCACGTTAGAGTGCCGGGACACTTAACATCAAAACGCTTGAAAAAGTTTTTTCAAAAAAGGGTTGTAGGCAAAACTTCCAGTGTATTGCTGCCATGAAAGGCTGCTCCGCAAACATTCATTTGCTTTAGCAGCTGTCATTCGAAATCGACAAAAAACTCATAGGTTCCATAAAACTTTTAGGAATTTTTCCAACCATGAACCATGAAAAAATGCACTTGGAGATTTGTCGACCTCTGCCCAAGGGGCTACTCCGTTTTCAAAAATTATTTTCTAAACCATTTTGATGTTGCCTGTCCTGTGATTTGAAAAATGATCTTTGCTATGACGGGACGCCACACTATCACCATACAAAAATAGTGCGACACAACCGAAAAGGAGGTCCGTCATTCCCACATCACCCCTTGCTTCAATGTGGTGTTCAGAGTGTTAATAATTCCGTTTTCTGAATTGACAGCTTACAAGGGAAGTGCCATCAAGTCTATCAAGATAATAACATAATGTGTGGGAATCTAACTCCGACCAGGTTTACCGTGTCAGCAGCTAGACAGCCATTGGTTTTAAAGTTCACCAAATAGTTTAGATCCACAAGCGAAACAAAGGTTTCCTTGTGAAATAGTACTAGGCTCACTATATTAAGAATGCAGTCATAAAAATTAATTCGCTTTTGCAAATGTGAAACCGAATATTCGCAACATCCCTCGTATGTATGTAGGTTAAGACGCAGTGCTCCTATTAGTATGTAACACAATATGGTAGTGCAAATATTATCGCTTACAAGTACTTAAACTTATGTTTGTCCTTAATATTTTCTTCTTTCATAAAACACTACATTTACACATTCACATAAATGTATATATATACATATTTGTATACAGATAAAGGATGCAACTTTTTGAATTTTTACAATACTGTGTTTTCGGGACTAGCCGCTGGATTTGAATACTCATTATTCTATAAGAAGGTATCTAGACAAAAGTGCAGAAATGTTTGCCTAGATACTTTGATACCCTTTTAATATGCTTTTTGATTATAAAAATTTATTGCATTTGAAAAATCGGTATATTTTGGCTCAGTCAATCCACGTAGAAAGCAAAATATTGGTTTTGTTAAACAGAAGGTTCTAGAGATTTTAAGTTACTTGTTGGAACATACTCGTACAACAGTCAATGGCTTATCCAGCGAACCAATGAACAATCCTATTGAGCATCAGACAAGAGGAGAATATGTTAAATTACTCGAACTTCATGCAGCAAGGTAAAAAATGTGATCTTGAAGAGTTTTTAAAACCGGGATATATTGTTTGAATTTTCAAAATCGGTTCAGTATTTCGGCTCTTATATTATTTAAAACGAAAACGAGAGGAAATTTCAGTTTGCAATTAAAAGGATTCTATTTTTTCTTTTAAAAATTAAAGATAGGCGTTTGTTTGTATCACCAATAACACAATTATTATCAAAAATAAATTCACACTAATTTAAGTCATCCTTTTCAGAGGTTCTGAGTTGTCAGCTAAATAAAAAAGATTTTTATAAGTATGAAAGTTTCACTAGTTGTGAAAAAATTACAACTTTGTTAAGTTTATAGTGACATATAAAAACAAGAGTTCAATATTAAATAATTATATGGAAAACAGTCGATAGAGGGTACGGCAGACTCGCAAGCACCTGTAAGTTTTTAAGAATTCGCAAGTTAAAAAAGTTAATATATGACTCATTATTAAAGCACATACATTTAGCTTTTTGAAAATCGAGAAAATCCCGGGATTTAGAAAAGAAATCCAGCGATTTCCAGGACCTAAAAGCGCACGAAATCAAGGGATTGCCGTGTCTAGTACTACAGACGTATCAGTTCTTACATAAGTAAATGTAAAAAAGAAACTCCTTTACTAGAGTAATTTTGCGACTGCATCCAATATTTATGAAGTACATCAAGTTGCACAAGACAAATTTAAAAGCAGCTGCTGAGAGTTTGCTCATGTTGTTTTTAGATTCCCAGAAGTGAAGAGTTGAAGAACCTTTTTTCGTGTTGTCAGTATTAACCAGTAAACTATGTGGAGTTCTTAAAACTAAAATGGAACGTGAGGGTCCGAAATGACCATCATTCTTTATATTTATATTTATTTAGACCAAGGTATGTAGAGCTCACAACTGGTTAGAGTTTTAGTGGTTGTTGTTGTGACCACAAAGTACTCCACTAAGACTGAAGCGACTTGCCCCTGTGGGTTAGGGCCTTAGAATATGCCCCAGGTAGGCATACCGGTCGTAAGAGGAGCTAAAATGCATAAAAGTAATGGCGTCCAACTCGATGGTTGATCTACGGATATGATGCCACTAACCTCTCACTACCCATTTTTTCCTTCCTTACGGAAGGAGGGGTGACATGACCTAGAAGGTTCCACTGGTCATACCAAATCGCTACCAAAAACCTTCAGGGAGTGCTTTTGTCGTTACAAAACAAAATTGAGGCGACTTAGGGTAGAGTTACGAATATGGGCAGCGCTTGTCGGGATGGATCCGTTCCTGGTACTATCAAATCTGCATGGGAAACAATTTGTTTGACACCGTCAAAGAAAGTGCTAGTAGCGAATCCGTGTAGACCTACCCTTACGTATCGGAAAGTGTCTTTTTATACCTAGTAGTACTTCAGACACGAGGTATATTAACTTTAGTCGCGTAACGGCAGTGCGTAACGGCATTAACGGATCGAGATAGATATTGACTTATATATAACAAAATGTTCAGGACGAAAAGAGAAATTGATTAAGCCATGTCCGTCCGTCCGTCTGTGAACACGATAACTTGAGTAAATTTTGAGATATCTTAATGAAGGGTTCCTTGGCACTCATCTCCGAGCGCTATTTAAAATGGGCGAAATCGGATGATAGCCACGCCCACTTTTTATATATATAATATTTTCGAAAACACAAAAAAAGTGATTACTCAGTACATAATATACCTATAAGGATAAAATTTATTGAATACATTGATATTGAGGCATATAAAAAATGTTTAAAGAAATTTTTGAAAATGGGCGTGGCAACGCCCACTTTTGATTAAGTCAAATTTAGAAATAATATTAATCATAAATCAGAAACCGTTCAAGATATCGAAAGGAAATTCAGCACGCAGGTTTTTAGGTATGCAAGGAATGTTCTAGGAAAAAAGGGGCGGGATTGGTTAAGGTCTAAGCCCACTTTTATATGAAAGATTTTGAAAAGGATCGTAGATATATTAAATAGGCAATAACTTTTCGTAAAAAAGCTTTACATCATTTATATTTCAGTTTTAAAGTTTCCGTAAATAAAGAAATCCAAAAACTTAAAATTTTCGAAAATGGGCGTGGCCCCGCCCTTTGTATAGTGGACTATTCCACAAAATTTGGTGATAATGTTCTATTTATAAAGGTAACTGTTTGCTGTAAAATTGGGTGAAATCGGTTAATGTCCACGCCCAGTTTTTTAACATAGTTCTGAAAATTTTTTTTGTAAAATTTAAAGAGCGACATTTCTACAACTAATCTAGTTATATCAATTAGATTTTGCACACATAAAAGCTTTTTTTCAATTTCGAAGAAGTAGGCGTGGCGTCGCCCACTTTTCAGCATAAAATGTCTGCTTTTTCAAAGCCAATCGCTTATAATTCAATGTTGATATTTCAATCAAAATTGGTCAGCTGCTTCTCAGTAGTATGTATTATACTCCTGCCAAAAATTAGCCAAATCGGGAAAAACACAAGCGAAATATTCGGTCACGTAGTTAATAGCCCACTGCAATAGCGAAGTTATATATCTTTTTTGATTTTCGTACCTTTCATAAACATTAAATGTATGTAAGTATGAGAACAAGAAGAGAAAAGTTCACTAAAATGATCAGCACGATGAGCGGAGTCGATTTAGCCATGCCCGTCTCTCCGTACGTCTGTCTGTCTCTCCGTCTGTCTATTTCAACGCAAACTAGTCTCTCAGTTTTACAAAAGAATGCTGAAATTCGTGGTTTGCTTTGGCCGTTTTATAATATACTAGCAAACCCGATAGACGTTGTTTTGACGTTTTGATATAAAGAACACATCTATATATAAAATGTCATTCACTTGAACCAAATAAACTCCTATCTATACCGAACTGCAGCTTTATATAACCTGGGGGATTTTCCAAAAGCTATATACAGACTATGTCGTGCCCAGCGAACTCCTGAACTTATCGTGAAAGTTCAAGAGCAAAACAAAGCACAAAATATGTGGGCGTGGCACCACCCACTTTTGAAAAATGATGTAGATATTGACTAAGTGACACATATATCCAAATTTCATTAATTTAGACCAAAGAAGTTCGGAATTATGACGAATTTAAACTTTATATAGCCTGGGGGCGTGGCTCCGCCTACTTTTCCAATACTATATATAGTCTATACTGTACACAGTGAACCCAAGTATATATTGTGAAAATTTCATAAAGATCGGTTGAGTTCTTTGGCGCCTATAAAAGACACCCTTTTTTATATCTATTTTTGTTACGCACACAAGGTACAAGGTGGCGCAAAAGTAAGCTTCCGATGTTCAGCATATCGGTTGTGGCACGTGCAGTGTGTGCTGTTGCACCGTCTTGTTGGAACCACATGTTTTCCAATCGCAATTCATCACGTTGCGGGAAAAAGAACTCGTTGATCATTGCTCTGTAGCGCTCACCATTCATAGTAACCGTTTGGCCCCGACCGATTATTGGTCAAATAAATAGTCAGCAATATTCCGCGTTCTGGAGCAGTGTAGCGTAACATTGTTTATTAACGTGTATTTCGCATGTGTTTACTACACAAATGTCAAAACAGAACTGACTTTAGGGGCCAATCGCAAAATTTATAGGATTTTCTGAGAGGAGGATTACTTTTGCGCAGTAACCGTTTTTCACCGACCGATTATTGGTCAAATAAAGAGTCATCAATATTCCGCGTTCTGGAGCAGTGTAGCGTAACATTGTTTATTAAGGTGTATTTCGCATGTGTTTACTACACAAATGTCAAAACAGAACTGACTTTAGGGGCCAATCGCAAAATTTATAGCATGTTCTGATAGGAGGATTACTTTTGCGCCGCCCTGTATATTACTTCATTCGGCATAAACGATTCGAGATATTTATTTATTAATGTGTATCAAAACCTTCGGGATGAAAAGTAAAATATCCGTGCAAGTAGTTAATACCCCACTGCAAAAGCGAAGTTGTATATCTTTTTTGATATTCATTCCTTTCATGAACATGAAATGTTTGTACGTACGAGTATAGTGAAATGATCAGGAGGATGAGCTGAGTCGATGTAGCCATCCCTCTCTCGATACGTCTGTCTGTCTGTTCGTCGGTCTATTTGAACGCAAATACGAACTGAAAGTATTAAAATAGACCTGCGTAAATTGGGATGACATAATGGATCACTACTAGGTATATAATGATCGGTTCCACCCGAACTTAGACTTTCTTACTTGTTTTTAATTTTCTTTAAAGATGTGCCTTATGAGTCACAAGCTCAACATACCACCCGATTGACAAGAAAAATGTGTATTTATATTTTTAAATAGATAAGATACCTCCAAAGTAGATAGCTGCTAACACCGCGCCGCATGTTAGGCAGACGTTGCCAACCCAGCAAAAAGGTGATACGTTTTGATTAATTTTTCACGGGGTTTTTCAAAGGTCTGAAGCTGCACTGACATAATAATGGTTGCAGGTTGTAGGATCTTCTTTCCTGTGGATTGAACTTAGATTCCAATACTTAGATTCCAATCAGCAGGCATGCACTCTTCAGACCATATTCTGCATAGAAGCTGTCGAATGCACTTTACCACGTACTTACCGCCCTACTTGAATAGGTTAGCCGGCAATCCGTCACAAGTGTTGTAGGGTACACCAAGATGGCTCAAGAGTAAGGGTTGGCTATGTACGCCCGGATCTAAGAAAAATTATATATCTGTGCGAATGTACTATTACAGTCGGCTTACTGATATGTGATACAAATTATATATATATATCAGACTGAGCCGAAAAAAGAAATTTTAAATTTTTTTGAAAATTATATGGACTTATATAGTCTAACCCTAATATTAATAATAAGTACCGCATAATTTCTGGTCAAGATTTTTAGTGCTCATACTATTTTTGCTTTAAAACTTACATATTATCAAAGTATAAAAATTTATCTGCATATATCAAGTTTCGTACGAAAAAAAGAGTAAGGAATATTTTCTTCAGGCGAAACTTTTTCGAGTATTGGAGATGTATACATTGATATGTTTTCCTTATTTAAGACTTTTCTTTGTAATTTTGCTTTTAAACAAGCCGAATGTATAGGGTGTTTTTTTTACAGGTTTGTTTTTCGAATAGAGATAAAACTGGCATTTTGTGGTCAAATCTGGCAACTCTAATGTCATTTATGTTCAGTTTGGTTTGCCATTTCATCATGAACAGGTTGACAAAAGAACAACGCTTGCAAATCGTGCAAATTTATTTCGAAAATAATGGTTCAGTTCGCGAAGTTTACCGTGAGCTCCGTCCATTTTATGGTCGACATAATCGTCCATCAGAGCAATTAATTCGGTTAACCATGGATCGTTTTCGCACTACGTTTACTCTATGTGATAATACGCATCCGCAGAGACGTCGAACAGTGCGCACCGAAGAAACAATTACCGCTGTAGAGCAAAGTGTTGAAGAGGACCCGAATGAATCGATTCGCCACCGTGCACAGCAATTGGAGCTTTGTCCATCAACTTTATGGAAGATTTTGCGCAAAGATCTTGGCTTGCGACCTTACAAGATCCAGCTTGTGCAAGAATTAAAGCCGCGAGACCATGCAATGCGTCGTGATTTTGGTGTATGGGCCGAAAATGAGATTGATTTCGATGCTGATTTTCATCGCAAAATTTTGTTCAGTGATGAGGCTCATTTTTGGTTCAATGGCTACGTCAACAAGCAAAATTGCCGCATTTGGAGTGAAGAGAATCCACATGAGACCCTTGAAACGCCATTACATCCACAAAAACTGACTGTTTGGTGTGCTCTATGGGCTGGTGGAGTCATTGGGCCATACTTCTTCCGCAATAATGCTGGAGAGGCAGCTACCGTTAATGGAGACCGGTATAGAGCCATGATAACCGACTATTTTGTTCCCGAATTGGATGGCATGAATGTGGATGAGTTGTGGTTCCAACAAGACGGCGCTATAAGATGTATTTATACCAGGGACCGTAACTGTTACGATTTTTATTTTAGAAATGGCCCCTTAACAGTTATTTTTGATTTTTATTTTTAAAATTCCTATGTAACAGTTATTTTTGATTTATATTTATAAAACTCATGAATAACAGTCAACCACAGACTTTTTTTAAAAGTCATGCTTATAAAAGTCATCCTAATATTTCGCAGTTTTTGATAGTTGTATTCGGGGCTGCTCAATCCCTATACACTTGAAGCATTTTTGTTTTTGTTTTGCCCTCAAATATAGGCACAGATACCAATTTACCCTTTGAATACAAAAAAAAATTTCAAAGCACTTCCATATGACATCACATATAAATACAATTCATATGAAAGTACCTGAGTTTCTTATAAAAGTGCAAAACAAAAACAATTTGGTATGAAGCTCAGGCACTTCCATATGCAGTGGTGCTCAAATTATTTTATTATTCCCAATACATGTACAAAAATATGTGTACACTGAGATTTTCTTTTTAAATAACGAGTCCGGTTCCAAGCAGGATCAGTCCAGGCCATGATAACTTACATAAAGTTAATTGGTTCCACTAACTAAGAATTTCCTTGTTTTTTTAATTATGGAGATTCTTCCTGCTAATTTTAGCTATATAACTCAAGCAGCACTATTTCGACAATTATAACAACAGTGGGTGTGCGGGGATTCTAGTGAAGATGGTATCGGTAACAAACTAAATTTCAGTTTCAGTTAAAGCTGTTAAAAGGACCATTTGCAAGTTAAATTCAGAACTATCAGAGATTTAATAATAATAATCTACTGACGCGCATATAATCCTAACTGGATGCACCTACATGCAAAAGAGACAATATCGATTTATGGTAGTTTACTATCCCCATTGCTGTAGAGCGGAATGTAACAGAATGTGATCTTATGTTAAGCCATATACTCGTACATGTAGGGTGTTCGTTATTTCCCAAGTAGGCTTTTTTTTTCAAACGCCCCTCAAATTTGTAGGTTATGACCTACAAAGAAATATAAGAGCAGAACATTCATTGATATTCCCGTGCTTAATTCATGACATTTTTATATTTTTTGCACTTTCCAGTTGTTGTTGTGGTAACGACAAAAATACTCCCCGAAGGTTTTGCATGTGTTGTGTGTGTACACATGTACACAAACAGACACCCATGCTGACGTTACCTGCTACCTACTATAAATACAAGACAAACGACCATAACAAATCAGAACGAAAATCGAAACTGATGATGGCACAACGCCGAAATCTATTTGTCTCAAAACCAAATTTGACAAGGGATGACGAAAAATATTTTTACATATTTTCGTGGGAAATTCAACGGCCTACAAAATGTGACTGCTTTTAATTTGTTTTATTTTTACCTGTATTCCTTTTTTACCTGTATTCTTCTTTAAAAAAATGTAAGTTAAAAACAAACATATCCTCAAAAAAAATTTAATATGTATGTTCAAATTTGTAATTTCTTCCAATAAAACAATAATCTTGTTTTTAAAAAACTTATTTTCCTCGAAAAATTATGATGACTTTTATAAGCATGACATTTAAGAAAAGTCAGTGGTTAATTGTTGTTCATGACTTTTATAATTATAAATCAAAAATAACTGTTATATCGAAATTTTAAAAATAAAAATTAAAAATAACGAAGTCAAATTTGATTGTCGGTAAAAAAAAAATTAATCCGTTGGTATATTTAAATTAGTTGTAAAACATTTCTTTCATAAAAAGTTTTCATTAATAAATGTTATTTGCGGTCCCTGATTAATACAGATAAAATGAAATTTAATTGAATTGGAACGAAGTATTTTGTTTTATAAAACAAAGAATCGGTACGCATGCGCCCTTTCAAACCCGGCCTAGTGTTGATAGTAACAAATTTCAAACTGTAATCAAGGGATTTTTTCTACTTGGTAACCAACATTAACACTCAAAATAATGTGAACTGAGAAATTCAAAGGAGAATATGTATTGCCAGCAAGTGCAACTGAGAAGTAAAGTAGACCAGTAGACCGTCCTTTTATTGTTCGAGAAAATAGTGATGCTCGCACCTAGTATCTTAATCTACATATGAATTAAAGCCCAAAGGCTCCAATATTTGGGTAATGTTAAGCCCATTAAGGAAGAAACTTCGGCCCATAAGGTTTTCCTATCGACAGCAAATTTCTAAAGAAGAGGAAGGAAAATTCAAGAAAAATCTGGAGAATGACTTGGCCTAAACTGGTATGTGCAATTGACAGCAGCTATTTTGAAAATATTTATGACTGATGTCCGTTGCTTTCTACAAAATGTGTCATCAGCGTGTCCTAAACTCTTTTATAAGTTTCAAGAAGTTAGTTAGAAATCGGTTGCATAAATTCCCAATTTCGAAAAGTTTTGAAAATAGCTCGATAACTACTACGTCCAAAGTTTCAAGTTTCTACCTCCAGCAAAGTAATTATAAAAGCGATCTCAAGACTCCTCCTCCTCTTCAAGATAAATAAGCGCGATCAGTGCACCATCTAGCAAAATTTCGTGTACAGAGTATTGAGTGGTCTTCAATTTTTTATCTATGCACCAAGTTTCAGTGCTCTGGCTTACCGAAAACTTACTTAAAAATCAATGGCAATATTTCAAATCTTAAGTGAATTTTAAATGATCTCCATTCGTGCGACCTCTAACGGTTTATTTTTTGCACTTGTGTTGCATTGGCACCGATTTCTGAGTTATGTTCCAAGTTTCAAGTGTGTAGATCAAAGGGAAGTTTCCCTAAAATGTAGTGCAAAACTTCAAAAATTTCATATGGAAATGAGCGAGCAATCAAGAAACGGTCCTATTATCAAGGTCATAAAGAGGTATACTAATTTTTTTTTCTTAAATTCGCTGTTTCAAAAGTTATTCACTATTCAAACTAAAGAAATATTTTAATTCTTTTTTTTTCTTGTTTAGTATACCATTTTCTTTTTACTCAATGAAATTAGTTAATATTCTGCAACAACTAGAATCGCAATTAAGATCTGCTGTGTTTTCGGTTAGCCTCTCTGAAAACAAATATCAATATGACGGCGCTGCGCGAAAAATATGTTCATTTATCCGAATAATGTTTGAAAATAGGAAAACCAACTAAGCGAGAAAAGTAGCAATTACGAATGTGAAAAAAAGGAGATGACGCTGTAATTTTTAAAGAATTTTTTCACCGACTAAACTGAAAGGAGCGCGGGATGAAATTGAAAGTTCGTTCTATTTTTATAGGAAAAATACTAACTTTAGTTAGTATATACTAAAAAACAAATAAATGTCTATTCCAATACCATGTACTTTAGATCGAAAAGTATAAATATACAACAGATAGAGCTGTTAATGCAAGGCCATCATGAAATTGTATTTTTGAGTTGATGAGTGTGCGATGTTAGGAGGTCCGGGCTTGTTTACTCATAATGCTTTTTAAATCTGCAAACTCCAGAAAATAAATGAAAAATTCAAACAAAAGTTTTAGGTATCGTCAACGGCAACTCAATAGTATTTGTACTATCGCGCAACCTTTCCCCTCATAATCCTGTATTTATTTTCCTGTGGCTGTTATTCGCTTTAATTTCCGCGACAAACGTATTAAAAGCAATAACAAACATTGTTTTAAATTTTTATCTTAATTTGAAGGGAATTCTTTACAATATTTATACTTTTAAATTTCTTAAGCAAAATTTAGACATCCGCTCATATCATGCCAATTTCCAAAACAGCTGATTTCGAAAATTCGAAATTAATCTTCCCCAATCATTCTTCTACCTAGGAGAAGGAAGCAATTTTCCCAACAAACAAAAAAATCCGAAAGAAGATTATTCCGAGAGAATATTTAGAAATGGGCTGAATCAAAAAAATATTCTTTAAACCGGTCTAATCCATACATTATGTGTATAGTAAAAAGGTATGTATTTAATTTATAGTACAACCATCCAACCATCCAAGCAGCCAACTATCCATCCATCAAACACGTTTTGGACGTGCTCGTGCTTACTCAAATTCCACGAACATCTTTGATACTGTAAAAGATGTCTGTGCGCCTGAGGATGTCTTAGCTTTGCCACAGTCTAAAGCAAACGCTAGAAAGCCTCTGCAGCTTGAAAAAAGCTTCTCAATAAGTGAGACGTATATTTTTCAAGTGCTTTAAAATCAGTGAAGGAAAGAAAGCGAACATGAAAAAACTAAACGAATGCAACTCAAATTACAAAAACCAATAGCAAAAGAAGAGAAGAGTAACTAACTTCGTGTAACACGATTGACACTTGACAGCCCACACTGACTGGCATCACATGAAACGACATTTGGCGATTGGCCTTGTGATTGACAAGACTCAAGCTAAGCAATCAAATCGAAACTCAATTAACAGTGGCTATGAACTTCACAGACTGCCTGCATTGATTCATACATATTGTAAAAATTATTATTTTCTTATGCTTCTTCATCTCCTTTTTCCTGTTCTTATTCTAACAATACGATACCGTATGTAAGCGGTACGTTCATTTCCGAACTCGTAATCAATCTTTTCTAACAAGAGTCTTAGAGAACTGTCAGTTTCAACAGGTTTGGATAATGCAGTGTATGCTTTTAGAAAAGTCTGTTTAGCTGAGTGGTTAAAAATATGTTTTGTGCCTTGAGTTAAGGGACAAATAAGGATAGTGTACAATCATCAAATCCCGACTAAACCGATTAGTTTTGCTACTTCAAGCCTTCGAACAACCAAGACATTTCATGGCTCCTCAGCCAGACAGAATACATTTTTCTATAACTGGGTAACAACTTCAGGACAAGAGCCACCATCCTCATGTTGGGCATTCACCAATTCCATCAGACTAGCACCTACCGTTCATAGGCTAAACATTCGCCGATTCTATTGCTAACCTTAGCACCATATAGTCAACCCCAGGGGACTATTCTCTATTAACCGAATTTTTATTTTAGCACGACTTCGCCTTGCTTAGTCGGCGCATTGATCAATGTAATGGAACGGGACAAACCAAACCATGTTATATTGATATTGGCAAACCTTTTCTAGATATAAATCCGGTACAGGTCACTCTGGCATACTGCACAGGTTTCACTTCCTGCCTGCTCTTCGGATAAGTGTGCTCCAACCAGCCTCGCCGATAATAACTTTAGTATATTTATTCCGCTTGCGACATAGGGGAAACTGCATGAAGATGAACTTTTGAGACAAGGCACGACCACGCAGATACTTTCAAAAAAAAAAACGCATTGGTACGCCTTTTGCCACTTGCAAACTACTAATAATGAAAAATTCTTACGAACAAACTTGTGAAAGATGGCGACGAACAACATATTGTCGGAGGGCGATGCTTACATGGTCGATATGGGATAAGAAGCGTTCTTACAATATGAACCATCTAAGAGGGAGGACGAAAGAATTGGTAGAACATCCTTAACAGAATTGGACGCCGGTGCTTTAATGCACCATTCTTGGATTTCTTTGGTCAGCTGGAAAAAACTGACATTACGGATCTAATGTGCTTCATTAGACTCTCCGGATGGTCCAAGAAGGCCTTAAGCCGGTTTTTGTGTGACCACAAGAGGACTTCTAGCTTGACTTAAGTGAGTCGCTTATCAGCAGCCACTGCTACCTACCTACCTACGAACACGTTGCGGCACCAGCTCCATTGTACGGGTGGCGACTTCGTTGACCCAGGAAACTGGAACAATGTAGATTTTAGTCACCTCTAACGGGCGCTGTAACTATCTTGGGCATATTCTAGTCCCCAACCCGCACGGGGTATTAACCGTCTTCACCTGAAACTGCTGATCTTATCCACCTCTTACCGATTTATTGAATAAGGTTGGCACTAACCACAGCTTAACGGCTACCCATTTACCGTTAACACCGCCGATTTCTATACCACGTTTTTCGGTGAAAAATACAGCGCCTGCACTAGTAACTTTGGCAAAGGTTAACTGGTAGCTTTGGTTCTAGCAGAAAGAATGGAGATTGGCCGTACCTTTGTTTACTTTTGTTAGATCCCCCTATATTTAGGCAGCGATACTCTGCCACATCACGCTTCAACATTTCTCGAAATCATAAGCATCCATCGCCTTATTCACTTTCACCGTACTCGCCTTGTTGTAAATCTACTCCACTGGGGGTTTGTTTCAATGTATGACTGACCTAAATAAATGAAACCTCTAATAAACTTTGTGTCCATTAAGCGCTGCCCTAGCCTTCGTCAAAATCGACTTTATAGCATGCAAGACACTGTTAATATGACGAGGTAAGTGATTCAACAATTATTAAGTATTTGACTGTGTGAATACGCCCCAAAATGTATCTAATGGAGTGAGTTCTTTGATATCATATATCGATCCCATTGAAATGTGTTTTTGACGTAAATCATTCCTTGCATAACAACCATTTCTTTGTTTGACCACCAATGGGGCGAAATCGCCACACAGTGCGCCTGTGACTTATATTCAAGCGAGCAACCTTGAATGTTGAATCGAAAGTTACTGACCTCTTTCACAGCTACTGCAAACAATAACAGGTTGAGTAGCTAACAGATTTTGGAATTAAATTCGGTAAAAGAAAAAACTAATTTTTTCGTTATTTTTGCTGTCAGTTACTCATTTTTCGGCGTATCACAGCCCATTGGTAGTAATACTTGACATGGAAAATTTCGCGCGCAAAACTGCTTGACCTACTATTCTTGTTTCGTTGACTCTTCTGCTTCGCAGGCGCTGCCACTTTGCTATTTTTGACCTTTCACCGCCACTTTAAATTATGCCTCAAGCTCTGAAGTGTCCGCGCGCTTTATGTAGTGTAACAGAGTGTCGATTTTAACGCAGATGAGCAGCGAAGTGTTTCCTACTATCCATTGTGGGTACGCGCGTTAATTCATTTCGAAAATCACTTCGTGCTGCAAGCTTTGCGATTGCGCTGGAAGCAGCAGATGTGCGGTTGCACGTTGGGTGTGCAACTGTTCGCTTCTCTATCATCTCCCTCCATCTAATAGGCATTGCACCTTTGTCATTACTGTCGACAAGCTGACACTTCATCCTTGACACTCTGCGGTCGGTTGTGCTTAAATGGCTGCGCTTTGCTGGGAGCGGCCTGCTTTAGCAGCTATTTGCTTGGTTTGAGGTTTTTCTGTTTTTCCAAACTGTTAACCTTGTCTTTCCTGAATTTCGTTGTTGTAATTTTTTTTCATTGCTTTACTACAATTTTCAGCGGCATGTTTTTGTTTGTTTGGTTTCTTTCGTTTACTCATCTTATTTGAGCATCCTCGCGTTGGCTTTTGTCATTGGAATTTTAATGAATTATCAACTTCCTCAGTACCATCTCTCCGCTTTTGTGTGTATTTATCCATGAATTAAGGAATGAGTTGGTAGTTACCCAGTTTTTCCAATGCTCTTTCTCTATTTTTAGTCATGTTAAGGATGTTGCAGGACCTTTACAGCAATGGCTGCTTGGGTATATAGAGCTGGTATTTTCGCCATACCACTTACATGAAGTGGTCCTGTTTGAATGTTTTTTCAAAAACTTTAGATATATATATATACTCTGTGCAATTTTGCATGAGAGTGCCATATAAGGACCATGGGTAAATATTTCGTTAATGCCAACAAACATTGAAGGTTTGCCCTTGAGACTTATTTATTGTAATCGCGAAGTATATCTGAACTGGGAACTGGACAAGGACGGGTTGTTGTTGTTGTTAACAGTGCTTCGCCCTGCCCCAGATTGGACAGGGTTACACTGAAATAACAGCCCTTGGCCGGGTGAAAAAACCCGGGTCATTCCGGTGCGATAGAACCGGCTGTTGTGGGAATGGGTCGGGTCAAGATTTTCGCCTCTATGAGGTTGGGTACGAAAAGCATGATTTGAGAAGAGAACAATTATACAAATTTGCAGGGTTAAGATTCCGCAAGCTTCAGCTCATGTGGATGCATACCACATGGATTTAAGGAATAAACTGCATTTACTGACTTATAGAGTTTGTACTTTGGCGATATTTTGCTCAATACTGCTTCATTAATTCCTTCCGCTGCCGAATTTTTAGAAGTGATAATTGCCCGTTAACAAATCCAATCCGAACTCATACTTTGTATGTTTGGATAAACACTAGCGATGAGTTCGTCAATAGTTCTAGCTCCTTCTATTGTTTTGAGCGTTAAACTACTTCTTTGAATGTCATATTTTTTTAGCTGCTCTAGCTGAGTACCAAAAGAGAAGAACTTAGAGAGCAATATGGAGTTTGTTGATACTCCCTAAGCACAAAAGCTTGAATGGAAAACGGTCTAACAGTGAATAGCACCACTGATAAATTGAATACTTAAATTTAATATATTTTTTATAAAATTTTAAGTTAAAAGAAAATATTATGTCCCACTGTGGGTGGAGAGTATAAAAATTGTAATTAAAAAAATCGGCTAAGTAGATTGGCTTTTTGCCCATCCGAAAGTTTAGGACTTACCCTTTTTTTATTTATACTTCAGATTAATGGTAATCACCTTCTATAAATAGCTCAATCGCACTCTTTGAGGTTGCTTTATCTACTTGAACTATAATATCAGCTACAATATGAGGGTGCGAGTTTATCCCAAATGAATAGCAAACTGGTAGATTATCTACCCGGTTCTCACATCTGTTGTCTGAGACCTATTGACCTACCGTCATAATCAATCAGTGGAACCATATTTTTCTAAGGTACTGGGAGCACGTTAGGTGGCAATATTGATTCCGAATATCTTTTTCAAAGCAGATAAGCAAAGCGAATCGGCACGTGCGAAAGTAAACGGGTGTGGCAATTAGATTTTTCGTATCGCATACGTCTGGAAGTATCCATGGTAGAATACTCAAAATTGGTAAGGAGGTAAACGAGTTTAGTCTCTAACACCTTAAGACAAAATAGTGATGAGGGGGAAGGGGTGTGGTACCTCCGATATAAAGTATCCAACTTTATGTATTATTATGTTAGGTTAATCTCTAACACCTCAAGAAAACAGGTGGGTAAGAAAAAAGGGGGCAAGGGAATGAAATCTTACGTACTGCGTACCACGTTAAGTACTCATTGTAGAAAATAGGAAATTCCCTAGGAATTATATGAGATTAATCTCTAACACCTCAAGGCCTGGTTAGGGAGATGGGTTCGTGTCGGATGTAGATGGTTAGACTGAGGGATAGAGATAAAAAGACGGAGAAGGAAGATGTTGGTGCATAAGAATAGAAAGAGATAGATGAGTGGGTGACATTAAATTTTTTGAGTTGTATGCAACTAAGTTTAAGGCAGAAAAATGTATGACAGGGCCTGTAGTGTTTTATACAAATTTTTGTTTCTTCAACAATATCAATCCGTTAAGGGCCATTGATTTTTCGCATGAAGGTATTTTCTTGTAATTTGTTTATATTATGAAGAAAATAAAACTGACTACTGGTTCATCAGGTCTGAAAATAATTTGCATGTTGCAGAGACTGTATCTGGTTTCAGAGCATATAATCCAATCTTAGCACACGGGAAGGCAAAATGTTTTTTTTTTTGTTCTTTTAAATTTTCTTAGCTCTTCCGTTTTTAGTTTCATATCGCGTAGTCTTAATTAAGATAAAAGAGATGCGAAATTATGCATTTAGGTACATACTTTTAAACCATGTATATTATTCACAGTTTTGAAAGCTCGAAAAAGAAATTAAAAAAAAGAAAATAATTAAATTTTGGTCGAAAGAAATTGTATCAAAAGTGGAATTAAGCTAGAGTTGATTAGAAATTCAAAAATGTAATTCTGACGCAATAAATATTAAATTATAAGCTCATTTTTCAGAACCCTCTTCTTTCATCTAAATAAAACTTTTGAGCATGATTTCGACGGAAAACGAAAAAAATAATTGTTTTCAAACTAATGCAAACATAACACCCTAATGTTCGAAAATATAAATTTTTTAGCTCTAAAAGCTTGAATCTTTAAACCAACTTCAGTTACTTATTATCTTTCAAATGATCTATAATAGGCTAGACTTTTTTTACTTAGCTCTATAAAGTCGAAACACTGGACATTTGGAAAGTAAATTCCTCCATCGAAGATCAAAAATAGCCCTCCCCCAGTATTTTATCTTCCTGATATATGCCCCGGTATCTAGTAGTTGTCAACAGAGTATGAGCAAACTCTTGAAGTTGTTTCCTGCTTCCCAGCTGAGAAAGGAAAGAGTAAGAATCACTCTTCTCCTGAGTTTAGAGGGTCATACTATATCGATGAATTCATTAGATGAAATGGTCCAGTCATCCAACCGAATTTTATATCTAGCTATATTCGTTAATTTCTGTTACTCAATTCCGCTCTTCGCACATGCAGTTTACCGCAGCACCCACATGACTTTCCTCTACTTTCTATCCGTAAGCAATAGGACTTGAATCTTTCAGATACACGGCGCTTTCGAATGAGTCATAATTAATTAATTAATAAGGTACTGCACATTACACTAGTAGATAGATCTAGCCCCAAAATCCTTCCTAGTACCCATTTATTTATTTATTCATTAAACAATGTGGTTGTGACAGTAATGCAAAGTCTTTTATTGTACATCATCATCATTTAAGTACAAAATAAAAAATGTAATATTACTTAACATAACTAAAGTTAGCCTTAGAGTATAAGTTTAAGTTTACGCTAGTAAATAAATGTTAAGAACATAGTTCTTATACACAATATATAGCCCTAATTTCACTTTATTTTCAAATAAAAAAAGACATTTTAGTTAGAAAGGAATGGGAGAAAAGAGAAGGAGAGGTATAGTTATGCAGTTAAGACCCAAACACATTCATTATGCTGAACTGAAGTAATCAAAGATCACCCTCTTGTAGTTCCTCCTACATAAAGCACCCTCAATAGAATCGGGAATAGAGTCCCAGAGCCTAACAGCATTTACAAAAAATAGCCTCGAAAAGGCCAAATATAGATATCTGGGAACAAATAAATTACGAAGCCTACAAGACTTGGAAAATTTTAGCTTTTCATAAAGATATTGTGGTATTTTGAACTCAATGAGTTTGAACATATAAATGCAGTTACGAACCGCAATGTAATCAAAAATGCTGCATCCTAGAGCTTTGTACTTCCATGAAGAAATGTGATCATATTTTTCTAGACCATAAACGTAACGAGTGATATTATTATTATTACAATTCGTGATACAGAATCAAATTGAATAAAGGCGAGATCGGAATACGTTAAGTGAGGTACAATTCGCTAGCTTCTTTCTTGTCTCGATGGACTAAATGACGCCGTCAATTTTAATCTTCGTAATACTAATAGACAACACATATGACTTTTTGACATTCAAGCTGAGACAGTTATTGCAGGCCCATTTTGAAACCGCAGAACACTTAATTTTTAAGCACTGATGATCTGATACGGTTAGATAAATAGGTACAATTGAACGTCATCTGCATAGACGTGAATATTTACAAACCGTCCCACCGAAAACACATCATTGACAAACAGATTAAACAGATTAAACAGAAGAGGACCACGAGTAGGACAGTTCAGGCAAACGCTCATTACTTGTTTGTGGGATGTCAGTAATTATTACATCAGTAGCAACTGAATTGCTTTCGAGTACACTGAGCTGAGCCTGAGCTGCAATAAGTTCACTTCCTACTTATGTTCATTCGATCCGTAAATAAATTAACCAGTGCCTTTTAATAATACAATGTTTCAATTATACTCCACGAATAATGAGGTCGTTGCAGAAGGTGGTAATTGTAACTGAGTTCTTTTTAAAGATTCGGATCCTATTCGAAACGAACGCTGAACTTTGGGGAAGTTTTAAATTTAAATAAAATGAGATCAACTCTCTTTGGAAATAGGTATGTATTTCAACTAAAAACTTTGCTGGAAGATTTACAAAATAGTTCCTATTCTGAAGTTATAAAGAAGTTACAGGATCTGGCTTAATTGAATAGCACATACAACTCGATGGTTGATCTACGGATATGATGCCTCTCACCTCGTGTTACCCATCTTCTCCTCCCTTACGGAAGGAGGGGTGACATGACCTAAAAGTTTCCACTGGTCACACCAAATCGCAGCCGGGCATGTACCTCAAGGGAGTACCGGAGTGTACCGGGTTCATATCCGCCAAAAGATTGTCACTTCCGACAACACTCCCCGAAATATTCGGAGAGTGTTTTTGTCGCTACAAACAACAACAACCTCATTTTCTTAATCAATGCTAAAGTATCTTGGCGGCTATTCTGTACCAGTCTCACAACACAAGTCCTTTTTTCTTCATCTTACTCTTAATAGCAGCGGCTTCAATTGATAAAATGGCTATGGTGCTTCAACTACAATTGGATAAGGTCTCAATCTCTTTCTATACGCTGTTACGTCTCGCCACTCCACCTTTCATTGTCTTGTCTTCCGGTCTAAGTTTGCTGCCTGCAGCCTGCAAGACTGTGGCAAAGTTTGTAGCTTCTTGCCTCAGTTGTTGCTGTTGCTGTCGCTGTCATTATATACAGTTTGACTACCGAACTGTTTTTGTTATAGATTGTTTATTGTTACTGTTGTAAAACTGCTCTTCAACTTTTTCTTCTTCTTATTATTATTATCTTTGTTGTTGTTGTTTGTTTATAGCGCAAGTAACACAATTGTAGGCAACTTTCTCTCTTGCTGCCTTTGCTGGCTCGTTGAAGGCCAATGCAAAGATATTATATACACAAGAAGTTCATATTTTGCGGTAGTTTATCTAGGCGCTGACACAAATTCGCCTGAGCACACAAACCCCATAAACTTGAGGAAAGCAAATAGCGTTGCAGACAACAAGATGACACCGATTGAAATTCATTAAATGGAATTGTTGACTTGTTGTTGAGTTTCGTTACATCCGTCGACCGCAACAAATTTTATAGTTGATCTTCGCGACATTCGCAGTCATTGAAAACTTTTTTTGTCTTTGTAATTGTGGGCTCATGTAAAAGGGATTTAATTACATTAGTGTTTTTATTTATAAGTGGAATATTCATTGAAACGTCAAAGAGTTCGCCGAATGAATAGCGGTTTAGCGAGATCTCACATCTCAGATGAGTTCATTGAAATAAAACTGATGTTTTTGTTAATATAACAGTACTACGTCTGGCTTAAAATAAGGTCTCATCAATATTTCTTAGTGGAAGTCCTAGGAATCATGCGGTTTTGGCAGAGTTGCACTATTGCTCAATTTTTATACTTTTATGCCCACGAAATGTTTAAAAAAAACTGGTCCGATGTGTATTAGTATGAGAGGAAGAAACAGTGGGCTCACAAGCCTATGTTTGTCTGTCTGATGATTTGAATGGAAACTAGTCCCTCCGTTTTAGAGATATCTGACTAAAATTTCTAATATATGAGGTGGGTTTTGTCGATGACTGAGATAAAACTCAGTCTGTCAATGGTCAAGCAGAGGTTCCACAAACCCCGACTTTTATTCTATTTAAAATAAAAGTCCAAAGATATAGTTATTTCTCGATTTTTATTTTACTGTGGCAAAAGTAATCGTTCAACCCGGCCTTTTATTGTTTTCTAGCCAGCAATAAAAGTTATCTTTAGAGAGTTATTTTAAAGTCCTTTTCAATGAAGCCGGTTTTGTTTGATAACGCAAACTTAACTAAGTGTGAATTCAACGTTGTGGTGGCGTCATGTCTTTTACGAAAACCATACTGCGCGTAGGGTAGCTGCAGGCTATGAAGCAAGAAGTTACCGGAGCATTCTCTAGTGTCTATTCTATTGGTCAAGAAAGGGGTAGCGGATTATATGACTCTCATTCTTCTTACTATAACTTTCGTTAGAAGAAATTGGTATAGCGAACGACTGTAACCAAAACACCAACAACAACAACTCTAATTGTTAACCTAGTTTCTCATATTTTAGTAGTGGTATTAACCTTGTTCTAGACGGTGTAGAAGTCCAAGGAATTGGGGAACAATTTCTGATCCACATTGGCCTGGCAGTGGCCAGAGCGATTCTTCTGCATGCGATTCAAGCAGCTCACTACGTACGAATGCCTGCTTCCACGTATCCTCTGTATAACCACTGAACACCTGTTCGGTGGTAAACTGAACGTGAGAAGGCGAAAGCCTGTCAAGACCACTCCGAATTGATTGGTTTAACAGGGACTTTATCAGCAGCGTCTGTTCACCATAAGGTGCGGCTGCAAGCGGGCGTCTGCCTTGAACCAAGCGGCTAGCTATACAAATTTGTCATAAGAAATCCCTCCCGGCGACGCGGTTTGTGCGCTGCGTTTGCGGCCCGATACGTAAAAAGAAGTTCCAATGAAACCACAAGCAAAGCCTCGCATAATGAGACAACCCAATTTTGATGACGACTTTGGCAAACGTTTTAAGGTTTATGAAATGAGGGCATGCACCTTGAACGTCCGATCCCTTAATGGGGATGGTGCCACTGCCCGGCTGGTTGATGTCCTCGTAAAAAGCTGATATCACCGCCATACAAGGTAACAAGACTATTACACCTTGCGACATTTACTGGAACGGCTATGCCGCCCATAGGAATTTTGGTGTTGGATTTGTGGTGGGAGAGACTTAGCAAACAAGTACTGTCGTCTTGGCATGATCCGTATATACGCACGATTCGATGTTCTAACATCGACTCCGACCACTACCTTGTCGCAGCCAAGATTCGGAGTCCCTTCTGCGCGCTTAAAAACGTGCGTGTAAAGGCACAAGGAAAGCTGTACGTCGAAAGACTGCAATCGCAATGAACAGCCAAAGATTTCGAAACTCGACTCTCACACCTGCTCTCTAAGAGCACAACCTATTAAGGTATGTGAGCAGTGGGAGCATATCTCTGGAGCGCTCCCTATGTAATTGTATGCCAGCGGACCCAAAAAAACACCTGGTAAGACGAAGAATGCAGCGCTGCAACGGAAAGAAAAGATGCTGCCTATAAGGCTACGTTGAGGTCAAATGCAATGCGAGGAGTATGCGAACGTTATGGAGAGTTTAAGAAGGAAGCGAGGTGCCCTTTCCGAGGAGTGCATGCCTGGCGATTGGAATCTAAGTGTCCTCTGTCCAACCCACAAGAAAGGAGATTCATAATATGCTCAAGGTTACGATAAGACTTCGCAAGCCAATACAAAACATATATAGGTCAACAACCCTTAAATGTCTGTTTTTTAACTGTCTAAACGATATTGATCTTGCCAACTTACGCCAATTACAAACGCCGGGGATTTCTGATCGTTATCCACTTGGTCTTGCCAACGAAGTTGGGGTCTCCCCCTTGCTCTGCTTCCATGGGGGGGTTCCGAAAAGAATACGTTCCGGGAGGGAGCATCTTCTTCCATTCGCATTACATGGCCAAGCCAACGTTGCCGCAGGGTTTTAACTCTTTGGACTATGTCGATGTCCCCTTAAAGCTCATACAACTCATCATTAAAATAAACACCGTAGGGATCGAGTAGAGGCCGATAAATTCTTGGAAGAACCTTTCTCTCGAATATTTCAATGCTTCTGCTCCATATTGCAGGACGGATATTAGGAGCGACTTGTAGAGCGTGGTTTTTGTTCGTTGAGAGAGGACTTTGCTTCTCAATTGTCTACTTAGTCCAAAATAACATTTATTGGCAAGGAGGCATTACACGCTCCAACTTAGGTCACTATTCAAATCATTATAGGTATTATCATCAAAAGTTTGTCCACTTTATAAAGTTGTGCAACAAAATCACTAAGAAAATCTTCTGAAATACATTTGACTTCCCCTGAAATTAAATACATTTGCCCTCTTCCGAAATACAGTTGAGACCTTATAGCAAAGTTGGATTGGGGTAATATTGGGAACATACTAAACTTTATATGGAATATGCAAGGCTTAATATCTCATACACAAATTTTATAGAGCTCTGCATTCCATATGAAATAGCTTATCGCTTGCTGTTAATATCTATAGCCTGACATTACTATTGTTGTAAATGACTAGCTGCTAGCAACATTCGTTTATTCAAAAAATCCTTAAATTTTTCATTAGTACAAATCCTTACGATTGCACAAAAGTTGACAGCACTCCCTGGGGACAAATCAGTTTGAATTTAACTGCACCTCACAACGGCTCTTCAGTTTGTTTATACGATTCTTATTGTGGTTTATTTTTTTTTTGTCTCGAAGCAACTAGCTTAGCATTATTGCCTTGTATGCTCTGCGGCACTTTTTCGCACTATTTAAAGCAAGACAGCAATTGCGTATTAAGGGCGAGTGTGCTTGATTCATGAAGATAAGGTCAAGTGTTCAGATCCGGTCACCTGGGACAAAATGTTTTCAATTGATTCGCTTTGTTTTGTTGATTTTCCGACATACCTTCTTATATGGCGCTCATTTATCTAAAGGGTTTTGGTCATCCATCGTAGCCCGTCAGTCTCTTCTTCTCTCTGTCAACTGCCGCCAATTGAAAACAGTCATCTTTTCTCCCATTATGTATGCTCGACACAGCGGGAAAAATGATGTAGAGGTTTATATAGCAATGCCGAAGGACCGCAATAGATGATAGGGGAGGACTCTTCACACGACAATACGGGTTCCGGATAGGGTACTCCACAATTAGTGCTTTGGATGTTAAAAATATGCTTGACCCTTCCAGGTGGGATGGCATACTTGATGCACTAGAACGCTTCCTTAAGGTACTGTCTTACTTGCTGGACATACTAAAGGACTACTAAAGATACCGCTGCCTAGCAAAAAGAAACGACGCAAGACCAAAGAAAAGTGACAGCCGGCGCAGTCCAGCAGTCGGTGCTAGGCTCCAACTTTTGAATGCTACGATTGACAGTCGTCTTCGCTTGATGGATGTCCGTTCTTGGCCTTCAGCTCCTTACAGAAAAGACGAAGATCGTGATCCACAAAAGGAGACGAATTCCCACCGTCATCACCATGACTGTTGGGGAGCAACAACCTACAACTAGAAATGCGTAGGTACACGAAATATCTGGGGGTGAGGATAGACAGAAAAGTTAGCTTATCACACCACTTTCGACGTTCATGCAAGAAGGCTGGCATGTACCACATATATGTTTGTAAGGTGCAGAGATCTGGGCAGATGCAATGAAATCTTGAAAGTACCCATCCACTATCACCACGGTCCAACGCATAGGTGCCCTACGTATCTCTAAGACCACATTTATTTTGGACTAGTTTAGTTTAAAGTACTATTTTTGTAAGACCGGACTCCGTCTTCCACCATTTCCCAACAGAGGAAACGCTTAAAATACATTCCGGGCCGGATCATATCAAACCATTTACATAATAAGGACTAGTCAAACTAGCCGTTGAGTTTTTATTCGCTGAATTAAGTGAATGACTGAATTTAGCTTATGTAGTCTATCATTAGGTTTCCTTCAGACGTATTCAGAAATGTTTCGACAAACAGGTAACAACACAGAAAGCGTTCTCGTGAGATGTTGTCATAGACCAGCACGACTGTGATGGGTGATTTATGATGCTACCTGTATGTTACCTCTCAATTGTCTAATTCCCAGGAAGCCAATAACCTTAATTCTTTAGACAGATTAATCCAAGACAACTGAATCAAATATTTGTGTCCAAGCTTGGCCTTAAATTCGTCAGATTTTGAAAAGTGGAGAAAACTTTGTAAACTGAAATTGTTTCTTTTGTGTTTCTTTACTTTTTTCTTTTTGGTGTTGTGCACATCCTCTTCGCACTTGCTTGAGAAATGAAACAGAAATCGGCCACTTCGCCATTATTTCGTGCAATAAAAGTTTTTTCGCACGCAGTTCAAGCTTATAGTAAAATTGTATCTTCGAGCTTCTTGAGCGCCTAAAGCGCTAAAGTCGGTTGTGTCGTAAAGTTTTCCGTAACCCTAAAGGATATGTGGGTGCACACATTGCACACGGCTAAAGCATTGTTAAAATGTGCTTGGCCAATAACACTGGTGAATTGCGTTTGCAATAGTTTGTTGACTTCAAGCTAGCAATTTACGACCAAACTTTTTGTGGTGAAGAAAAAAATTCTTTTGACTTTCGGCATCTTTCAAATTAAAATGAAAAGAGTTTATATATTGCGTTACAGTGTAAATTCTTTCTTCTTTTTGTGAAGAAAACTAGAACTGAGGTTCAATAAGTCCGCGGAAGTTTGATATTTTTTCTTAAAACAACATGGTAATAACAAACCTCCAGATTGACTATCTCTTAAAATTTTGGACCCATAGAGTTAAATTCATTTGCTTTGTTATATCCACCTTTAAATTTTGATATCGCTTGAGATCGATAATAATACCGAAATATTCCTTCACAGTAGAAATTTCGGGGTGGAAGTATCTACAACTTTTTCAAGCGAATTAAGTTAGAAATATTGAAACTCTTGGAAATTTTCTTTACAACAATGACAAGAGCAACAATAACAGACGACGACAACACGAGATGTAGAGGGCAGGTTAGATTTGTATTACTCGGACCCAACTTCCGGCTGAACAAAGTAACATCGTGATAGAAAGTGATCCAACACAATCTTCCTTTTCAATTTGTGGCCAACTGAAAAAGGCATCTTGAGTACAATGTAATGATTACACTCGTTCAGCCCTGCGAAGCCACTCTGCTTTATCACAACTATTTTACCAATCGACCTTCGGTATTCAGGCTACCACACTATGCAGTATAACACGCGAGCCGCTTATCCAGCACATATTAGTACTCACAAGGGCTCTTTCCTAATATTATTTTTGAGGGGTTTATTAAAATTAAGTCGTTCAATCAATGTGTGCCACAAGGTTGCATCCTTGGTCGTATTTTATTTATAATTTTTATTCACCACTATCTTATCTACTTTATGCAGATGACTTAAAACTTTTTCGTATGATCTCTTGCACCTCTGACGCGTTGTGCTTGCAGAAAGATTAGAATTCAGTTAATACATCGGCTGTCCAAAATAAATTACGTCTCAATATTATTGCTTTTTTATACCAACAATTTTTGTTGATTTCATGATTACTATCTCAATATTAGTAAATGCTGCCATATGATGTTTTCTAAATCAATGAATATGCTCTCCTCCACCTGTTTGGTTTCAAATGTTGCTCTTGCCCCAGTTAATGAGTTTCGCAATCTTTGTGTAATTTTTAACTCATCTTTTACCTTCGGGAACCATGTAAATTTTATTATTCCGAAAGCTTATTCTAACTTAGCTTTTCTGCGCCGTTAGGCAAAAGACTTCAAGGATCCATATACTAGAAAAGTCTTGTACAATGCTCTAATGCGATCGAAATTAGAGTATGCCTCGGTTATTTCGAATCCGATTTACCCCTCACACTCTTCAAGAATTGAAAGAGTTCAACGGAAATGTATACGCTTTTCTCTTCTACCTCTCAATTCTGATAACTCCCCGCCGACCTACAATGCTAGGTACATGCTTATCGATGTCCAGCTGCTTGAGGTTAGACGCTTTGTTCAAAACATAATTTTTATTTATGACATAATCAGTGGTGCTATTGATTGCCGAGCTCTTCTTGGCCAGATAACTTCCAATGTCCCAAAAAGAGCTCTCCGATCTCATATTCCATTTCGTATTAAAGTTCTGCTATCTAATACTTTAGCTTTGCTCATCTTGTAAGAGGGCTTGCAGAATTTAATAAGCTATCTAAGAGTCTTGACATTGACTTTGTCATGCCTAAGTCTCTATTCAAGTGACGCATAGAGTCCACTTGCTTAGCACATTAAGTTTCTCCTTACTGATAAATTTGTATATAGTAAATTTATGAATCTAGTGAGTAACGTTATTGTTACCATTGACTTAATAAAGAAATAAAGTAAAAAATAAAATAAATAAAATTCTTTGAATACTAATGAGCTATTCCGTCTCCCGGTCGAGTTCAAAAACAAGTTTTGAGACATCTTAAGATCGAAGAAAAACGGTCGGCAGTACACGACAGGCAATTTAACATACATTTTTAATAAATAGAAAATTATTGGAAATGTTTAACCCTCTTACCGTTAAGAGAGTCCAACTGAAGAAATTATTTTTTCTCAAGAAAATAAATTTGTCTTCCTCGGCCATATTTCTACTGAAATTTCTTTCTCAAATCAAGTTAAAATCCGATTAACCGTTTCACTTCTCTCATCAGATTTTTGCGAACGGATAAAGAAAGGGTTGTTTGTTTGCGCAATGCATTTACACATTTGTTTTTGTTTTGCCCTTAAATATATACGCACAGATACAAAATTACACTTTTAATACAAAAAAAATTTTTGTAGCACTCCCATACTCCCTCACGTAAAAATTTAATTTACATGAAAATGTCTGAGTTTCATATGAAAGGGTACAGCAAAAGTCTTTTGGTAGGAAGCTGAGGCGCTTCAATTGATTTTATTTTTTTGTAAATTGTGAAGCACTGAATAAAATTCATAGTAAGAAGAGGTTCCCTTATAAAAGTGTATGCGAGCTTAATTGAATCAAAAAAAGAGGAAAACTTATGAGCTCGTAATTGAAGACGGTGATGTATCCAGATTTTATAAGATAAACGAAAGGGTTCGATATCACTTCAGATCCAAGACTCACATTTTTTTATCATTTTATTGGTATGGCTGCAACGAAGGCTTACCTTCTATGGAGAAGATGAATAATTCTAAAAGTATTTCTGACGAAGGATGAGAAATGATACAGCTGCCTGAAGTCAGCGGTGGATCGTGCATCTTCAACAAGCCAACCACCCACAACACAAAATTGATCTACAGAAAGGCCGTGCCCCCTGTTGAAGATTTTTTTTCAACGGCAACACTCATCTTTCAAAATGGCTTTAGAAAAAATATAGTACAAAATTATGCAAAGTTTGTAAAAAGTCCTAAACTCAATGTGTCTGCGAAGTATGTAATTAACATTTATGCTACTACGCCACGAGAAATTGCTTTGGGAAATATAAAAAGAAATAATCTATTTGTTCATTATTCTTTTAAACTTAATGTAATAAAACATTTTTCCTTAATAAAAATTGTAGGAGTCTCAAGTTTTTTGCTCTAACCGACAAGAAAGCCAGCAAGCAAACGAAATGACATATTAAATTTTTTTTGGCGGAAATGAGTTTATCATGTCCCATTTAAGCTATAAAAAATTCCCAATCATTTCTGATAATTATTTAAAGTTTGCTTGTTTGAGGGTTGAATTTGATCCTCATTTAGAGCCTGCAGTGCAGTTGTTTGGCGTTATTTGGCATCCATCAACTTTTCTTAAAGTAAACTCTTTAGTAAAACATTCACTTTTAGCAAAGAATTTAGTGGGGTCAGAACACCTTCAACTCCCTTTCTAAATAAGACCCTGAGTTCTCAGAGGATATCCTAATTCGTCAACTCTACTACTGTAACCCAGGAATTATGCATGATTACTGCAATACTAAGCCACATTTGCATAGCATCCGCACACAATAACGCTTTCAATGCTCATCGAGTATTTTGTAGATATAAAAATATAAAAACTTACGCATTGCGTCTAAAAGTATAAATCTGCAGTCAAGTCGAATTTAAATAAATCGCCTCAGGTGTACTCCAAACAGATTTGCTACACTCTCAGCTCATCCATAATTTGATAACTTTCTTTTGCCTTCTTTCGGACTCTCCTCGTTTTACATATTTCCGCATATTGGTAACTTCACGGAGGTTATGAAAAATTGTTTACAATTTCATAAAAATTCAATTTAAATCCATCACATTCGAATGCATTTCATGCGGAAAAATTGGATTATAGAGTGTTTACGTTTGAATTGGTTTTCTGACTGCTTCACTACTTGACTGCCGGTTCTACACATCATTTATACAAACGATTTGAGCGTACGTACAAGAATGGCGCAGTGAACGGTAGCAAAATTGCAAATCTATGGCTTATTCAATTTCTTCATTGTGTGAGCATGTATGAAATAAATATTAACAGCAAAAAATGGTGTAAGACCTTTCAAATGCAAATGGAATAATACAGGCGTGATGCGCATTCCGGTAACATATGAACTTTTTATTATTCCAAAATAATAGACACAACTGCCTTATATATACATAATGGTATATCCTTCTACGCCAAGTTTTATTGCTCAGTGTTGAGAAGTGTTTGTATAGTATCCAACACTGTAAAAATTGTCTCAAGATAGATAACAATAATCATCTTTTTTCTTATTCTTTATAATTATTTTTTAGATACTGAAAGGTTTTACTAGCTTTTCTTGTAGATCCATTTCTTCATCAGAGAAATTTTAGCAAAGCCCTGCTAACCATTAAGTTAAGAGAACGCTGGTTTTTCTGTCAGCTAACCTTCTATTTCTATTTATAATACCCAGTGGTACTACACCTTTTCCAAGTGTACTTCAGAAAGCGTAAAATGTTCTTCAGAAACCGTGAAATGTACTTCAAAATAATCAGTTGTACTTCAGAAATCGTTAAACGTATTTCAGAATAGTCTATTGTACTTCAGAAATCATAAGATGTATTTCGGAATAGTATTTGTATTTCAGAAACTTTAAAATGTACTTTAGAATCATCAATTGTATTTCATAAACCATAAATTGTACTTCAGAAGCTGTAAAATGTACTTCAGAATAATCAATTGTACTTTAGAAACTGTAAATTGTTCTTCAGAAATGGTAAAATGATATTAGGTCTGTAGCTTCTGAAGTACATTTTACGATTTCTGAAGTACAATTGACTTTTCTGAAGTACATTTTACCGTTTCTCAAATTTAAATGACTATTATGAAATACATTTTACGATTTATGAAGGACAACTGACTAATCTGAAATACATATTACGATTTCTGAAGTACAATTGACTATTATGAAGTACATTTTACGGATTCTGAAGTAGACTTCGAAAAGGTGTAGTACACAGGGTATTATAGGAATCGATTAAAACATGTCCGTCCGTCCATCCGTGGACACGATAACTTGTTAAAAAATTGCGATATTTGAATGAAATTTGGTACACAGGTTACGGGCGACCATAGCAAGCGCAACGCTTCAATTTAGGACGCCTTTCTGGCTCATATATAAATCAAATGGTTTTCTGGGACTACACTTCGGTACAAGAGAATAGGCATGAAACTACGTACATGGTCGTAACTCCACAACCATTCTCCAATTGACCACTGCCACTTTTACAAAGCTTGCTACTTTATGCTCGGTTCCAGCAAAGCTTTGAATTTCTAATAAGCTAACGAGGAAACAATGAAAAAAATAACGCATGGCTTACTGGTAGAAGGGCCGGACAGCTGTCGGTTGGTTGTTGTCATTGTTTCTCTCAAAATTTAATAAAAAACAAGTAAGGAAAGCGTTGTCCTCGGGTGTGCTGAAGGCTTTATATCTCTCATAAATACGCATCACGGTTTTAATTTTCCGATCCTTATTTACAATAAGTACAAACTCTGCAAAATTTGATGGTCTCACCATGTTAATTTAAAGATACAGGAAATGTGTTGTATGGGGGCTATAAAATATATTGGTCTAATCTTAATGATTTCCACTACACACATTACGTATATAATAAGTACTATAGATGCCAAATTTTCTGTACCTAACTATTAAATTGCAACAGTTATAGCCCAACCCCATTTATAGAAACAACCGATTGTATGGGAGCTATATGTTTTGTAGGTACGGCTGCTTTTCATTTGTCACATTACGTATATAATACAAGTTAAACCTTGTTTTGTAATATATTAATCAATTATCGGAACCAATAAGATCGGACCAATACAAAGCATAGCTCCCATACAATCGATTGTTCCGATAAATCGGGTTTGACCTGTAAATCTTGCAATTAAAGAGCTAGGAACTTAAATTTAATGCAGGTTTGGTACATAGGATTCGGCTTCAACCATGTCGCCGGCTTCATTGTTGTTCATGTCTTAATTATCCTTAATATAGCCTTAAATCACATGATCTTGCAGCCTTACACATAGGATTATCTGTCATATAAACCTTATCCCTAATGACAGCAGTACAGAAGAAGCAGGCCTAATGTTAGAAAAGTTACACAGAACTGACAAACCTCACAACTTGTATAGCTCCTTTGAGGTCTTTAGTACAAATGTTATAAGCCTCAAATAAGGTGCAAAGGTTTTGTTTGTTGGTCTGAAATAGTATTATTGCACTGAGCTCTTAAACAGAAACATTTGTGTTACAAACATATTGCTTAATGGAGTTGTTTCCATTGAATTAATCATCCTTTTTTGTGCTGCTATTGAGTAACGGTCAATTGATTTTAGTGAAATGCGCTGACATAACGCAACATGATATAACTCTAAACATAGGCAAGGTCTTAAAATACATAACCACTCTTTTGTTGCATATTTTAGTAAAATGCTATTTTCCGTCTAAAGATTTTAAACAGTTTATCAGACTGAAATCAAAATGAAATAGTCTAATAAAATTAAATTAAAACAGTTTGGCCATTACGAAAATTTATTTATTTTTTGGGTAGGTTTTTTCGAAATATGGAAACAGGTATTCACAGCACTCACAAGAAAAATAACTCCTTGCTTAATGCGAACATCTTTGACTTTGTTTCCCTTTTTTGAACTCAAGCCTACTGACTTACAATTTAGTGAGTTTTTTTTTTTTAATTTTTAATAGTGTTTTCTTGGATGTTATGCAGGAAAATTGTTTCCAGTCTACTGCTATCGTTTTAAAACTTGTACAGCCCTATGCTTGAACTATAACCAAACTCAACTCAATGACAATTGCTATAATTGTGACACTAGATATATTCGGAAAAATTCGACAGATTTTCTCATATCAACTGTTATAATTTTTGTTATGACCTACTGGGTATGTGACAATGCTGACAAAAATATTTTTAATAAAGAGGCACCAGTGATTTAAAAGTATTGAAGACAGTATTGCGCTGTCGGCTATGTAGTAAGGAATTGCAATCACAAAGACATCACAACATCTGTGGAAGGGCGGTGTCGTCTGACCACTACCAGAACTCTGCTTTATAGACGTAAAGGAAGTTGAATGTTTGGGCGTGCACAGCGAAGCTCAACGTGCGCCCTTAAATTCAGAGCTAGTCATCTTCAACACTAAGACATAATCTAAAATTTCTACTCGCCTTATTTTAACGGTCAACTTTTTGAAAGGTGTCCTTTTAACACATAAGTGGAACTGAAAGCCTAATATAAAGCATATAGTCAACTAGTGATACGAACCCTCTGTAACCCTGCAAAATAGTATTAGGTCAACAGTAGTTACTTAGCCCAGAAGTCATAGCTTTGGTGTACAAAGCAGTTATTCGACCGATTCTAGCCAACGGGGCAATAATGTGGTGGAAGGCTTTCAATCTGAGATGCAGGAAGAAAATGACAAGAAAAGTTCAGGGAGCTTCCAGTTGTTTGATCACATTTTACAGAGGCTATGGACGTCACATGCAACACGCAGGCTATCTCTCTATCAAATAAACGGCTTCACAGGGTGCATTTAGGATTGTCAAGTTGGGACTCTGACTACAGGCAGAGCTGACTTCTATATTAAAGCGAAAACTTACTGCATCTGTCACAGAACGGTCTCCGATACAAACTTTAAGATTCCCTTTAAGAAATGTCTGCAAAAATAGGGAAATTACTCAGAAATTCGACATTTTAATTTTGATGGACTGATCCAAAATGGTTTCTTAGCTTTTCGCTTATCGTCAAATCATACAATGGGAATCTTGCCTGACAACCAGCGGGTTCTTCGTGCTCTTGGTTGATGATTTCGGGCCTAGAGAGAGTGGACCATGAACCAGGCAATTCGACTCATCGTTTCTTTAATATGGGTGACGGTACATCGTAACCTACAGAAGTAAATCCTTACACATTTTCAAAGGGTATAGAAAACACACTCCATTAGAAAGAATCGAAATAGCAGATCGCCGTGTCTGGTTCCTTGTTTCCGTTGAAAGTATTTTAAGATCAATGACAATTTGGTCACAGTCTTAAGAGTTTGAAGATTTTTTTTGGGTCTATTGTATTATGAATATTAGTAAATCGTTTTGTAAAGTAAGCAAGTTAATTTAATCCTTCCTTTCGAATTTCACCATCTTTATCCGGCTATGGGGCTAGAATATGTATATAGTAGGTATGCTTTTCGTTAGAGGCGAATAAAATCCACATCGATCCCTGTTGCGGGGTCAACGAAATCGCTACAATGGCAATCGTGCTGGTGCCGCGACATGCTTGACCGCAGTAATTTTACACCATATGATCAACAAGATATATAATTCGCATCTCAGTTTTAAAAGTTGTTTTTATTTTTTTATAGCAATCTTGTGCTTTATCTTTGATAGAGATTGAAATCAAACAAAAGGATAAGTCATAATCTTTTCCTTTTTCCCCGTAACTAGCATAGCATATTAAGGACCTTTCCCTAAAAGAATGGTGAAAACCCTGAAAACTCCGAAATTTGTTTCTACTTTCCACATTATTACAGTTAAATTTATTGGTCTAAAAAACGGCGTACCCAAACATTTTCTAAAAATTCTACCACAACATTTTCAAACATTCTTGGAAGTTTTTCAAAACTTGATTAAGTTTCCATAACTTTGTGTTAGCTTTAATATTTTTTCGTGATTTCTATTACAGCTTTTGCTGTATTTAGATGAAATTTATTAAAAACACATAAGTGGTCAAAAAACACAGAATACTTCAAAAGAGTTAAATCTAAAACATACACCAAACATCACTCAACTTGTCACTCTAAAACTCAAAAAATTAGTCCGCGGAATCTGCTTAGGAAGCTTCACCTATTTTTTGCACCAAAAGAACTGGCAACTTTTTGGTGGTGAAATTTTTCTCAGCTAATTTAATAGTTTGAACATTGTGGAGCTAGCAATTTTCTACCAAACTATACAAAAACTATGAAAAAATGCATTTAAACGTTAGGGAAAGTTACCGCCAGTCTTCCATTTATTTTGTATGCGGCACGTGTTGAAATTCCAAAACCAATTTTTGTTTCAAAATTTTCGCATATATGTCAAGCACACACATACTTAAAATCTCTATTACCCCTGCAGTCAAAGTAGTTACGAAAAAAACTGTCCGGCTAGTATGAGTCACAAGCCAACTAGTCAACCAAATGAGTTTTTTCCATGTAACCGATGGTATTTTTAACATGGCGATATCCTACTAAATGTCAACTCATAGAGAAGTATACCAGTGTCATACTAGTTTAAAATAAATTTAAAAAGTTTAGTTCAGTGATGATCAGTAAAAATATTTCAAGTGCCTCAGAGCATAGTCAACATGGGTATATGGGAGATATCATATCTACAACTCATGGTTTCGGAAGTAGCAAAATTTAAATAAAAGGCTCCACTCGGATTTTTCTTACTCTGGACATTTCTAAGTTTTGCATTTTTGCTCAAACAAGCGTGGACCTTTTCAGACTAGTACGCTACTAACCAGAAAATTCTAGTTGTATGCTGGCATATATCCTGACTTGTTAGGTGTTTCGCTGCAGGCACCACTTACAGCTGGCTAGCTTTAATTAGCGCCATGTTTGAGCATTTAGAAACTTTTCTTTCTACTAACAGTTTAATGCACTTTTAGTTTTAACTTGGTGCATGAAAAATTCAAAAAAAAGTTGGAGCAAATAAACGTAGTATGCTTAAAGGCGCAAACACCACTGCAAGTCACAGGTGGCATGAATTGGTATGTTTGTACCACCTGCTGTTAAACGGGTTGCACATTTTATGCTACCATTTTTGCAAATATGGCGTTCACCTTGACATCGATGAAGTAAATGAGAGGTGGATGGAATAGGAAAGTCAACTTCCACCTTTTTTGTACAACTCAGTAGTGGTCTCAACCATCTTTTGCTGCTGGAATCGGTTATGGATACGATAAACTTTTGAGCCGGAACGTTTTTGTTTATTGTTTTTAAAAAATGAGTCTATCGTCGACAACACGGTAAAAGCTGTTAAGAACACTTTTCAATCAAAAATAGTTTTTCATACTGCAACAAATTTTGTTGGTGATAAAATAATTTGATGGGATCAATGTTCAGAATTCCTAAAACACACTTAAAAGGAAATTTGTTAAAACCGTAAGTTTTTTAAATGTTTTGAGATTTTAATAGCTCCACTCTACAGGGGTTTTTCGTTCTACTTATATTGTGGTTCTACTGCAAGTTTAAACTGAATAACGCTTTTTCGGGAAAATTAAGGATCAGATAAATTTGTTTAGCTCAGCGTCAAGTTTCACGCGCTACAAGCTGTCAGTATCAGGGCGAGAACGTTACATCTTTCGAACAATTTCTCTCAAATTCATCAAATGAATCCTTTTTAGTAACCGGCTTTCCCAATAACATATTAGAGCAAATATGGTAAAAGACTCATATACCGTGATCCTTGTTAGTCGAAAAATTACTTTGCTGCTTAGTTTCTCTCTCATACCTTGGAATTTTGTGCTGGTTCCCAAAGAGATGAACTCACTCACAGACTAAAATGTGCAACTAATTTTTTCTGGTATTTTTCCACTCCAAAGCAAAGCCAGCGCCTAGGGCTAGTATTGTTAAGGTAATATTGCCAATATCATCTGCATTAGTCAGTAATTATACGCACTGTTATAGGCTGACTGCTTGTTAGCTCTGTACCGATCGAATAATCTTCTCCACCACCAAGCTAAATAAGTCGAAAACCGGATTCGCCTTCTATGAACAATCGCCTGGTTTCGTTTTTTCATAAACCCGTTTAAGCGTTTTGGGTAAAACAGCAGCAAACAGGTATTTCATTTTCTAAAGCTGTTCTTATAATGAAGCTCTGCTGAGGAACTCCAGAAATCGCCTTCGCTCAAATGCTTAAACAGCCAAACACTCAGCATTTAAGGAGACTTTGCTTCGTTGCTATTCTGGAAAGCAAGTCTCCTATTATGTTGTTACTTTATTTTGCCGCTTGGGGCGCTTAAATAGCATTAACAGCTATCGCTTTAGTTATGATCCCGTAAGAGCCTATAATAGAAAAAATTAGTCCAAAACAGTAAAAGGTTAATGTAGGTCAATCCTGTACTTTTCTCTTGGACCCAACAAAATTTTAAATTTGATAATGTTTCAAGTTCTAGGCTGAGACATATGGGATTTGATACAAAACTGTTAATATTTCATAATTAAAAAAAAAAAAACAATAAAACAATAAAACTCAGGAAATTAATAAAAGCAAAAAGCTTAAAAGATGAGAACTTATTAGAAATATGTTTAGCTGGCGAAAGTCATTTCATTAAGTAATTTCAATTCGATGATTTCGCAAAGAAGTTTAATGAAAAGTCACCCTTTAGCAATTTTAAAGTATAAAATATATATAAGCAGGAAATATTTGGCGAGACATACCTGGAGATTAAGGCCGAGCTTCTCCACGAATTTGTGGTGTGCTGTTTCTAATTTTTTTCTACAAATCCTTGTATCTACTTGTTTTATGCCCATTTTGAATCTGCAAATGTTCATCAAGTTATGCTGAGAAACTTTTTCATGGCAGAAAAACGCTTGGGGGGTTACCGAGAGCTGGCCAGAGACGACCCCGTTTTTAAAAATACTGTTCCAAACATTTTGATTTACCCTACTCAATGACTTGAATCTGGGACCTTCAGTGTGGTAGGCCAGTAATACTACCATCAGACCGCAGCTGCAGTGGATGATCAAGCATTCCTGGTTCTGGGATCCTCATTGCAAGTCATTCAAGCCGGCTATCTTCCAGAAATGTGCTATGTGCGACTGCACTCTCTTCTTGAAATTACGAGTATTTTATGTATTTTTGTGGAGATAGCGAGTTATGGCTATGGTTCAGGATCGAAGGGCTTATCGGCTTACACGTTGCCCTCGACCACCTCAAATGGAAATTACTCTGTCTGTACGTTTTTTCGTGATACTAATGTATTTAAACTAGCCAAAGATTTTAAGAGATTGTCCTTAATTGGAATCGCAAAAGTTTTCAAATGAATTTAAAGGTTTTGGACGATGGAGATGAATCTTTGAAGCCTTCCAGGATTCAACTCCTGGTCGTTACTAGACTAACTCGGTCCAAAGGAGCACTGTTAAGGTCCAATCAGCTTCTAAGACTCTTTAACGAATATAAATGGTTAGGCTATCACAAGGCTGGAACTTTGACATTTTTGTTAAAATAAAAGCTGCTTTCAATCTTTAATCGGATTCGACTCATATCAAAGGGTCAATTTTATCTCCATTCGTAAACAAATTTATGTGTACCAAATGTTACTCATACGCCACGTCAGCCTTAGATAGCCATACGAGTTTTTGTTAAGAGATTGATAAACTAGATAAACGCAAGTCGAGTTTAGGTTTAGAAACGTTCTCTTTTCAAATTTTTCAAATTGTTTTTGTTAGCTCGTCTACATATCGAATATACCTTTGACCTATTCAATATTATCCGGAGATAAACAATTTTCAAAATTGCTGTAATTGTAAAATTCAACAATTTAACAAAAAGATATTGTGGACAAGTAAACAAGGGAGCCGTTAAGCTGATGAAGGCATAAAGCAATTGCATATGGGCAAAGCTATTTCGAATATCTTGTTCAAATAAATATATATATATATCGGTAGGAGTTTGTATTCAAATATGCGCAAAAAATTAAAATTCCCAACAAGCATTTTAGTAAATTTTTTTTTCTAAATGACCCAAAGTAAATTTGAATTAATAATCGTTATATATGCATTATTGCTAACAATTTATTTGGTTGCAAGCAGACCTATTAGATTTGATTATTAATTAGTAATCAATTAGTTACACGGTTTTTTTAATTGGTAATGATTATTTTAATTGCTTTTTAAAAATACACAATTTTTAATTGATTACTATCCGAAAAAATTAAAAAAAAATCAAAAGTAATCAAAAAAAATCAGCAAAAATCAAAAATAATTAAAAAAGTTATTTTAAATACTTTTAATTAATATTATTTTTTTTCGGATTTTTATACCCAGCGTATACTAGTATACAGGGTATTACAGTTTTGGTCTTATCACGGTGGTTTGTAACGGTACGAAATAAAGAGATATATATCAAGTTCCATATATCAAAATTCTTAGAAGGAACAGAGGAATCCATTAAGACATGTCCGTACGTCCGTCCGTGCGTCTGTCCTTGGACACGATAACTTGAGTAAAAATTGAGATATTGGAATGAAATTTGCTATTCAAAATGGACGAAATCGAACTATAACCACGCCCCTTTTTTTGATATCGAAAATTTCGAAAAACCTTTAAAATGAGATAATTCGATATTAAAAGCAGCTAATATAATGAAATTTTATATACTTATTTAGTTGATCGTCCTATTGACAATTTTAACAAATTTTTCGAAAGGGCGTGGCACCGCCTACATATGAGTGCAGAAATTTTAAAACGTCTGTTAATAACTACAGAACCGTTTATGCTAGACTAAAGAAATTTAGTAGGATCTATACTATGGTTGTGGTTCATATACACATAGAATATAAGCAAAATCGGTTTTCGGCCAAGCCTACTTTTTCATAAAAGTGAAAGGGTTTATACAAGGTGGCGCAAAAGTAAGCTTCCGATGCTCAGCATATCGGTTGTGGCACGTGCAGTGTGTGCTATTGCACCGTCTTGTTGGAACCACATGTTTTCCAATCCCAATTTATCAAGTTGCGGCAAAAAGAACTCGTTGATCATTGCTCTGTAGCGCTCACCATTCACAGTAACCGTTTGGCCCCGACCGATTATTGGTCAAATAAATAGTCAGAAATATTCCGCGTTCTGGAGCAGTGTAGCGTAACATTGTTTATTAACGTATATTTCGAATGTGTTTACTACACAAATGTCAAAACAGAACTGACTTTAGGAGCCAATCGCAAAATTTATAGCATTTTCTGATAGGAGGATTACTTTTGCGCCACCTTGTACTTACGCCTTTCGTTTTGTCAGGATTCTAATTATTAAAACACGTCCAATTTATGCACTTTTGTACATTGCGTATAATTCGCGTTTATTAATAATAGGGAAAATAAAGTTATATTGTATTTAATTGAATAGTGTTAATTTGATTAATTATTCTTCGTTACCGAACCGATGTTGTTCCTGACGCGTGCCAGACTCTACTCTCTGTCACTAACTGTCAATTGGGTTGCCAATTGATTTCTATCTGCTTATCCGCAGGGATGATATATTTTGGTTAAGTTGAATAATAGTGTTGGTCTTGTATTAAGGTTGACCACACACCTAAGTTACTGATGTTGATCTGATATTTATGTTGGCCTTACAAAAGTTATCTGAAAAAGAGGTAGAAATAATAAACTGCCCATATCTCATTTACTGATACAGTTAAAATGATATAATTTGGCAGTTAGCTCACCTTTCTTATTCTTCTTTGCAAAATTTTCCAAAATGTGCTTGACAACGCTCACTTATGAATCAAGCAAATTTCATATTCGACTGTTAATAACTTCAGAACGGTGTAAGATAGAATAACGAAACTTGAAACTATGTATACTATATACATGTAGAGTATACCCACCGAAAGTAAGAAAAATGGGTGTACGACCAAGCCCACTTTTAGACCAAAGTTTTTTAAAAGCGAGGTCGGAAACTAGGACATGCTCTATCTCCTTCACTGAGCAAGAAATAATGCTAGAATTTCGTAGTTACAATAACCTGATGATCTTGTAATTGATTTTTTTTTAATTTTGAAAAGTGGACGTGGCACCGCCCACGTATGAATAAACAAAAAGTCAAATTTCAGCGATTTTTAACTTCAGAACCGTGTTAGATAAAATTACGAAACTTGATACTGGGTATAATATCTACGCTTTCCAAACTTATATGTAGTGAATCCAAGAATCTACTGTGAAAATTTCATAAAGATCGGTTGACTACCTTGGACGCCTATAAAAGACTATAATTTTATATAGCATGGGGTGTGGAACCGCCAACTTTCATAAAATTATATATTGCCTATACTATAACCAGTGTAAAGACCGGTTAAGTACTTTGGACGCCAGACACACGAGATTGCCCACTTGGTAGTAGAAAAAGTTTAAAACCTCTATGGGTCATAACTTCACAACAACTTACGAATTTACCACGACCACTTTTACACAGTTGGGTATTTAATGTTCGGTTCCACCCGAACTTAGACTTCCTTAATGGTTGTGACTAGTTTTGATTTTTTTTTCATTATTGTTGATGTATGTATTTATGTAATTGATAATCAATCATTAAATGGATACCCAAGAAAGTAATTAATCAAACCGGTAATCATTACGATCAGTAATTATTATTTAGCAGGTCTGGTTGAAAGTACACTTTTTAAAAACCAAAAGATTGAATTTTTATAAATCATTTAAATTTGCAAGTGAAATGCTAATGTTTACAAAAAGTCAGGAAGAAAATATTTGTCAATATTAATTTCGATTATTTGCAGTAAATATTTTTTTATAGTTTTTAAGTTTTACAACTACAAAACTAGTTGATAAAAAGTGTTTTAAAAAAATAATGACTAATTAACAATTATTATTTACTGGTTTAAAGCTGGTAAAACTTACAAGATATGTAAAACGAAGACACCTTCAAAACTAATAACAAAATCCAAACCTTACTTATAATTAGTGTCATAAGCTTCAAGCGACGAAAAGGGAAAAGACATGACTGTATCTTAACCGCTTTTGGAATTTCCTAACAATTGGGTAACATTGCGGCAAACAAAAATTTATTTCAATTTATAATATCGTAAAAATAGAGATATAGAACAGGTATTTAACCCTAAACACGTAGTCTTCGTCGATTCGACTAATACGCTATTGAAAATTTGCTGTCTCTTTTTAGACTGCCTTTCTAAAAGACTTAAAAAAATGTATCTCAATTGTTCCAAAAGAACGAGGACTAAAAACTGGTACACATATGCCTGTAATAAATCAAAAATTAAATAGTATTTTAAAGAATGTTTGACGAATCGGCGAATGGTTAGGTTTTATACGGAGTGAGCGAAGGTTAGCTTTCTAGGGTTAAAAATCATTCAATCATTTTGTAAACAAAAAATCAACGCTTTGTTAGCTATATGGATATTATATATACATTTTTAAAATTTCCTTTATGTTTCCTTTGTTTGTTGGGTACTGCCCGAAGACCATCTGCACAAAAACGGATATCTTCAACAGTTTATCTTTGTTCAGACTAGTGACCACAATTATAAGTACATATGCGGCACATGCATACTCTGGAGATGTGTGCTCTTACATTTTACACATGTTAACGATATGATAACAACACGATAAAGAGAAATGCACTTGAGACTTAGAAATGTATGCACATTCTTTTACAAATTTACATACTTGCATAGATTCTTGCAGCGATAGCAGACTGATAGTATTTTGTCGTTCTACCACGCTGAGCAGAGACAATTACAATACTCCATTGTTACAAGTGACCAGAAAGAAAGTCTAAATTGTTATTAAATTAATACCGAAGAGAGTAAGAGCTTCAAAATTCCTTTAAAATTTAAATGGTAAAGTGTATATTAAAGAAAAGTTCGAGCTAGAGCATTTCACTTGTTTCTATGGGCTATAATTTTTATACAAAGGTTTCTTAGTACAAATTTGAGAAACGGCATTTGAAATCATTCCTTCAACAAAGCACAAAAAAAGTGGATATGCCCGTGTAATCTTAACAGCTAACTAGCCGGACTATAGCGAGAAGATAACTGAGAAAGTCATCCGAAACAAATGGTCGAAATATCATTGACGTCAGCAAGAATTTTGACTGGATATAGTATAAATGCGTTTAAAATTTAGCATGCTTACACTATATATGTTAGCTATTTCTGATCAATTTAGCTTAAAACAGAAGCTTTCAAATTGATAGAGCTGGGTTAGTGTAAAAAATACGAGTGATTCATACGTTTCCATTTTCCGTTGGTAACAAATCGTCTAGAACCAGAACAAGGTAAAGTACTTGATTTCCGAAGAGAGAGCTAATGCATTTGAACCTTTGCAGCCATGTACCTCTTAGTAGCAAAACCGAAGAATATGACAGTCTGAAAATTCAACTGAGGGACGCAAAAGTGTGATGTCTTACCATCTTGTTAAATGTCTACATATCGAGCCTTCCCCCAAACGAGGGCTATAGTTTCCTAAGCCGATAACTGTACTATTGCGTCTGTAGGGCTCTGTTCAAGAGTAAATAGCTTCCAAAATGTGACTTATCGCCCGCTAAATCGATCGTGGCACCATTTCGGTTTATCTTCTGTATAACGTTTGGCAACAGTTGCTAATCATTACACCGCAATAGCCGCAAAGATACAGCGCCGTCGAAGATCCTCAAGTCATTTGGCGAGAAGATAAAGCCACATATCTTTGGCAATAAGCGAGAAAACCCAAACTCAAGATAGGACACAAATTAGATATTACTGCTATTATGTTCTCCGTACACAAATCTCTTTACTCACAAATTTTCACGACCTTTGCTCAAAAATTTTGGATTTTATAGACAAAACCCCGTATCTGTACTGAAGAATTCAAAAAATTTACTTTGGTTTCTTTACCTTATTGCTAAAGATATGAGTCTACCGGCAGGCCAGTCATTGACTACGTGGTGCCGGTATGAGTACCAAAGCATAGCGACACCAATGCAGGAATAATGGAAGTGGCGCCTGTGGCTCACCTCCATCAAAAGCCTAAAATGCTCATCACATTACTCAGGCATTTGATCCGCGGAACCTCAGGCGGGCTGCAAACGACCTCTACAAAGAGTTGGTAATCACATCTGGCAAGTCTAGGACTGTGAACCCAGTTATTTTAAATCAACCACCTCTTGTGCTATGTCGCTTCATGTAGTAGGTTTTGTGAAACGCCCTTCGCTGATAGCCAAGGCATAAAAAGCGAGTGTGATAAAGTCTGGTATGGTGAAAAATTGTGCAAAACTCGTTAGAAGCTCTGAACCATCTCAACATCCCTGCTGGGTCGACAGGCAAACGAATATTTGAGAGAAGGAAAACACTGATAAAATGTGCAGGCAATCTTCCAAGAAGAACAAACCAGTGACTTATATATTGATAGAAAAAGTCAGTACTTACAGGTGTCATCAAAGGACATTGTACTATCACTTCGATGCTTGTACTATGACGTAAAACAGTAGGTCCCCTATACAGACAACGTTCGGATAAAGAAGACAAGGAGCGGAGGATCTCGGAATTATGCCAGCATGCTTTCTCTGGCAGAGATGAGGGAATGGATACGTTGTTGTTGTTGTGGTAACGACAAAGATACTCCCCGAAGGTTTTGGGGAGTGTTGTCGAATTAACAGTCCTTGGCCGGATTTGAACCCGGTGCGCTCCGGTACTCCCTTGCGGTACTGCCCGACTGTCGTGTTAGCGATTTATGACCAATGAAACTTTCTAGGTCATGTCACATGTGAGAGATGAGAGGTAGGACCCTTTACTTATTATATACTGTGTAGGATTAAAGGAGTTTATAACTACCCAGGCGCGCCTTATTATATTCATTTTGGTCAGACTTTCCAAATCGCTCTTCTGTAAAAGTCCTAATTTTGCTGAATTTTCTAACTGTATGCTTTCAACCCATTTATATAAATATTTAGTTTTGTTATTTTATAAATACTCAGTTATGTTATGTTTAACATTTTTGCACTTAATCAATGAATACTAAAGCCATGATGCCGCTTAACTAATGTAAGGTTTTCTCTTACGGAACAAGGTCTTTTATTTGACCTCGAATCACTAAATTTCACTGAACTAGATTGTGAACTAGACCAAAACTTTGATCCAGAAATTCAATTTCGTATTATCCTTAACTGCTTTGCTAGCTTAGCAGTTTCCATCAAACTCGTTGGTATGTGCATACTACGTTCATTTGTATGAGAATGTTAGGAATCTTCTTCTATTACAATTGATTGCACTTGAGATTCACAAACTTGATTCTCCTATCATTCAGTGTTTTATTCAGTTACATACATAAATATGTATGTATTTCGAACATATACCCTTACATCTTACAAGCTCATTAAAATCTTTACTAGCTTCAATAAATCCCTTTCGTATTTAAACAACTGATGAAGACGGTGTGCATTGCTTTTCACTTAGGCTGAGCTTCTCTACCAATCTACCAATTTGTAGTCTGCTGCTTCTAATTTTTTCTACAAAGGTACATACATTTTTGCTGAGAACATTTTTAATGGCAGAAATACTTTCGGAATTTTGGTGACCACTGCTGAGGTTCGACTATGTTTTCAAAAAAATGTTTTCTATTCATTTTGATGTTAGCTGTTCCGTCACTTGAACTTGGGACCTGCGGTGTTGTAGCCGAAGTGATTTAAAAATGCTGTCCAACTAGAAATACCGCGGGGTGGCAAATTGGTCTCCACTTGGTCCTTTCATTGTAGAACTTTCTAATCGCTCCGTGTTTTCACGCTTGTCTATCTTTCTTTTATTGGTAGTATTCACACCAACTTCTCTTTGCAGTCGCTCTCAGCGTTGTCTTGTCTAGTCTTCATCGTACCAATTGCTTCTTCGCTTCCGCCGGAATCTTCTTCTGCGTTACGGAGTGCTCCCGTGATATGATCCCACTGCCCATGAATTCCACTGAAGGCATGTTCGGAATTTCTTAACAACGCTTAAAGCTAGAACGATCAAACACAACAACAGAGCCCGAGAAACTTCAATTGTCTAACAATATTATCCATTAATTTACCAAAATAATACCAAGTTTAAACTAAATCCGTGAGTTGATATTTTCGTTTGATACCCATATTGTATGGTTATTTTAATGTTTTTAAGCAACCAAATTTTTACCGGTATCTCAACTAACGTTTAATTTATTGAAAAACTGGACAGGGGTTTCCTCTGCTCACTTCCCTTAAGTTGCTAAGATCTCGATCTATATGAGCTTTATCGGAAATATCAATAGTCTAGATCGAATATACTGAGAGTAGTAACGATTAACAGAACTTTCCAAATGAATTGTTCTTAGGGGGCCTGTCATCCCTAGTATTTCCAAAAGACTTAGCCTATTCCTCCATTCAGACAGTTATCTATACGAGTGCTTAGTTTCATCTTAATACGTCTAGCCATTATTGCGTAATTGATGGCAAAGGCAAACCTCTATAAATCTTCAAACTTCACATGCAAACATTCACATTTATAATATTGATTAAATAATGATAGCAGCTGTACTAGTACATAAAGTTTGTTAGCTTTGTCCTAGTAACGTGAGTTTGTCACGGCATAAGGGAATCCAGATAGATATATCAAAGTTCATAGAATGGGTAGAGGAATCGATTAAGCCAAGTCCGTTCGACCGTCCATCAGACCATGTACACGATAAGTTGGTCGTCCTTTTTTAGATGGAAAAATTTCTTCTATTGCGCTACCCTGAACAAAACTGCTATTGATGTCCTAGCAGGGTATATACGATTAACCCAATTTGTCTGCGCAATATTCCGTACTAGGTTGGTTTTTTAAGTAGTTCTTACACATATTTATATAACAACAAAAACTAGAAGAAAGACGCTCCTAAAACACATGTTTTTATTGACTATTTTGCTCATTTACTTAGAGATTCACTTTCAAAATACGCTTATTCTTGCTTGCACTTCATTGCACTATCCTTTTTCTTCTCCTTTCTCTTACACTAGTCACTCAATTTCAATCGATATATGTTCTTCACTGCATTACAGCGTGCTGTAGTTTGATGTTTGTCAATACTTGTACGCCAAGCTGAAAAGGAAATTGATTTGTAAGCAATCAACGCAAACAACAGTAAATGCGAGCGCACTGAAGCATACACTTAAAACAGCTGAGATATATATGTATGTGTGCATCTGTAGACGTACAACAAAAAACCTTTTCCTTATATTAAGCTAAATTACACTTGTCAAAGCGCATGGCTGAATTCTCTAAATAGTATCAGTTTCGTATAACTTGAAATGGGCCTTTATAGACCGCCATACTTGAAAGTATTGTTCTCTCTTAAGGGTATAAAATTATTAATAATTGCGGCCGTCAGAAGCAAAGGTTGTAAGTGCGGGTTTTGTTATATTGGGAAAAACAGGTTCAAACTTTAAGCTCTGTAAAAAAATTGCCTCCAATTATTACGTTGAAGATACTGGCAAGCACTTTTTCTTTCAGCCGATAGATGACGCTACTAACAGATAATTCATGTATATCCGCGATTAATACCTTAAGTCTACAGTTGGCTATAATTTAATATAAATAAGTAAAATTTTATTTACGTAGCATACTCATAGGGGTGTAAGTCAATTTTAGTTTTTTTGGCATACTTATAGGAGTTAAGAGTACGTGTTTGGGTAGAAAGTGGATTAGTCCGATCGTACCCCTTCGGGTATAAATGGCTACAATTAGTATCTCCATAGAACATGTTTAAACGAATGTAAACAGTTCAACCCATACAAAAAGATCAGAACTGTCATTACTTGCATCTTTAACTAATCGCATTTACTGCAGGGTCCTTTTGAAACCAAATAAAATTTTCTAAACGGCACTCTTTCACGAATTATGATTACCAGGATAGCCTGTTTTCGAAAATTCCTCCAATAAAAGAATTTCTTAGATACGCTGGAGGAAAGTTTAAGTAAGTATGGCCAATTCTACGTTCTCCTTTCCATCACCCGAATTTCAGCCTAAGTCCATCCTAGTTCTATGATAACGTAGCAGTGGTTAAGGGAGAGACTCCAGCCCCTTTCGCATAATCTCTTATTTTGGAATAACATCGTCCGATTGGATCGAAAACAAAGGAGTAGACAAATTTTTCGCAAGAGTGATGTAGGTCATAGTTTACAAAGGCGTGACAAACTCTTTCAACTCGATTCTAAATTTCCACTGGGATTTGTTTCCTTGAGGGAATTTTTGTTCGTCAGGAAAATTTCCGCCAATTCTCTTTTGATAGTGAACAGAAAAACTGGCGGAGAGGGATTTCGAATTTTCGGATTCAGTTGTGTTGCTATCTTATGTCTTGTTTTGGCACTACTTTTTGTAATCAGTGAATGAAAAATAATATTTTTTGATAAAAAGTTGTTAAATTAAATAAATTAATAATAAAAATGCATAGTATTGCCTTTGGCATGATAGCAGAAGAAGAAACCGCAGATTCTGTAGCACAGGAACATCAACAGAGATCTATAAGAACGCACTTGAATTACCGGAATCATTCTAAGCGGAAACAAATTTATTTTTAGTGCATTTTATTGATTCAATTGTTTTACAGATTAATTTAAACTATACGAGAAATAAGCCTGCCTATAAATATTTGTTGGACATTTTACCAAAGCACACTTAACAGGCCAAAAAGCCATTGCAGTTTCGTCGATTAAGCTCCTATTTATAAAAGTTGTGTTATAAATAAGAGAGTGCCTTTTTTTATTCCACAATACATTTTGCTGGTGGTCCTGCCGAATTTAACTCCTCCGCATTTTCCCAAAATCTGTTCTGCGCTCCGTTTCTTCATTTATAGAAGGCGCGGGAATTTCTGGCTGCCCTTGCATAAGGCTAACTAAAGTTTATATTTACAGCTTATTTTTACTTTTCGTGCTAAAAACACAAAGCAATACGATATTAATGTATAAAAGTGATTTTTTATTATTAAAAGTTAAATTTGCTTACATTTTGTTCAGCGCTCACTCAAAATTGCCTGGCGAAATATCTCGCAAAAAATTGTTTTGTATTCTCCCTTTCCTTTCCATTTGAATTAGTTTAGAATAGGAAGAAACATTTTTTGAAACGTCTGATATTATATACTTGCTCTACGGAGTGCTATTGATGAAGCTTAAATAATTACGGATATATATGATTTGTAGGTTTGAGTTTGCATGGTAAGCGCCACTCCACTGTTTCCAATATTAGCCAATTTTTGTTAAAAGTCTGATATAAACTATATAGCCGTCGTTTCTAAATTTGATTGATGTCGCTTATGAGGTTACGGAAACATACTATATGAAAGTTTGAGTTTGTATGGGGGAAGCCACACTCGCCTTTCCAATATCACCCATTTTCTAAGCTGATACCAAACTAATGTTGTGTATCTTCCTGAAAAAGATTATTACTCTGGCTCAATTGCTTTTGGAGATATTGAAATTTTTACATTTTTATTTCCTTTCGTCCGGTGCATAGTTCAATAAAATCGGTCAAACGGTTCGCCCAAAAAAGGAGTTGCAAAACTTTTGCGTTGCGTATTTATATACAGATGGATAGATACACACGCATACGTACGAGTATCTAAAGATCCAAATTACAAATGGGGAGACATATTCTCTGTTTCGCATTTCGTAAAACGGTTGATATTTGCAAACTCTGCTTGCTCTTGATGAAGATCAACTGGTTTCTGATATATATCATATGAAGGTCCAAGCTTTTATGGGAGGTACCGTACCCCCCTTTCCAATATAACCAATATTTCTCAGGTAAACCCATATTGATGTTGTGTATCTTCCTGCCAAATACTATTACTCTGTCTTAATTGCTTTTGGAGATACTAAGATTCTTACATTTTATTCTATATACCAGGTGCCACCCCTTTTTAAATAAGAGATACCCCCAATGCACTGAAACATTATATTTCCTTGAAAACAGTTCATGTTTTAATTAAATCGGCTAAAAAGTTCGCCCAGCAAATTTTTGTCTGAAAATGTGATATCGCTTTCTCCACTGTTAGCGCCAAGCAAAAATAATAAAAAATGCAAAAATTCGAAAGTTGACATAAAAACTAATTTTGCAAACCCTAAACGACGCATTTCGCCGATTCTATCGAGAAATCGATTCAGATCCATCAATATGGTACAAGACATGAAATTCATTTGTTGTCGATGTGTTACAATAACCAAAAAAAATCAGAAAAAATTTCTAGAAATGATAGCTGATTCTGCGCAAAAGTTCGCTTTCATCTTTTAACATGGGGAAAGTTTTGGATCAAAAGTTTCCGTGTTAATTCGAAATGAGCTTCTCGTACTTTACGTGTACTGGTTGCTTTTCGTTCAACTTCTTACATAATTTTTTGCTGCTTGCATGTTAATATAGTTGTATGGTTTGAGTGAAACTGATATTGGTGATTTGATACTAGCTTGCGCTTCATTCAGTTTGCGTATGTTTTTCCACTTGGAATGGTTTATCTTCAACATAGCGCTCTATACTTACATGCCTAATAGGGATTCCACTTTTATGACTTTTATTATCTCGAGATTTTCGGTATCTAGTGTATAATCCCCGGGATGATGGGCTTAGTCCCGTTGCCTTTTCTCCAGCAATTAAGGTTGAACGAAGTTAATCAATTGTTTGAGAAGTTATCTGACCTTTACATAGACTTTCTTATGTGCTTTTTTTTCTCTAAACGGAAGACTATTTCGTTAAGAACAAATCAAAATAATGTGTACCCAACACATTCTTGTTAGTTCCTCGAGGGCCCTGTGCTACTTATAGTAACGGAGTCGACAATAAAACTAAAATATTCAATAATTTTGCATATTAATATAAAAGTTAAGCAGATGTTAAAAAATAAATCATACATATTTTAAGTAACATATTTCCAATCATGAAAATCAAAGAATTATAAGAAAGTAATCCCTTGATTTTAGGCATCTAAAAAGCCCGAGCGCCAAGGATTGGCATCCCTTAACATTCCTAATATGTATTCATATTATCATGTACTCGTATATGTATATTCACTAAACGAACCGCAACTTCAAGTGGGATGTTGTTGAGATAGTTTTAATGTTATATTGACTGAAGGTGTGATCGTATTTTCACACGATGGTTGCCCTTGAATTATGGGGTTAGTTATTAAATGTTGAGTTGGATTGCATTCATGTTAGAATCGCACGATTTATTGTAAACAGAGGTAACTCGAAATTTTTTATCTTTTTCGGGAATTTGTTAACAAAGTTTGTCAATATGGAAGCTATGAAGCTATGAAAGCAAATTTTTGTAATTATGGTAATACGAGTATATTGTCACAAAATCTTACAAATAGAAATGAGTATTTTTCTGTTTGTCTTTTATGGGCTACATATATTTTTGGAATAGTGGGCGGTGCCACGCCCCCCTGCTATACAAAATTTCAATTCATGATGGCTCTGAACGTATTTGGTCTAAATTAATGATATTTATTTTAGTCATGATTGAAATAATTTTAGAAAAGTGGGCAATGCTACTCCCACATAATTTTTGTGTTGTTTGTCAGTCATTCATGTTCAAAGTTTATTGTCGATCCCTGTGACGCTCTCACTGTGGGTGCGGCACAGGCCATATATAGTTTCTGGAAAAGCCCCCAGGAAGCTACGAATTTTGATCTTTCAGGTTAATGATATTTTATACATAAATCATCATTTATTGGCGCTTACCTGCGTAGGAGATTTTGGCCGTTGGGTATCAAAGCAGGCCACTCATCCCTTTTCATCGATAACTGACCACAATTGGAAACACCAAGGGAGTTCAAGTAATCCTTCGCCTGTGTTCAAACCGTTCGAGTCTACCCCCTTTATCTGCTTCCGAATTTGGCTGTCTATAGGAAAACCTTGTGGGCAGGAGCTTCTTTGTCCATTCGCATAACGTGACCAAGCCATCACAGTCTTTCGGCTTTCATTCGCCGTTGGCATCACGGGAAGGACCATAAATTTTGCTTAGCACTTTTCTCTCGAATACTTCAAGGGTCATTTCATCTTCTTTCGACACAGTCCATGATTCCGAGCCGTACATGAGGACAGATTTGAATAGAGACTTATAGAGAGTGATCTTTGTCCATCGAGAGAGGACTTTACTTTTAAGTTGTATACTCAATCCAAAGTAGCACTTGTTGGTAAGAGTGATTCTAAATTGCATTTCTCGGTTGACATTATTTTTGGTGTTAACGCTGGTTCCCAAATAGGCGAAGGCCCTCACAGTTTCAAATTTTTAGCTATCAACAGTAACGTGGCTGCCAAGATGCCTGTGCCACGATACTTTCTTTGAAGGTAGCAAATACTTCGTCTTGTCCTCGTTGACCGCAACACCCACTTGCTTGGATTTTTTACCTAGGGCAGAAAAAACAGAAATTACGGTGCCGGTGTTAAGGCCAATGATATCAAAAGCATCGGATCCTTCCTAATTTTGATGGAGCTGTTGGTATTGCTCAACGTCATTTGGCAAATTCGTATAAGCTTTGCACGGAAGTCAAATTCAGACATGGCAGCATATAGGTGGCTCCCTTTCACACCGACAAAGAGGTGGTGAGTGTCGATTCTCTTATCATGGGTCCTCTCCAGGATTTGGTGAATCGTGTAGACGGATAGTAGTGAAGTCACACTACTAAGGTCGGATCAGCTTGTCTACTATGGGTTTCAGTCCTTCGCACAATACGCTGGATAAAACTTTATGTGCTATATTAAGAAGACTGATTCCGCGGTAGTTGGCGCGGTTAGCGCGATCGCCCTTCTTGTGGATTGGGCATAGTAGACTTAGGTTCCAATCTTTAGGCACGCACTTGAGACTAAGAGTTGATGCATGCTTTTCAGCAGCTCTTCGCCTCCGTGTTTGAACAGCTTGGCGGGTAGTAGGAAATTTTAAGCAGGCCAACGTCTGCCGGACCTGCTAGTCATATTAATACAATCGGTGAGCTATGCTGAGCTGAGTACAATAAAATGTAAAAAGTGTCTAAGCCGTAGATCATTCACGGTATGAAAATCAGCAGGATTAGATCGGTATAGTGACTAATACTGACAAACATTAAAATCCTTACAAGCACATATGTTGGTACCAAACATTTGTCATACACTCGGTTCTAGCAGCTGTGTGATTTTACATAAATAGTTTGAAGTAGTATTTACCTATTGGTTGCTGTGAATTCTCGTATTAAAAAGTTTCTCAACAATCTAGTATGAACTTTGTGCTTTATATAACTGGCAATCTATCAGAGCATGCAATTTCCATTAAAATGTAGCACTATTCAATTTTCTCACATCAAAAATAAAAAAGAGTATCTTAGAAAATGCAAAAAAGTACGAGTATATTAATAAACTTAAATTGAATTGAAAACAAAACAAAATTGAGTGCATTCAAGTAAACGAATGTGAATTGTTACAAAAAGTGAAGAGCAGTAACATACACAAAGTGAATAGAACCAAGGTGCAATGAAGTTCACAGCGAGGGGCAATGACAGAAGAATGATGACGGAAACATTTTCAAATAGCTATAGAGCAAGCTTAATTACAATTTGAAGAATGTGGCTGTGCGTATACGAACTAAAAACTCATTCAGCAAAACGAATAAATTTTGTAGCACGAATGATAAATGAATGCGAACTGACAACTTAACTACGCAACTAGAGAGAAGTGGCGCTGTGTTGGTAAGAGTCAAAGCAACACAGCACGGCTCATGTCGGGCAAAACAGGTGAGGGCTTGCAGTTGAATGGCATTACGCACATTTAAACACGTATAAAAGAATGAATATATCACTGTGTATGTGTTTTTTGAATGGCTTGATGTGTTAAGAAACAAAAACTCTGTCGGTTAGAAAGTTTTCAGTTAGACATTAACGAAGGCCAGCTGCAACGATTAGACAAAACTCACGCTGTGAAGCTTATAAGCAGACACTTACTTATTTTCTCACATTTTGATGGTCTTGATTTTACAATTTTTAATGGCAAGTTGAAGCAGATTTATAATAAATTACTATGATAACTTTTCGTTATGAATACTTTAGTTACTTTTATGCCAATTTCTCTTGTATGAGAAAGTTTGTATATATGAGCGTTTTGTTAATGGGATTTAGTTCAAAACAAGTGCCATTTATAAAAACTTATAAAGTGAGCGGCCGCCGTGGTGTGAAGGTAGTGTTGCCGGCCTACCACAGCGAAGGTCCATGGTTCGAGCCCTGGTACAGGTAACATCAAAAGTGATTTGAAAAAAAAGTTTTTCAAAACGGGGTCGCCCCTCGGCAGTGGTTTGGCAAACTCTCCGAGTGTATTTCTGCCATGACAGGCTTCTCAGCAAAAATTCGTCTCCTTTGTAGATGCCGTTCGGAGTCGGCAAAAAACTGTAGGTCCCACCAATTTGTAGGGAAAATTCCAATCGGCACACCACAAATTGGAAGAGAAGCTTGGCGCAAAAATCTCTTAGGAGGTTTATGATGATATACCTGTTGTATATCGCGCCATAGAGATAGAGATAAAGTGAAGAAGCAGAATTTTAATAAATTATTTAAAATAAATTAATTGAATTGTTGTGACAAGCCAGAGCTCTAAAAAGGTAGACAAACAGTTGCATGCTTGCTAGACTTAAAGTATAGGCCTGTAAATTTTTACCTAAAATTTCTTTTTGCTGCTCTTCGATAGAGCAGAAATAATGCATCAAAACGACAAAATGTTACAATTTAGTAACGAGTTGTAAAGCTTCTAACGTACTAACTTTAGTGTGGTAACAAATTTTCTTTTTTAAGTTGAATAAATACAATAAACAACATAAGCACTCTTTTACCCAGCTGTACTAGTACACAGGGTATTATAGTTTTGTCCATATACCGGTGGTTTGTAGCGGTATAAAATAATAGAGATAGATATGGAGTTCTATATAGCAACGTTCTTAGAATGAAAAGAGTAATCGATTAAGACATTCCCGTCCGTCCGTCCGTCCGCGCGTCAGTGGACACGATAACTGGAGTTCAAATTGAGATATTTCAATGAAATTTTTCAGACAGATTACTTTCCGGTAGGTTGCTATTTAAAATGCGCGCAATCGCATCCTCTTTTTTCTTAATTTACCTCGTGTGCCATTTCCCACTTTTCTGAAATTTATTGAAGGACACATACCTCCAAATACAAGGTGGGGCAAAAGTAAGCTTCCGATGTTCAGCATATCGGTTGAGGCACGTGCAGTGTGTGCTGTTGCACCGTCTTGTATGAACCACATGTTTTCCAATCCCAATTCATCAAGTTGCGGCAAAAAGAACTCGTTGATCATTGCTCTGTAGCGCTCACCATTCACAGTAACCCTTTGGCCCCGACCGATTATTGGTCAAATAAATAGTCAGCAATATTCCGCGTTCTGGAGCAGTGTAGGGTAACATTGTTTACTAACGTGTATTTCGCATGTGTTTACTACACAAATGTCAAAACAGAACTGACTTTAGGGCCAATCGCAAAATTTATAGCATTTTCTGATAGGAGGATTACTTTTGCGCCACCCTGTATCATAAATTTTAACAAAGTCATAGCCATGAAGAATTGTAATTTTATTTAGCATGGGAGCGTGGCACCACCCACTTTTCCAACCATTGAACACGATAATTTACTTTGGAAATTTCATAAAAATCAGTTGAGCTTCTTAGAAGCCTTTACAATACACCAATTAATTTTCATTTATGAGATATGCCCTCATGGTAGTAGAAAAAGATTAAAGCCTTTAGAGATCATAACTCAACAACAATTTACGAATTTACCACGATCAATTTCGCACAGCTGGGTATTCAATGTTCTGTTCCACCCGAACTTAAACTTTCTTAATTGTTATATTTTATCATTTTTGTAATTTCATTTTATTTTATTTTATTTTATTTTGTTTTATTTTATTTTTGTATGAAAGTTTTTGGCGACCTTTTTATATGATAAAATTTATGTTTTGCTGGCCAACCACAACTACTGCGCTCCCATCAAGGATTTATGGACTCCCAAAAATACACAAGGAAGGAACACCACTCAGGCTTATTTGTTCAGCGGTTGGCTCACCATCATACGGGCTGTATAATTATATTGCGAATATTTTAAAAAAATTTAACGACGACCTCCGAATACAACATAAGAAAGAAAGAATAAACAATACATTTATTTGTGATGATGAGAAACTTATCTCTTTTGACGTTGTTTCCCTGATGACCATTTAAAGAAGAACACGATCCATACAGCAATAACATTTGTATGAAGTTGGCGGCCTAATATATTCCCCTGCGTTCCACTGTATTGAAGCGCAAAACTGGTCAGAAAAGCTATTAGTTTATTATATGAGTTTTCTAACTCGTCTCAAACTAATCCAAAAAAGATCAGATTTCCAGCAACAAACATTTTAATTGATATTTTCAGAACCAGAGATAGAACCTGTGACCCCTTCCAGGTCAATGCGGGTTAGGAGTTTAGAATATGCCCCGGGTAGGCATACCGGTCGTAGGAGGCGACTAATATGCACAAAGGTAATGACGTGCAACTCGATGGTTGATCTAAGGATATTATGCCTTTTACCTCTCATTACCCATCTTCTCCTTCCTTACGGAACGAGGGATGACATGACCTAGAAGATTGAACTGGTCATACCAAATCGCTACCACGACAGCCGGGCAGTAGCGCAAGGTAGTACCGGAGCGTAGCGGTTTCATATCCCGCAAAAGACTGCCACTTTCGACAACATTCCCAACAATTTCGGGGAGGATTTTTGTAGTTATAAACAACAACAACAATCACGTCTGCCAGGTTGCCCAGGACCTGTTCGCCATGCTGAAAACTGAACCTGTTGTACTATAGAGCTATTAACTTGCATTTGTCTGACTAGTTGGGCTTAGTGTTCAAACCAGGTCTGAGGTAGTTTACAACCACTTGGTTTCATTGCAGGATGTTGATGCATACAGAAAATGATGAGCACTACGGCACACATTAAATTTCTCATATTTACTCATTTATTTATACAATAAATATACCAACTCACTCATAAATGCGTATATATAAATGGTGTGTATTAGCATTCGTTATTCGCAGTCACATCCCGGCCACAGATGTATCGTGTAAAGTGCACTTCAAAGTTTTTGCTACATACTCGTACAACAAACATCAACAATTGTTAATTCTAATAAAATTCATCATGTAAAATTTTATTTCAGTTAGAGTTTTTCCACTTGCAGGCGTCAAAGCAAACTTTTCTGAATGGAAGGCAAGAACAAATATGAATACGAAGACTAAGTTTTGTTGATAATTATGATGATGGTGATGTTGGGAATGATTACGATGATAAAGTTGACTTTGTCGGCGACATTTTGAGCAGGCCAATTTGTAGACATATATTTATATGCGTTGCGAGTGGTTTATATTTGAACATGGTTCCACCGGTGTAGCGTTGATCACTTCAAATCTCCTTTTCAACTTGGTTTTTCCAAAGTACTTGAACTATGCTGGACAACAAAGAAGCTAAAAGTTTAGCAGAGGTTTTCGATTAATACCAAATCATAAATTACCTCACGTCAATGAAGAATGAGCACCGATTATACAGTTCTGTTTAGAACTTAGTTTAACCCTTTCAATGCTGATTTTTTAACTAAGGTTACAAAATGTTAAATCATAAAAAGTTATTGGTAGTGATGACAATAATATATGTGTACTTACATTTTAGGAAATTATTTCTATAAATTGAAAAAATGTTCTGGGAAAACATTGTCCCACCCGTATTTAAACTGCGGGACACATTTGTCCCAATAGTAATAACAAACATAAGCTGCTAAGTTCTCTAGCTCGCAGACATTTTTATTTATTGAACTCAAATAGTTCTTATTATATGCTAACAAATACTATTTTAAATAAAAGTTTAAGTACATAAAATTAATTTGGATGATATTTGGCGAAACAAGACTTGAATAAAGGAATATTACAAGAAGAACCAATAGTTTTCGTATTTTGTTCTTTTTTCTTATCGGCACAGCTTCAGCAGCGAAGGTGTGTTGTCCATTCCATTGAAGATGTTATGCAACTACTAATAAAAATTTCGAGCGATGAGAAAGCCGGCCAATCGTACATCTACGTCGATACGCTAAAAGCTTCTCCTATAGTTCTACGAGAAAAGAAATCAGTGTAGTTTTTGTATGCCGAAATGAAAATAATCCTAGAATTAGACTCGCAAAATTATAAGAAGCTTTTGAAATACTCTTTTCCAAGATTTTAATGATTTTCTGTTTGGATCGTAGAGCGACGAAAATTGTTTAGAAAGATCTGCTCCGCCAAAACTTCTCTGGTGTCTTCGCTATTAAATTTGACTAGGTAGATTCAGTTTTTCTGGGAATGAAATTGTCGCTGTTGTTGTTCCATATCAAATGTTCTGCGCTTGTCTGTTGCATATCCGTAACAAAGGGAGATTTTCTTCTAAATCTGAGTCTCTCTCAGACGAATCTTAATCTGTATAATTTGGATCAATAACGCCATCAGATTCGAAGTTACTGCAGCCCTGTGAATCGGTTTCTTCCAACAAGACTCGTATCATGTATTTCTCATTTACTCGTAAGCGCCTTTCCGGTTAAGGTCACTGTTGGAAAAAATAATCAAAATTTGTAATTTTTCATTATGTGGCTGTTTAGAAATATAAGCCCCAGTCGTCAGCTGTTGGGACACATACATATATCCCAGGTAAAGTTTGTGATGTATAATATATAGAATTTTAACATCTGTTTTACAAATGTTTATTATTGTTCGTAAAATATTATATCTCCACTTTTCAACAAAATTTTCGTAATTATCTATTATTTACAATTTCCAATCATTGATGTAGCATGGGCAACGATCGAAATGTTACTGAAAAACACGCACAAACAAAAGATCGAAGATAAAGCCATTATAACTAGCATAACTAATTGTATGAAATGTTAACACGGAGATTTAAAGGAATATTTGAATTTTAAAGACACGAAAGCAATAATTGGGACGTATGTGTGCTCTCGGTATTAAAAGGGTTAACACTATTATGAATAAAGCGGAGGATGCAGTACTCAATGCGTTTATTGATGAATGATGAGGGCAATCAGATGAGTAGATTTAGCCACATACTTATTTCTTACATTAAAGTCATTTGGCTAAAAGTTGGTATAATTGGGTTATCATTTTCACAAAACCCGGACCAATATTACATAATGTTTCAGTTGACGCCCAACGCAACTTTTCTAAAGGGGAGAGTCTCTGGGACTTCCGTTAGAAGAGCTCGATGACAATGTTAGGTAAGGAAGGTGATAATTAGGCAGGCTAACTATCGCTACAACAACAAAAACAACAAGGTATACAGTGTGGTCTGCCGAAAAAAAATCAAAATGTGCTCGTCGGCTTCATCACCCTAGAGCCACCCTCCAAATCCAAGTACATCCATGGACAGCGTTGCAATGCTTCTTCTTTTTTGGACTTCTGGTTGTAATCAAACCGTCACCAATGTAGGCATCACATCTAAGTAGTACACACTGTAGGCAGTGGCAAGCCCGCCAGAACAGCACACTTAGGCCTACCACGGGTTGCCTGAATATCATTAACACAGTGAAAACCAAATTTTTGATAGAAAAGTGTACAATGAGATGATATATAGACTGTCCATGCTGTTCTGTCAGAAACCTAAACAGCTCCCAAATTTCAGGCACCACCTTTAGCTGAAGGTGAACGCGACCGACTAGAGGGCACAGAAGAAAGCTCAATGGAACAGGCATTTCTATAGCAGTACATTACTAGATGACACTATAGCTTTACTTTGGTGTGTATTTTAATTGGGTAAATTATCGGCTTTCAATAATAAATTGCATCGTAGTCACAGCATGCTATGACACCATACAGCCCATCTTTTAGACTATTAAGCTGAACTATTCCAAAAGAAGCAACAACAACAAACGCATTTTGATCCAGCGCTGTTGAAACCGCCAATGTTTTGGGACTTCAGATCTTGATGACGATTTTCAGAATTTTAGTGCTGGCTAGGCAGGGCAAAGAATTGTTACTCCCTAAACACCAAACCATAAACTGAGGCTCACTCTTCCCCCTTTTTCTGTTCGAAACCACAGCATTATAGAATACAGTTGAGAAGGGACCTGTCATCTTTTATAGCTTGCAGTTGGCGTTAGTAATTACAAAGGATAGACACAATTTACTGCCAATTCATTACGGACGGAGAGGGCTCATAGGATGTAGGCCTTATTTCAATTAATTACAGGTTTTGTGGAAATCATTATTTTAAGTAATATTCCCTGTCATGTGTGTTGTACTTTTTACATATTTACTTTGTACCATTTCAACTTTCAATTCGTATGTCATAACTAAGCGCCAAGCCAATTAACCTGTTTAATTTATTTGTACTTGCAAACAACCAACTGCTGCCAATTACTTTTGTTAAGGTAAGTACTTGCATTTATTTAGTCAAAAATATTACAGCACAAAATGGTTATTGTTACAACGCACAGTGCTGAAGTTTGATAAAGAGCTGGAAAAAACTCGGAAACTATTCAGACCCTATTTATTCAGTCTATGATTTTGAAATAATAATTAAATAGATTGGATTCTTTAATTAGAAAGATGGATGTAACACAAACTTAAAACCTTTGGCAGTGACCTCTCATAAACATAAGTTCTTTCTTAACTCTCAGTTGGAACTTGGTCTCTTCGCAAACAGAGTTTTGTTGCTGGTATAAAGGAATGGGCACAATACATAAATCGTATTAAACTTTTAAAAATGTTCACTCCAAATTTTAATATTTTTGGGCAGAATTTTTTTCAGTTGTATAGCTCATTAAATTTCAGCGTGACAATGTGCAAGTTAAAAGTACCTCAAAATTTCCCCTAAAGTTTTAGAATTTTTTTTGTCAAAGATAATGGGTATTTTTTCATACATAATTATGGCCGCCGTGGTGTGAAGGTAGTGTTGCCGGCTTACCACACCGAAGGTCCATGGTTCGAGCCCTGGTACAGGTAACATCAAAAGCGATTTGAAAAAAGTTTTTCAAAAACGGGGTCGCCCCTCGGCAGTGGTTTGGCAAACTCTCCGAGTGTATTTCTGCCATGACAGGCTTCTCAGCAAAAATTCGTCTCCTTTGTAGATGCCGTTCGGAGTCGGCAAAAAACTGTAGGTCCCACCAATTTGTAGGGAAAATTCAAATCGGCACACCACAAATTGGAAGAGAAGCTTGGCGCAAAAATCTCTTAGGAGGTTTAAGATGATATACCTGTTGTATATCGCGCCATAGAGAGAGAGAATTAAATTTTGTTTATGCGATGTATGAAAGAAATTACTTCCAGAATTATACAGTATGGGAAATCCCATATATATTGGGCACATTCCTTTATAGATCGATATGATTTGTAGCCAATGACCATCACTCTTAACCCTCCAGTGTTAGTTGTAAATTTGGTTATGATCGGTGATCGGTCAATCCATTAAGGACGTAACACCGAACATACAGACAAACATACTTAACTAAATTCGGATACATAATACTTGTAACTTCAACTTAAGCTATGGTCAATAACGGGCGAATGGTCGAATACAGCTTGAAATTAAATAAAATTGTAGCAGGCCAACGTCTTTGCATTATAGCTTTTCAAGAAAAATATATAATCTGTCTACAAAAGCTTCTTTTATTTAGTAGTAATAACCGCAATACAAATTCACGAGCAAGGTGATCCCACAGTACTTAAGGCCACCGTACAATATCCGAAAATAAACTAAACATCTTGCCTTCTATAGTCCGTCAGGGTGTTACCTTACTCATATAGAAGTTTTTTGGTTGTTCGCTCTTCGTGCTCTCGAATGGTCGGTGTTATGTACCGCTATCTCCTCTTTGTCACGTACTCGTAAACACTAGTGTTATCTCTATTTATCTTGCCTACATGCATCAGCGTAGTCATTGTTGTCTCTGTTGTGTTAGTTAGTGGTGGAAGTGCAAGTTAGTTAGGGATGGTAGATTAGTGGAAGCCAAAACAGCTGTTTTTCTATAAGTTTCTACGCGCATCATTTAAAACCTGATCTTTAAATATTTTTATCTATGTATCACCAGATAGTAAATTTAAAGGTAAGGGTGGAATGAAATATTTTATCCCAAAGTGGTGGCAAAAAAAAATTTACTCAAAATATTTTTAAAACTTTAATGAAATTTTATCAAAAGGATGTTTCAGCGTAATAGATACAAGGTAGACAAAACAGGAATAATTTTTTTAGTTTATTCCTGTTTGCCTGCGTGGAATTTAATGGTTTTTCACCGATGTGTGGAGGTTAACTTTGAAATATTGCACACATTTTTCCATTTCGGACTTATACCAGCCTCGAACACCAATCAAATTAAATTTTGTTGTAAGTTCCTAGAAGTATGGACTACTTTTTGTCAGTCGGTAACACTGTGCAAAGCTTAGTCATGAAACTCCTTTACGACCATATAAATTTGTTCCATATCGTATCATATTTGTATTTGTATTGCTATTCTAAATGAACGAAGCAACATTTTAACGGAAAACAATTAATCAAACCAACCAACCAGCCAACATTTGGCAGCACGAGATTAAAGTAGAAATTTAATTTACGATAGCGACAAATGAATGCGTTGCTGAGTCGTGCAGACGTGCTTTCGAAACGGAAATTGCCAACTGAACCGCCGATCGAACTATATCTAACGACAAATACCGACAAATCATCGCCAAATACGACCGCTCTTCATACCAAAGTTGTGTAAGACCACGATGCTTGTTAGGAAAATATTTGCATGAAAGTAAGTACTTCGAGTAACAAACAAACATATATACATACAACAACACATTCCATGTAATGCACAACAAATATTGAATGTTACTATCTGCAAGCGTTAGGCCACCTCAAATTGCGCGCTAAAATCGGTTTGCATTGCATTTCAATTTCATTTCCAATGCTGTGTTGAAGAGTGAAAAGCGTGGGCTGGCATACACTAATACACACACACGTACTTATTCAGAGATGTATGTATGCATGTCTGTAGTAGAGAGCGAACATGGCGTATGAGTAATTGACTACAACGTTAACCCGCTTACAAGCAGCTTCGTCGAACAGCCAATCGTTGTAAATGCACACAGTGTTGTATGGATGTGGGAATATATGTCAGTGTATTTGTGGCATTTCAGTAACCATTTGTCATGTTGGATGCCAAATATTTGTCTACTCTACCGACCTACTGCGAGGCTACTCTGGTGAATTTATCGTTGGCTGCCAGGTCAAACCAAAAAGAGTAAAAACAAAAATGTTATAAAAATACTTTATAATACTACCTTTATATAAATGTATAGTTCGTCAAGGTTCATTGAACTACAACTGTTTTCTATATCTCTCCATCTCAGTGGTGTGGTGGTGGTGTTGTAGGCCTACCACACAGAAGGTGCCTGTTCAAGTGACGGGACAGGTAAAACCAAAATTTTTGTAAACACTTTTTCCAAGAACGGGATCACCCCTCAGCTTCTCATCAAAAATGTATCTGCATTTGCCGATACCATTCACATAAATTGGTAGAGCAGTTCTGCTTTAATCTCCCCGGAGGTATATCGAGAAAAAGATGCTCCTAACGATAACATATGCCTTGCTTTCGAAAACCTTCAGGGACCTATAAAGTAGTTAACTGTGTATTTTGAAGTAAACTATTTGCGTTGAAAATCAGAAAGTGTCTATCGAAGGACCAAGTGACAATGAAAACACATTTTTAAAATAATAATAGTGGAGCCAAAAGTCTTATATCACAGGCTATGAAGCCACTGGCAAACTTGATTGTGCAAACAAATCAATAACTTCGTCGAAACTATACTCACATAAAATTAGAAGACTGAAGAAAGGGTAACAATGCAACGAGAACCTGAAGCAATGCGAGAACCCTGTGGTGCGTAATTCAATTCTGCAATTAGCGTTAAAAGCAAAAGTCGATCTAAGACGAACCTGCGATATTAGCATTGTGTCTATTAGCAGTACTAAAAATTTAAAGACATGCAAATTTTCTTCTAGATTGCTACAAAAATTATGAAACCGAAACACTCAATGCACATTTTTTGCTTGGTTGCGTTTTTAGTAGCCATCCAACTCTAAAACAAAATTACAAATTCTATTTTCCTTTGTAGTAACGGTTAAAGAAAAATTCGATTTCAAAAAAACTGTTTGATTTTGGAATATTGGTGCATTTTGAAATAAGCTAGCAGAAAACAAGTATCTAAAGAAGTCTTAGTACGGGTGGAATTGAACATTATATACCTAGTAGTGATCTATTATGGCATCCCAATTTACGCAGGTCTATTTTAATACTTTTCAGATCGTATTTGCGTTCAAATAGACAGACGGACGGAGAGACGGACATGGCTAAATCGTCCTGGTCATTTAAGTATACTTACTGATGGGCCCATCTCGTCTTCTTCTCATACTTATAAGCATTTCATGTTCATGAAAGGTATGAAAATCAAAAAACACATATAACTTCCATATTGCAGTGGGGTATTAACTACTTACCCGGAAATTTTGCTTGTGTGTTATCCGATTTGCCTCATTTTTGGCAGGAGTATACTTCATACTATATAGAAGAAGGTGAACAATTTTCATTGAAATATCTAGTTGAAATTAACAGCAATCTCTTTTGAAAATAGCAGAATTATTATGCTGAAAAGTGGGCGGTGCCACGCTTACTTCCCCAAAATCGGTAAACTATATTTACGGTCGAGTTTTGCTTAAAAAGCTTATAATGCGTGCAAAATCTTATTGATATAGCTTGCATATACATATTTCAGAACTATGTTAAAAAACCGGCCGCGGCCCTCAAACCGATTTCGCCAATTTTTACAATAAACAGTCACATTTATATATTCAACATTTTCGACAAATCAATTTTCGCCGGAGTTTTGGGAAGAGAAGTTGTGACAAATTATAACTAACGACATGATTACAGAGACATACAAAAAACTAAAAATCAGCAATAATCCTTAATCGTAAAAAGATTATTTCATTCATAGAAATAATTAAATATAGATATTTAAGATTTGTTTTGTTAAAACTTCAGTTCATGTTAGTAGCAACAGAGTTCCAAGTGCTAACTGTTTTGATTAAAAATAGTCTTGCTCAAACCAGCTAGCCAATATAAGGAACACTAAGGTCACTTAGTATAACTTAGTATAAAGATAATTAAGGGCTCTCAAAGATATAAAATTGTACAAAAAACTAAAGCTCCTGGCTTTAAGTTAGATGATCCAAATTATAAAAACGCAAAAGACGATTTTTAAACTGAGAAATGTGATAAAATTTAGACAGGTTACGGCAGTGGCGTAGCCAGGGGGGAGGAGGATTGGGGGGATAGATCCCCCTTCAGCAATAAACTACTAGTTTTTTACTTTTGATTTAATGACACAATACCAGTTTATACTTCTGATTTATAATTTTCTTATTTTAGACTAATGGCAAAGTATATTTTTATGAATATATGAAATTATCAGTTAGTGAAATATGAGTTTGAAAATTGGGCCTATATTCGTCCTTTCAGACCTTTTACAAAATTAACTGGGCTTTCAAGACGATAAAACCTGTTTCGAGGTATGCGTGCACATTAGTTCTGTTAGTAACAAAATAACAGTCCGTAGTAATACCGTAATTTTCCCGGTCTGAAATCCCTCGACTCCCTTATCTCTCACATCTATAAAAATCCGAATTAAGAAAGTCTGAAAATGATGATGTGTGCAGGCTCATTAATTTGATCAGAGCAAACAGTGGCGGAAAACAGATAGCTACGATATTTTTTAAAAGCAAAGCCCATTATCTAATAAAAAGCGTGCAGAACAAATTTCAAAATCTGTACAAAACCTAAGAAAATTTAATCAAGTTTCATCAAAATTCCACGCTTTTTGATCCGAATTTTTATAAAAAATTTGGATATGCGGTTTCATGACCTATTCAATTTAAGTATTTATAATAAAATGCGAGGGTGAAGTTGGCAAAAATTAGCGCCAATCATGGGCATTTATTGATATATTTATGGTGTCAGTTTTGTTATGGGAAAGAGGAAAAAATTTATAAAATTTCAACATTTTCTCTATTGATAAGTATTATAAAATTCTTAGGTCAACATTAAAAACAATTTTTTTTTAATAATAAACGCAGTCTTTTGGGAATTTTGTAAACACAAAACTAAAAATACCTTACTAAAAAACGGTGCGTTCTGCCTTTGTGTAATAAACTTCAAGAAATAAAGATTGATTTAGCGCTTGTAGTGGATTCTCAATAGACTAAGTGGCGTTGCGATGAACATTACTTTGAAAAATTGTACAGAACTTGTGAAAAAAATGCAAGCCACGTTTTTAAAACCAAAATAGAACCTATACAAATTGCTGCAAATTTTTTCAACTCTCCCCATTTCCACTTCAACAGCAGTGCGCACCTTTTCAACTCTTCTTCTTTTTTAAAATAGCGCTCAACCGTCTCAACGATTTTGGCCGTCCAACATAGCTCGCCAGTCGTTTCTTCTTTCTGCAACTGGTGCCAAATGGCAACACCACAGAATCGCAAAATGGGCTCCACTTGGTCCTTCCATAGAAGTGTTGGTCTCTCTCTTCCTCTGCGGCTGCCGAAAATAATACTTTCTGGTCCGGAGCATCAACATTGATTAACACAACACGGCCTAGCCAACAAATTCGTTGGGGTTTAATTCATTGGAATATGTAGGTGTCTGCACATAGCTCATACAGCATGTCATTAAATCTTCTTCGATACTCGCCGTCGCCAACGCGTAAGGGTCTGTAAATCTTTCGAGCAACTTTCTCTCGAATACTGCCAGAGCCGCCTCATCAGATGTCGTCGGTCGCCAAGCTTTTGCACCGTAAAGCAGGACAAGTACGGGTAAACGCCACTTAAAGTGTGCTATTTTCCTTCTTCGAGAGGGCTTTACTTCTCAATTGCCTACTCAGTAGCACTTATTTGCAAAAGCGATTCGTCGTCGGACTTCTAGGCTGACATTATAGTTGGGGCTTATAAACATAATAACATAAATATGTGCCCATTACAACACAAGAAGTAATTAAACAAATTTATGTTAAGCAAAAAAGATTAAAACTCGCTTCATAAATAATATTTTGTTGATTTGTACATAAATATATGTAAGCGTAAAAAACATGTAGATATGTTCAATGGGTAAAAACTGAAGTATATAACAACGAAGAGATTATACATTAAAAGCTTTCATAAAAAAACTGGGTTGCACACTAATTAATTAAAGCAAATTTTTTAAATTTTAATAAATCATGAATACCCCATGAAATAAACGAATAGACAAGAAATATTTTACGGTAAAAAAAACATATGCACATACGCCATTGTGCGTCTCAAATTTCAGTTATGGATGAACATTTTTTGTAATCCTCCCCCCTCGCCAAAATCCTGGCTACGCCACTGGCCCACGGTATTAACAAAATGGTGACCTAGCGTGTGTAGAGGCTATAAAATTTGCTAAAACCAATTCTGAGAATGTGATGATCGGTAAAATAATTACAAGGCAAGCTGGTGCCTGGTTTCAGTTGGTGAATAAACACCCCAGCACGTTAGATTCCTGAGTTAAAGCGGAATTAATTACAAAACCTAGGTTTGTGACTGTGTTAACTACTCGCAGAGTTTCATTCCCTACTTGTATCGGAGGTTAGAAAATACACATTCTAAGTGTTCTGTTAACAATCGGTAGTATAAACCATTTTTTAGAATTTACAAATAAACCATTAGCAGACGGCCAGTGAGCGCCTACTAAATAATCTGAATTTAGATTTTCACACAACTGATTGGATTGGTTTGAAGGGCTAAAAATATGGACATCATCAGTGTAGTACATCATTTAAATATATGCGGAAGAGCATAGGGCCTAATATAGAACCTTAGGGAACCCTACTAAGCCCTCAGCATTCGAGCTTATTATAAGCACACATCAGCTCACATCAAATTCAGACACAGCTGTGAACTCAAACTTGGGACCAGTGAGACATAAATCATTGTGAGCAACAAACAAAGGGATATTGCCACAAAACGAACTATGATCACGGAAAGCGATGTTCATCACCTCAGGATCCAGAGTACATTGGTCCTTATGTTTTTCTCGTACTTCTAAGTGGTGTATGTTGTGCCAGAGGAATCTAGTTAAGAGTTTCGAGTTTAACTTTGCCCTGAAATACATTTGCTTTTCACGTGATAAGCGCAGCCTTGCTCCTCGCTGACTTAAAAGTTTCGCAATTGATGTAAATAGGAACGATTTTCCGTCATCCCTTTTCAAATTTTATTTTGTAACAAACCAGTTTCGGCGTTCCGTCATCCTCAGTGTTGAGTTTCGTTCTTCTATCAACAAATAAATCAATTAATTATTATTGAAGACAATCAGCCGGCTTCATAATACGAACTGAAAAGTATTAACATAGTCCTGCGTAAATTGGGATGTCATAATAGATCACTACTAGGTATATAATGTTCGGTTCCACCCGAACATAGACTTCCTTCCTTGTTTATTCTATATCTGCATATGTGCGTTATATGGAGGAATTAGTTCCTGTTACAAGTTTAAAGCCTCTTAAAGCCTCTAAAAAAGCCTTTAACAAACAGTTACTTCAACGCGTTGTAAGATTTTCAAATTTCGCAAGAAATATGTCAATCCATTACCCACCTGGCAGAGTGTGTTTTTAATTAAGATTGCACTGTTCTCTGGTTCTGAACTTTTGTCCATGTTTTAAGTCTCTAGCTTAATGATAAGAGCTTGGTACCTCATAATTACATTTCAGCTACTTTATATAAACGCTGTTTATGTTATACCACAAAAAATAATCAACTAACAGAAAAATAACCAGTATGAGTGAAATCAATAAAGCAAAAACTCAACCAATCTAGTGTAATACAAATGTTCTGGTATATTCAGCCGTTTGCTCGGTTAGAATGACTGGAAATTTGCTTGATCATGTTAGCAGCTTGTGGTACTATTGGCAGACAAATGAACACCCATTTTAGTGGCTCAAAGTTTCAATTTAAGCTTCGGTAAGATACGTGCAACACACGTCTCTAGCAATCCTCCCACTAAGCTATGGTTTCTAATGTAAATATTGATAGATTTTTGAATAAGTAATTTTTTAGTCATCGTATGAAATTTGTACGTCTGTATGTATCTACGAATGTATGACGATTTCGCTATCTTTTCCCACTTGCAGTCGTTCAGTTGTTCTTTTCGTGCAAAAGCACTGGCACACATCATTTTTAGCTTGCTTTTATATGAACTTTTGAACAGAATTTCTCACCGTTGGGTTTTTAGATGAGGTCCGTCTTATCCACCTAGATAATATTCTTGGAAAAACTCTCTATATAACGTTGTAGTTTCTAGAAATCGCATGCCATACACTATGGCATGAATGAGGACAGACTCCTAGTTAGGCTCGATTACAGTGGCTGCTAGTATTTCCACCAGCACACTTAGACCGCAAATGCCCCCTTATGATGGAGCTAATGACACTCTGCTCAAACCATCTTGTGGATACCGCAAAGCGGAGAATGCCTTTTCGCTTTATCCTAGATAAGTCTCCGAGTTGACTAAAATATCCGGAACCAAGGAATTTCAGTCTCTTTTTCCCACAGTGCACGTAATTCACAAAGAAGGTGGTTCAAAGTTTCAGGCTTCTCTTTTTCTTTGCAACTCCTACAAAAGTCATTAAAGGGAATGCCCAACCTTTCGACGTGTCTATCTATACATATCTGTCCCGTGAGAAGACCCACAAGTATCGAGAGTCTATTGATCCTAAGTGTGAGTAAGTCCTCCGATATACTAGCGATAATCTGTGGCAACGCCAGTTTAGTATGATTGCAAGTACTAATGTTTTTCCATCTGTTGCTTGATTGTGTTCACCTTCAAGGACTGTGAGAGGGGAGCGGATGTGCTTCCTATAACAAGCTCGTCTGATATCTCATTTCCTGGCATACCACAGTGTCCAAACAACCATACCAGTTAAATCGAGAGTTGCGCAGTCATCTCGTGGAGAGTTTCATAGTCTTGGAGGTACAAATATGTGATATCTCCCAATGACTTTATTGATATTAACTATTATCAGCATTTCTACAGCTTCCTGCATAGAAATCTTTTTGGCTGAAAGACACTACCCAGCTTCCAGCCGTCCATTAACTGTCGCTATACATGGAAGAGAGGTAAGAGGATCCTACCTTGCGCCGTTCCTCTGTTGACGACCTTGTCCACCGAAATACCCCCCACCCCCCGCGAAGACCGTACTTATCCTCCTGCTCGTAATTATTTCGTGTACGAAAGATACCCGCCTAGGTTCGATTCCCATTTCCGTCAGAGCTTCAGTGATCACCAAACTGATTAAGGACTCATAGACCGTGGCGCATTGCGCCCATTATTTATTTGATGAAGGCAAATACTTCTTCGCCTTGTCTGCGTTCGTTCACCTTAGATTTAGCAGTTAAGAAGACACACTGATGGATCCAATAATCTTTTCTACGATTACCTTCAGTGCTTCACATAGTACGCTAAATACCACATTATGTGGTGCAATTTGGCAGATATCCCTTTTGATAAATTAGGCACATCACACTTAAATTCCATGCACTCGTCCGACCTATATTTTGCATACCATTTGATGCGGCTGGTCCGTGATTTAAAGGCTTTCTTACTTCTAAGCCTGCCCATTTGCCTTCCTCACTCCTATTCCCCTTCCGGAACGTCATTCCACATTATACTAGTTGTTCTTTCCACAGCTACGTACATAGCGAGTAAGAAATACGCTCCTTCTACTTGGTAAGCTGACGATGGCTCTCAGCTAAATTATCAGATATCTGTGCACTACGTAACTTCTCGACTTCAAACAATCCTTCCGATACCGTGCCACTTTCATTCCTGCACAGAAGCGTGTGCATACCTAGGGTACCATAAGTACCGTAAGTCCATCCACCACTGCTCCTGAAATGACCAATTCGGTTTTTCGTATTTTGATCAGGGAACAGCCGGAACATTTCATATAAACTAATATAATTCACATCAGGGTAAAATATCATAGTAGTTTTTAGCATATTCGGAGCAGAAACTCAATTCAATAGAAATCTAAAAATAGGTTATATTTAGTTGCAAACCAATTTAAAATTTGCAAAATATTACTTTACACACTGAAGTTGTACCACAAATATTAACATTAATACATCCATAAAGATAAACAAACATGTATGTATATTTATAACTAGACATATATACGTTGGTGGTTCCTCAAGCAATAATTGAATCTCATTTGTTTGTAAAGTTTCGTTAAAAAGCCACTTGGCACTTGGATAATTTTGCGCAAAGTTAAACATAACTAAGAACAAACACATATTTGAAATGAAGATAACTATTGAAAAGATAGCTAAACCAGGCTAGACAACAAAGATATACATATACACTAAAGATATAGCACTTTAATCAACTTTTATGAATCTATCTGTGCAGCTCACTATTTGTAGTATCCCAATACTGGAAAAATCTTAAGCTACACAAAAGCTGAAAGACAACGACAAATGTAACCCGAAGAGCACCAAAATAAAAATCTTATTCGAACTCACACAAATGTTCAATTATAATAACTCTATAAATGATTTTTATTTTTCATGAATTTGAGGGATAGTTTATAAGTTAGTGGAACAACCCTTCAGTAAAATCTACTAGTTTTATACTAGTTTGCCAAACGGCTCAACTAGTTCGACCACGGTAATTTTTTCCTTATTAGCAACTGGTATTTTTAACTAGGCGATGTCGTACGAGATGGCAGTTGTCCCCTTCTTTGTTAGCACAATACCAATTGGCATGCTAGTCAGCCTCTGCATCAGCAATACACCATTTAACATACTAGTCCGAATATACAGCAGAGAGCGAGGGAGGTGAAAGAGAAAATGAGAGTATGTGTAAGTGGATGGGCGTGTGAGTGGGAAAGAGAGGGCCAGAAAAAGATAGAGAGGTAAAAATCTCGTGAGAGGGATGGAGGGAGGCTGAATGAAAGGGTGGAGGGTTGAGATTGAGTGAGAGAGGGAGAAAGATGCGAACTTTTTTTTTTTGAAGTTACAATATTACCAGTTTATTAGTTTTAAGGAAAGCTGATCAATTGCAGGCAGAAGTATTATCGGGGTGGACAACGTCTTCCGGGTCTGGCAGTAGACTATAAAAGAACGGCAAGGGTGGAAAATTGACAGATGGAAAACTTGACAGACCCTGTCAGAAAAATGGTATTCCTATAAATGCATAGAATTACGTTCTCTCGACGGAATTCGTGTTAGCATTCTACCAAGGCTAACTGTCAACTGCTCTATAGGAATTACTGATAGACCTCGTAGCCTGAACTCCATGAATAAAATAGTTGACTTTAAGGGATATGGCCACTGTAGAGTTTCCAAAAAAGGTTTTTGTTTTCGCTTAAACTATGCTTTATAGTCAGTAAAATAAGTTACAAGTTGATTTGTAGCGAGGAAAATTTTTTTTTTAACAATATTTTATAAAAGCGTTGGCATATGCTGACAATATTGATATCATTTGCCTTAACAACCGCGCCGTAACTTCTGCTTACTCCAAATTAGAAAAAGAAGCAGAGGAAATGGGATTGGTGCCATTGATGCAAAGAGTCAGCGCATTCGCGCCTTGGCAACCAAGCTACTGTTGGCAGCAACAATTTCGAAATAGTAAAGGACTTCGTTTACCTGGGAACCAGCATTAACACCAACAATAATGTTAGCCTAGAAATTCGACGAAGAATTACTCTTGCAAACAAATGCTACTTCGGACTGAGTAGGCAATCGTAAAATAAAGTCCTCTCTCGACGAACGAAAATAACACTCTACAAGTCACTTATCGCACCCGTCCTGCCATATGGTGCAGAAGCGTGGACACTAACCACATCTGATAAGGCGGCTCTGGGAATATTCGAGAGAAAGGTTCTTCGAAAGATTTGTGGACCTCTACGCTTTGGCAACGGCGAGTACCGAAGAAGATTTAATGATGAGCGAAGGACCAAGTGGAGACCGATTTGCGATCCAGCGGTGTTTCCAATCGGCGCCAGTTGGCGCAACAAAGAAATAACTGGCGAGCTATGTTGGACGGTCAAAATCGCCCGGGCGGTTAGACGACCATTTAAAGAAGAAAGAAGAAAATTTTTTTAAACTGCTTTAAGCGTATACAGTAAGCTATAAAATATCTCCGGCTCAGCTATAAAATATTCGAGTGGGCCTGAACCTTTAAACCCGTTCTTTCTCAAAACTACTTTTTTCCTATTGGCGAAACAAAAAACTTTGACAATTTTTATCCGATGGACTTCAAATTTTGAGATTATCTTTAGATGTGGTTTTCGCATAGAATAACGTAGGGAAATTTCGATTGATTCAAAACTTTTTTTTATGGCCAGCTTATTATGAAGTTATTGACCAAAAATTTAATTTGTTGTCCAAGTGGCTACAAGAATATTAACACAAACTTTCAATACCAATAAATTCTTGTAACATAGTTTTACCATTAATAAAAAATCTTTATTTTAATTTAGGCTCGCATACAGCAGCTGGGTATATTACTTCAGTTTGAGTAACACTTTTCTAAAGGGCCTCTGATAAATATTTTTTACAATTTTTTTTTATTTTTGTTGTTAGTTTTATGGTCTGTTCATTTTTACATATTTTTGTAAGTTTAACGAGCTCAAGACCAGTTGATAATAATTCCTAGTTAATTATTATTATTTTTGATTAGAGGAAAAATTTAAAGCAACAAACGTATACAGGCTATTTTTCCTCTAATCAAAAATAATAACTAAGAATTATTATCAACTGGTCTTGAGCTCGTTAAACTTACAAAAATATATTTTTTACAACTTTTAAATCTCTTTTAATCTTATTGGCTATTTCGATACAAATAAATATCTTATCAGGCGCTTTCCTACATCACAATGAAATATGTGAGCAAATAAATGTATTTGAACAAATTGTTTGTGATTTTGGTCTTCCTTGCATTTTATGTGAGCGGTGGTGTTAAAGGAGGACTTGCTCTATAAATGTGAGTCTGAGTTTGTGTGTGGTCACTTGGTTATAGTTTTGTTGCTCTTTCTTATTGGTATGTAATAGACCATCCCAAAAGCTATAGTCAAAATCAGATTGGCTCTCAGCCCAACCGTTTACTTTGTATACTTCGAAACCACCTTCCTCAGAAAGAGTGTCCATTGCTTCTTTCGCTGACGTACGATAACTACAATGCGTCGAATCCTTCTATTGATAAGCTCTTCTTCAAAATTAATGCAACCGTGAGACAAGCTGGAAACACTTCTATCTAGATATTACGAAGGGTTAAACTCTTATCTCTCAAGACTAAGCCCCGATATACTAAAAGAAAAAAAAGACGTAACAGCCACTTTGCGCTCACTAAAAATGTGAATAAAAAAAAACACATGCACTTACGTCTAAATTGCTTTTGCTTTAAGTTCATAACGGTACGTTTCACAGCTACGAAACTTTGGGAGGTTATGTGTGTGTTAATAAGTGATCGATTTTCATCAAAAAGCTATAATCGAAAATCATGGCTCTTACGTCTTTTTGCGCATAGGGCTCGATATGAGAACGGAGAGGAAGAGTAAAATAAAAAGCCGGAATGTAGATACTATTACATTTGTAAGCAAAGTCAGCGGCAAGGTTACGAGTAGGATGTTTCCAGACCTTAGCCCCCTTTGAGGTGATAGATTTTTCTGAATTATTTCAATGAAGATAAAACAAATAAAATTGTACAAATGCTTCCGGAGTTGCACGCAAAAAACATCTGAAATAGGTAAAACCCAAAAAACACTCAAGTAAATAGAAAATTGTTTGCGAAATATTTATAAATAAAAATCAATGTGTGTCTACGTGGCTGTGTGTCTAGAAAGAAGAAGCTATAGGTGCAAATGAAGAGGAAGTACCAAATTGTGAGGGAGAGAGTATGATATGTAAATTTAGGCAAGTAAAATTTTAGACAGGACAACGTCTGCCATTCTCCTAGTAAGTTATTGGCATTACAACAAATATAATTCAATTCATATATAAGCTAAAAAAAAATAGTCACTGAATATTTTGTCTGATTTTACAATATAATAATAAGAAATTTACTAAAATAAAATTTAAAACCGCCACTGAAAAAACTGGCAAAAGTAAAATATCTTTAGGCCCACGATTTTGCATATAAATACGAGCTCTATTAATTGGCCAGGATCTATAAATACCCTACAAAAATGCGATTAGTCTAGTATGCATCTGGGCTGAGTTGCAAAGGAGGATGCGGCTAGTGCTATTTCTGGTCACTTTACTTGTGCATGTCCGATGGAGGGACTCATTTTACCCGTTTTAACCCGAACGTGTACGAAAGAGCTAATGTACTTTCCACCCAAATGGGTACTTTAAGCTACTATTAGTATGCTACTAAAACGGAAATTGACTTATGTATTTTGAATGATAGCCCACTGTGTACTAAGATATTAATCTTTTTTATTTTTTAGAGAATAATCGTACAATTTTTGAAGTATATTTAAACCGCCGTGGTGTGAAGGTAGTGTTGCCGGCCTACCACACCGAAAATCCATGGTTCGAGCTATGGTACAGGTAACATCAAAAGTGATTTGAAAAAAAGTTTTTCAAAACGGGGTCGCCCCTCGGCAGTGGTTTGGCAAACTCTCCGAGTGTATTTCTGCCATGACAGGCTTCTCAGCAAAAATTCGTCTCCTTTGTAGATGCCGTTCGGAGTCGGCAAAAAACTGTAGGTCCCACCAATTTGTAGGGGAAATTCAAATCGGCACACCACAAATTGGAAGAGAAGCTTGGCGCAAAAATCTCTTAGGAGGTTTATGATGATATACCTGTTGTATATCGCGCCATAGAGAGAGATTTAAGCCAAAATAATATAGATGTTACCGTATCTACCCTACCAACCATGGCTAACCGGGGGGAAACTCTGATTCCACAAATTCACAAAGTTTGACCAACACCAACGCATATTTTTGGAATTTGTATGTAAAACAACAAGTGCCTAAAGGTCCCTGCAAAAAACGGAAATACTCCGTTTCATACTCCAAAGAATATTCCTAAAGGAATTTCAGAGTACTCCAACACATATCCTCATTCATATAAAAAAGGTGGTTCAATTTACATGGCAATGTCCGGTGATTGGATCACCTAATCCATCTCGGAGTACTCCGTTTCTTTGTTTTGGAATACTCTGTAGACCACCTACGTGAGACTACTCACAAAACACTCCCATTGGATTAATCTATGGGGTATTCAACAGCAGAGCGAGAGTGGTGGAGTAGTTGGTCCTCAAAAGAACACATACTCCCTTCTCGCTTTCGTCTAGAATACTCTATAGAGTAATCTTTTGGCAGCATTTTCAAAGTACTCCAACGTAGGTGCTCTATAGACTATTCGGAAGCAAAGTAAATGCTACTCCGAGTAGGATTAGGTGATCCAATCACCGGACATCACTATGTAAATTGGACCACCTTTTTTATATGAATGAGGATAAGTGTTGGAGTACTCTGATGCTCCAACGTTTTTTACAGGGATATGCACTCACACATACACGGAAAAACATTTTCAACATGGTTAAGAAGTGAACCTCGCCGAACGGAATTGCCCACTTTTATATCCAGTTTTTTGGGAAGCGCGGCTCGCTGTTTATCCAGATTTTTATCCACTGCTGGTTGGCAGGGTAAATAGTCTAATGTACACACACACACATGTCTGCATATCACCATACATGGTCCAAGCAATTACACATATCGAAGTGCTTTTGGAACACAACACTTAAGCAGTACCAAATGCATTTGATCGTATATATGACAATGGATTTTGTATACGACTCCAGGGTCCAATTATCCAAAGGGTTTCGCAATTATGGTAAATCACAATCGCAAGCTGATTGAGTTTGTTTGTCTACCAATCCTACAGGCATATACGCATATGTTTGTTTCGACATATGTACGCATGCACTTAGCTACTTACGTGCTTATCGAAGAAACTAGCACAAATGCAGTAAAGTATAAACACATCCACTCCATTCCTGCCATTATTCCCGCAAGCACATTTTCCTTTCTGTGCATGTGTAAGTTGTGCTACTTTTGCTCAACATACATACATAAAAGTGCTCAGATGTTTGTTACAACGATTGCCTTTTGCGTAAATTGTTTACCAATCTCCTCTGAATCGGAATTTCAAATTATATACTAACAGACATTATTTACACAATCGCATATCCTTTTGCATTCTCCCAACAATTATTATCAAGCTCCTCCTCCCCCTACTTCTCCTCTTTATGGCTTTAATCGTAAACAATTTGTCAACCCTTTTATATATTGTATCCACAAATAAGCTTTGGCTTACATTATAATGCCAATGTCCTTGTTGGCAAAGCAGTTAACCATTTAACAGATAATGATATGTTTTGGCGATGGATTGGCTGGCGAGCTGCTGCCGTGCTAACACTATTTATTTACAGTTAGGTGTGGGCGTTTAAATTACAGATAAATGTGGGCACACACTCGCATCTTGTACGCAAGTTAACTCTCACCTTATCGTTGGCGTTTTGACTAGAATATGCCCTGACGTTGGGCGATAACATGTGTCTGGTGTTTACATTTTAGTTTGCACGCAATTAGATCCACAATAAAACTAAATGTTTCAATAAAATTACAACTTTTGTAATACCAAAAATGGTGCTAAGCCTGTTTTCGTGTCGTCTTTAAAATTTATCTGCGCAGTAAACTCAAACTTTGTTGTCAATAAAACCCTTAATGGGGCATAAGAAACGAGAAGATATGTGCTAGCAAGTAAACGTATTTTGTCTTTGCAACGTTCGCCGATAAATCTACCAGCGCCATGAACTGGCGCCTAAACGGTTGAGTATTTTTTATGTTTGCATACCAAAGCTCTTGAGTCAAAACTTGGTGGTAACTGACGTCCATTGCAAACACAAAATCAATGCAAGTCATCCTCCCTACCTTATTACTAACCCATTGGATATTTTCCCTCCAGTGCAAAAAAACAGTTTTGAGCACCTTCTGCGTTGGGATGTCTTTCACTATACGCATAATATGAGCTGATCAGAAAGGGAGATGGGGTTTCAGGCCCTCTGCTGTTGTTGGTACATTGTGTTCCACAGTCAAATCCTGGTCCAATCTAGCGATGCCTAACGACGGAATTTAGATCGCCTTTGGCGACAAGGTTAAGTAGAAACCGAAGAAATTGACAAGGAAATTAGACGCACTTTAAATGCAAAATCATTCCAGAGCCCTTTGCCATCACCTCCACAGATGTTGAGAAAGAAGTCTAAAGGCTCTAAATCTATATCCATGCTGATATTAAAACATTTCGGCGGCGAGGGAGCGAAATACCTAACTGCTGTTTCACCTGTGTATGCCCAATTTGTCATACCCGAAATATGGAAGCAGTCAAAAGTTGTCCCACTACTAAAGCCTGGTAAACTAGCTAACGCATGGGAGCCAAATCGTCTGATATCTCTCCTCTAGCCAGCAATAAAGATCCTGGAGATAGTTTTGCTACCTTACCACATAGCAAGCCGGCAGTTGGCCAACCATCAGCATGGGTACGGAAAACGCACAGCTCTAGCACCAGGCTGGATGCCATAAACACTATGGTAAGCGAAGGTGTCAATCAAAAACTTTCCAAAGACAGGTCCGTATTGGATTCGCTTGACCTGTCAAAAGCCTTTGACACGGTCAATCAGACGCCACTTATAAACGAACTTGACGATTCAATTCTTCCCCCCCTGTCTGAAACGTGGCAACGCCAATTACCTGAGTGGTCGCCAAGCACATGTGAAGTTTTGAGCCGAACTATCAAAACTTCGTAGGATTAAACATTAGGTACTGCAGGGGGTGTCCTATCCCCGCTACTGTTTAATAATTACATATCTAGGCTCCCCTCGCCATAAGAAGATGTCCAGGTCATCTCATCAGCTCATGCTAGCCCTATTTCAGCAAAGGGCCCTTCCGTGGATTAATTGTTCTAAAAAATCAACTCGGTGGGCGCAAGTAACGACACGTTGTGGTAACGACAAAAGCACTCTCCGAAGGTTTTGGGGAGTGTTGTCGAATTAACAGTCCTTGGCCGGACTTGAACCCGGTACGCTCCGGTACTTCCTTGCGGTACTGCCCGACTGTCGTGGTACCGATTTATGACCAGTGAAACCTTCTAGGTCATGTCACCCTTCCTTCCGTAAGGAAGGATAAGATGGGTAATGAGAGCTGGGAGGCATCATATCCGGAGTTCACCATCGAGTTGCACGTCATTACCTTTGTGCATATTAGTCGCCTCTTATGACTGGTATGCCTACATCGGGCATATTCTAAGCCCCTAACCCGCCGGGGTAAGCAAGTAAACATAGAATTAGACGTCTTATTCAACCGCCATTGGAAAATAGAAAGTCGCAACAAGATCTTCAAGTCAGTGGCGGGCAGTGCTTGTGGAAAATTTTAAGAAGCGTTCCGGCAACGCACAAGGCAATTAGCTAGCCGTTTCTGGCAACGTGTGGCTGCAGGAAGTTGCAGGCCTGTCAGAATAAAGTACTCAGCACTGTCTCGGGTCTCTTTATGTTATCGGAACACCATCTACATAGTGCGTCAAAAATCTTCGGTGTTAAAGAGCATAACGAAATGTTAAACCGACAGTTCTTGTACAAAATGGAACACTCTAAGAAACTCTTGCTTGAATAAATCCCGTCTCCACGGAAATTAAGGATACATCTCCGCAAACGCTATGATGAACTTCGACATCACATAATATCGCCGTTTGATCTAAAAATGCAGCGGTGGGCCCTCAAAAACATCCACACTGAGTCAATAAACTCCTATATGAGCTCTCGGCCGCTGAATTCCGTGAGTGTCTCCCCATTACACCAACCATCTTTTCAACTGCTCTCTAGACTCTCCTAACACCAATATCACTTTGGTACAACCCTATTGAACCCGCCAGATTTCTGGAGTTTCCTTAAAAAGAGTTTGAGAATAATGCTAGGTAAGAAAAGTGACGAATAGGCAGGGCGAAGCATCGCTATAGCAACAACAAAAATCAATAATCTGACATCATGTGATAATACCATCGATTCAAATACCTTTCCACCATCACATTTAGATTTTGATGGAACCGCTCTTGCTGTTGCGCATTATAAATTCAAAATGATCCTAAATTTTGTCCAAATATTGTGTGATTTGATACTCATATTTGCTCCTATAGTAGTATAGTGAGTAAGTTTGACAGCATATTTCTAACATTTTCTTCATGATTTGGTATTTTATGACTAACTATGAAACTTTCAAATTTTCCACCTTTAAATTTGACATATGTACTAAGCTTCGGAAATAAATTGGCAAACTAGTCTAGGACAGCAACCAATATTTTTCTTTGTAAAGCTGTGTCTCGATATCAACATACAACGGCCGTAAAACAACTCGACTAATAATAGTGAGACGCGTTGGCTAAGTCTGGTTTGGTACCGAGCTGGCCTTTGCCAAGAACGACGGGGCTGTTTGTATTGATCAACGTCATTTTTCATTTTTGTAGAAAAGACAGATTCAGACAAATCAGGATGCAGGAAGTTCCTTCCAGCTCTGGAAATCTTATTGTCGGTGGTGTTACCATGGCCGTTTTCCAGCATTCGAATGGCTTTGCCACTTCTGAGGCCTTCCATGGCCCCACTGATCGCGGTAATTAAAGCAGTTTACGTGATTATTTTTCTTGTCGATTGGGCCATGCCCAGTTTAACTTCAATCTGGATTCATGTGCTGGTCGCCCGTATTTTGCAAAAGAGTTCATGGATATTTATCAAAAACTCGTCAGATCTATGTTTGAATAGGTCCTTTATCAATTCTTGGTGCTTTATTAGTTTTTTCCATCATCAGGGATTGAGGCTTGGGTTTGTCAGCTAGCATGTTACTTAGTAATAAGAATAAGTCTTCTCTCCATAACCGAGTTACCTTTTCAGCATAATTTTTCCTGCAGTTATTCTTCCCGGTCTTCAAAGTTTTCGTTCTCTGTGAGATGTTCTATTCGAACCTTTGGTCATTATTATTGTAAAATATCTCTAGCTAGGCGGGCTCAAGGGTTAGTTTCTTTTTTCTGAATAAGCTTTTTTTGTGCATTATTAAAGACAATCCATTTTAACACAGACTGCTTCCTACTTTTCTGACGATAAGCGACATCACGTATAGTATCATCTGCTCTTCTGGGCTCTCTTTAAGTCAAGTGGCACTAAGTACTAATTGGGAAATATGTATACTCCCAGTGCTCTGTTTAGTCGTTGGCTTAAAGATTTTCCTCAAGGAAGCCGGTTCTAGATCCGAGACACTTTTATTTCAAGACAATAATCTGTGTTGATATTCGGATCTAGAAGAATACGCACAAGCCGGAGAATTAAACTATGTCTCATGCAACTATCTTTCTCTGTATGGCAACCGTAGTAGACATCGCAAAACCCGTTTAACTTCATATCGCACCTCCTCTGCCACATTTCATATATCGCTGTGATGCCAGCCTTTTGATTAGCTTCATCTACCCATTCAATGTGGTGTTCAATCATGAAAGTTTAACGTGAGCGTAGTCTTTACTAATAAAAGGTGTCTCATCTGTGGCTTTTGTTTGATCTTTGTTGAGCGCGGTTTTAGTACCTAGAATATTTAACACATAGGTCCAAATTTTGTAGACATTACACCCAAGCTTCTCCAGGAAACAGACACAGACACCCTAAACATGCCAATATAACCTTATTACCATAACTTGTTTGAACTCGTCCATATATTTCATATGCATTGAGAGATCATTATTCCATTCCTCATTGCACATCTAATATTTCTCTCATAAAACCTTTTATATAAAGATTTTAGAACAATTGCAGCAAATAATGCAGTAAATACATTCACCTGCAGTAGGGATCATATGTCTCTGAATATATTCAGCTCAGCTGGTTTTCACTCTTGTTAGCCTCTCATGGTCGGTGTCATATTAAATGCTTTTCCGCCCACAAGTCTACATCGAAATCATTTGCATACAACAGCAAAAGCACACATATCAAATATCTATGTACAATAAGGTTTTGACAAAGCAGTAGAAATGTGACTGTTATTCGGTTGCCAGATATTTGACAATCATTTAAATGGAGGAGATGTGCGTACGTGCATATAATTATATCTGAAATATATTTGCCTGAGCTGGTATATACGAGGTGTGTTCAAAAAGTATCGCGAATTTTGTGTTTTTTCAAAAATTATTTATTTATTCATGAATATCTATTTTGTCCCCTTGAAAGTAATCCCCATGAGATATTATACACTTGTGCCAACGGTTTTTCCAATCTTCGAAGCACTTCAAAAAATCATTTTTTTGTATCTTGTTCAGCTCCTCCTTCGATGCCGTCTCTCTCTCGTCAAGAGAAGCGTAACGTCGTCCTTTCATGGGCCTCTTCAATTTAGGGAACAAGAAAAAGTCACAGGGGGCCAGATCTGGGGAATACGGTGGCTGCGGCATCATTAGTGTGTTGTTTTTGGCCAAAAAGTCGCGCACAAGCAACGATGCGTGAGCAGGGGCGTTATCGTGGTGCAAAAGCCAATTTTTGTTCTTCCACAAATCCGGGCGTTTCTGGCGGATTGCTTTGCGCAAATTGCGCATAACTTGCAGGTAATATTCCTTATTGACCGTTCTTCCCTGTGGCAAGAACTCATGATGCACCACGCCCCTGCAATCGAAGAAAACTGTCAGCAAAACTTTCACATTCGACCGAACTTGGCGTGCTTTTTTCGGTCTTGGTTCGTGCGGCAGCTTCCATAGAGATGATTGAGCTTTGGTTTCCACGTCATAACCATAAACCCACGATTCGTCACCAGTTATGACCCTCTGGAGCAAATTTGGGTCGTCGCGGACAGAGTTTAACATCTCATTAGCAATGTTCATGCGATGCTGTTTTTGGTCACAATTGAGCAACTTTGGTACGAAATTCGCGTAAAAATCGAAGACGATCCAAAACACGTGCAAGCAAAGCAGCTGTCAACAATTAACTGAACATTCAAAATGGCCGAGCTTGTCGGCATAAATGAGAGACATGAGTACCAACATAACGCCACAAAAAATTCGAAATTCGAATATACGTAACCAGCGAAAATTCAAAATTCGCGATACTTTTTGAACACACCTCGTATACCCTGAAGGACACTGAGTAGCTAGTGAGACACATTTTTAGTTCGCAACTGGTTCAAAAGTGCTAACTAAGTAAAGAGATACTAAATACATTTTTATAGTTCGGTGCCATGTATTGGCGGCCATCACGACTATATTAAATTGTATATGAACTTAAAATAATTATGTCACAATTTTTTTTGATGAAAAAATAAAATTGGGGGTAAATTTGTATACTTAGTAGTGCTACGCACACAAGGTATATTAACTTTAGTCGCGTAACGGCAGTACGTAACGGCATAAACGGATCGAGATAGATATTGACTTATAGATATCAAAATGTTCAGGACGGAAAGAGAAATTGATTAAGCCATGTCCGTCCGTCCGTCCGTCTGTGAACACGATAACTTGAGTAAATTTAGAGATATCTTAATGAAATTTTGTATGCGGGTTCCTTGGCACTCATCTCCGAGCGCTATTTAAAATGGGCGAAATCGGATGATAGCCACGCCCACTTTTTATATATATAATATTTTCGAAAACACAAAAAAAGTGATTACTCAGTACATAATACACCTATAAGGATAAAATTTAACGAATACATTGAGATTGAGGCATAAAATAAATTTTCAAGATATTTTTGAAAATGGGCATGGCACCGCCCACTTTTGATTAAGTAAAATTTAGAAATACTATTAATCATAAATCAGAAACCGTTCAAGATATCGAAACGAAATTCAGCACGCGGGTTTGCAGGTATGCAAGGTATGTTCCAGGAAAAAATGGGCGGGATCGGTTAAGGTCTACGCCCACTTTTATATGAAAGATTTTCAAAAGGATCGTAGATATATTAAAAAGGCAATAACTTTGCGTAAAATAGCTTTACATCATTTATGTTTCAGTTTTAAAGTTTGCGTAAACTAAGAAATCCAAAACTTAAAAATTTTCGAAAATGGGCTTGGCCCGGCCCCTTTTATGGTGGACTATTACAAAACTGTTTATGCCATAACTCCGCCAAAAATTGATTTGTCGAAATTTGGTGATAATGTTCTATATATAAGGGTAACTGTTTGCTGTAAAAATGGGCGAAATCGGTTAATGTCCACGCCCAGTTTTTTAACATAGTTCTGAAAATTTTTTTTGTAAAATTTAAAAAGCGATATTTCTACAACTAAGCAAGTTATATTAATCAGATTTTGCACACATAATAAGCATTTCAAGGAAAACTCGGCCGCAAAAAAATGTTGTCAACTTTGAAGAAGTAGGCGTGGCGCCGCCCACTTTTCTGCATAAAATTTCTGCTACTTTCAAAGGCAATCGCTTATAATTCAATATTGATATTTCAATCAAAATTGGTCAGCTGCTTCTCAGTAGTATGTATTATACTCCTGCCAAAAATTAGCCAAATCGGGAAACACGCAAGCGAAATATTCGGGCACGTAGTAAATAGCCCACTGCAATAGCGAAGTTATATATCTTTTTTGATTTTCATACCTTTCATAAACATTAAATGTATGTAAGTATGAGAACAAGAAGAGAAAAGTTCACTTAAATGATCAGCACGATGAGCGGAGTCGATTTAGCCATGCCCGTCTCTCCGTCCGTCTGTCTGTCTGTCCGTCTGTCTATTTGAACGCAAACTAGTCTCTCAGTTTTACAAAAGAATGCTGAAATTCGTGGTTTGCTTTGGCCGTTTTATAATATACTAGCAAACCCGGTATACGTTGTTTTGACGTTTTGATAAATAGAACACATCTACGAGTATATATAAAATGTCATTAACTTGAACCAAATAAACTCCTAACTATACCGAACTGCAGCTTTATATAACCTGGGGGCTTTTCCAAATGCTATATGCAGACTGTGTCGTGCCTAGCGAACTCCTGAAGTTATCGTGAAAGTTCAAGAGCAAAAAAAAACACAAAATATGTGGGCGTGGCACCGCCAACTTTTGAAAAATGATGTAGATATTGACTAAGTGACACATATATCCAAATTTCATTAATTTAGACCAAAAAAGTTCGGAATTATGACGAATTGAAACTTTATATAGCCTGGGGGCGTGGCTCCGCTTACTTTTCCAAAACTATATACTGTCTATGCTGTACCCAGTGAACCCATGTATATATTGTGAAAATTTCATAAAGAGCGGTTGAGTTCTTTGGGGCCTATGAAAGACACCCTTTTTATATCTATTTTTGTTACGCACACAAGGTATATTACTTTATTCGGCATAAACGAATCGAGATGTATATTTATTAATGTATACCAAAACCTTCAGGATGAAAAGTAAAATATCCGGGTAAGTAATTAATACCCCACTGAAAAAGCGAAGTTGTTTATCTTTTTTGATATTCATACCTTTCATGAACATGAAATGTTTGTACGTATACTGAAATGATCAGAGGATGAGCTGAGTCGATGCAGCCATGCCCGTCTCTCGACACGTCTATCTGGCTGTCCGTCTGTCTATTTAAAAGTATTAAAATAAACCTGCGTAAATTGGGATGACATAATAGATCACTACTAGGTATATAATGTTCGGTTCCACCCGAACTTAGACTTCCTTACTTGTTAATTATAAGAGCTTTCTATACCAATTTTATTTTTTTATGAGTATGGGAATATTGTTCAAACTTCAGTTAACTTTTTTTTTTGTTAAATTTGATAATAATATATTTATAATTTAAGAATAATTATTTAAATTAAAAAAAAAGAAAAATAATAAAAATTGTTTTCAATGTTTTAATGAATATAATATAATTTATGACTATTTAATTAAAATTAATAAAAACTAAAAAAAAAATTTAAGAGGTGTTTTTAATGTTTTAATCTTTAGATTCCAATTGACTTAGCAAACAACAAACAATGGTTATGATTTTTCTTTAATACTAAACATATTACAAAAATAAAAACTAGTTCAAGTTTATTGAAAATAATGATTACTTTTGATTATTTTGAATTAATTTGAAATTATGGGCTAGAAACTTTGGCGATAACAGTTTTTTGAAAAAAAAAATTGAACTCGGGTTTTGGAAAAGTCATGAAAATAACCTTAAAAATCAAAGTGGAAAAAAGTAAAAAAAAATGAAATTTCGCAGGCTCGAAAATTATTTTTTTGGGTATGCGTAGTGGAACTTTTTTTTCCTGAGACCAAAACCTATCGAAAAATCGATGGCGCGATATCGGTTAACTTTCGTCCATACAAATCGACCCACCCTTATGTATACAAATCGCCTGATAGTTAGAATCGACCCCTTCCCATTTGATTGGAATTTGGTGGGGACTTTTTTTTCATCATAAAACTATAAAGTTAAACAAATTTTAGAAAAAAATTATTGGTCAAAGTTCGAAAATGTATATTAAAAAAAAAAACACTCATCTAAAAAGTATTCATGAAACGAGCTCAAGACCAAGAATAGTAATTTTTCACTTTTTAATTTTTATGAAAATTATTATTGTTTTTATTTTTTTAATAATCATTTTATAATTAATTATTGAAAGTTTTTAATTGAATAGAGTAGGAAAAATTTGAGAGACAACCGCCATAGCTTTTCTTATAAATCCATTAGGCTTCTTCATCAGAGAAATTTTTGCCACGCATTGCTTACCATTAACCTAACAATACGCTGGTTTTGATCTAAACTCCTAATTCTATTAACTTTACCATGTACATGAACAACCATCCGGCAGTTAGTGTGTGATCATGATGAATTTTTTGGCAGAATCTAATTCATCAAAAAAAAAAGTATTATTAAAAAAATAAAAACAATAATAATTTTCATTAAAATTAAAAAGTGAAAAACTAATATTATTGGGCTTGAGCTCGTTTCATGAGTACTTGAAAATGTACAGGCCATAAAATCAACAAAAATTGTTGGTACAAAAAAGCAATAACTCTTCTAAAAATTTAAATTTTACTATCTATATTTAGAAGTATCAGAGCCAATAGAAGCCAAATCAACTGTTTTTAGAATTTTTGTCTGTCTGTCTGTATGTTTGGGCGCGCATCACTCCAAAACTTTTTAATGGAATTGAATGAAACTTCTACCGTTGTATTACTAGACGTCTGTACCGATATTTGGACCGAGATGACCCAAAATGTGTAAGTACAATTATCTGGTATGCGATATCATAATTACAATCTGACTCAGGGTTTACTAGTATGTAATACAAAAAAAAAATTCAGTCCAACATTTCCTTTTTACGATTTTGAAAAATTAAAAAGTTTGAAAGTGCCAAATATTTTCTTTAAATACAATAGTTTTCTAAATATTTGAAAAAACTTAACTTTACAACACAGGAAAAAGTAGTTTTAATTGTTTTAATTGGGCCCAGGATAATATGCTTTCACTCAAAAGGCACATTGTGTAATTTATATTGAGGTGAAATCAATGGTTTTGGGGCCGGTAACCTGGGGGCTTAACGTAATACAGTATTGAGATTGCAGTTTAGCCACTGCGTTTCGAGTATATCTTGGCAGATTGTGTTCTTCAGCCGATATAGTTTATTGCGGAACTCACTGTGCATGATTAAATTAAAGAGATCACCACTTTTTTATGGATATTGAATCGGTGCTATTTAGAAGTTTCGGATAAAACGGTCTCTATAATTGAGACTTTTTGCTCGAAATATAAATAATGTTGAGTGATCATAAGGTGAAATTCGATAGCAGTTCCGGGGATAGTGTTTTTTGTTTTGTAAAATATATATTTTTATATTAAAATAAAAATTTAATTGTAGTTATTATCAAGTGGTATTGAGTTCCTGAAACTTTGGAAAATATGTAAAATTAATATATTGAAAAAAATAAGAAAAATTATATTTTTAAACCGGTTTGAAACTGTCGAAAAAGACCGTCGGAAGACTATTTCCAATTACCTATATTTTCGGCAGACATCACAACTTTGTCCATACTTAGTGGATCAATATATATCAGCTGTTTTTCAACTACAAATTGCTTAATTTAAAGACGAATAGTGACTTTACAGAAAAAGTTCACATTAAGATCAATTTGTTTTAATTATTTTTCAAACCAACATTTAGTTTTCTTGAAAATAAATGAATAGATCTCGATGGCAGGAGCCTTTGAAAGTTTTTGACACAAATGTAACTTGAGCGGTTTTGTAGTGCCACCGACGACAAAGAATTTTCGTTCGGTTATAAGCCAAAGGATGCGTACCAATAATTTAACTAAATCTAAAGTTTAGAACATTTATTAGGCTCAGGAGTATAAGAGGGATTATGTGAGGAACAATTTCACCACTCTCAACTCGCCAGTTGATTGCATGTAAGAGAGTTTAAGGTCGAACTAATAGTGGTCACAAAATAGAATCGCAAAAGTTCAAATAAATTTTCCCTGTAGGGTGAGTTTTTATACATACATATAACCGTATGTACGCACATGAGAAAATTCAAAATTTGATATGCAAAGTATGTAATCTGAGCAAAACTCACAGGTAAGATACTATTAAAGATAACCTTACTGTAAAATCCAAACAAATACACTACCAAATTTAAAGTATTGTACATGTGTAGAACAACCTTGCAGTGAAACACCAAACTAATCAAACAAAAAATTGGTGAACTACTAGAAATTGCTGAATGCTACCAAACTAGGCCTAAAAGCACCAAATATGTACTAATAAAAATTTAAAGTTTTGGAGAATACTCGAGTGCACAGTGTTGCTAAAGTCGCAGTGAAATCTTAATTTTAGTATTGAGTTTTCCGCTACTGAAGATGGAGCCTTACACTTGTCCCATGTAAATCGGGCCGGGGTATTTTAAACTTTTTCAAGTAACATTATTGAACTAAAATTTTTTTCTTTTAGTTTAAGCGAGTTTCAAATTGGTTCATTTTTATTTGAAGTCTGACAATTGGCAGCCGACAAATCGACTTGTGATTAGAACTAGCTGTGAGAGAGTTTAAAACTATTTGGTTTGACTACCATGAAATAACAAATAAGTAATTAAATATGTATCCAGTTGCAACTCAACAACACATTGCTGCAAAAACATATGTGATTCGCTTGTAGCACAAACTGATATTTCCCAAAATATTTACGCATATGGATGCGCAGTTACTTGTGCATCACGCAATACGGACAAACAAATGAGCAATCATCTACATTTTTACCTACCAACGTTATCTTTACGCTGTGAAATGTCTCAAAGGTGACATCTTCTTCTCGTCCAGTATTTTTGCACAGCAAATATCATGCAAGTCTGCTGCTCGTTTTCAAACTATTGTTGTTTACAATTGTGCTTAGAATGCAACATGCAAACTCACTTCCAGGCAATGACAGCAACAAACCGAGCCTATCTAAACCACATCCTGGCGACAACGATCCAAAAAGGTGAGTTTGCTATGACAGAACAAAGCTTGAGTTGGCATCTAATCCCTTTGGCATGTAAGTAGCGCAGTGAGGGTGCATTCTCCTTTGCAGGCGTATGAACCTTTCTCAAAGATATAAGGACAGATTTGTTTTCAGTTATACATTTTGATATCTATCGTGCTTATACGAGTATTTGTATTACATATGTATCCATGAAAGTCAATGTTACATAAAATAACAACACATAGCATACTTAGCATTATTTTAAGCAACACAACTTAACATAACATAACATAACATAACATAACATAACATAACATAACATAACATAACATAACATAACATAACATAACATAACATAACATACCATAACATAACATAACATAACATAACATAACATAACATAACATAACATAACAAAACAAAACATAACATAAAAAAATTACAAAGCATAAGAAACATATGCCAGCATATCATAACAAAACACAAAGCAAAATGCATCCTAGGCATTCGAAATTTTTTGAATTTAACAGGGTATAAGCTGAATAGAAATAATATATACAATTTCAAGTATGTACATACAATGTGGCGCAAAAGTAATCCTCCTATCAGAAAATGCTATAAATTTTGCGATTGGCCCCTAAAGTCAGTTCTGTTTTGACATTTGTGTAGTAAACACATGCGAAATACACGTTAATAAACAATGTTACGCTACCATGCTCCAGAACGCGGAATATTGCTGACTATTTATTTGACCAATAATCGGTCGGGGCCAAACGGTTACTGTGAATGGTGAGCGCTACAGAGCAATGATCAACGAGTTCTTTTTGCCGCAACTTGATGAATTGGGATTGGAAAACATGTGGTTCCAACAAGACGGTGCAACAGCCCACACTGCACGTGCCACAACCGATATGCTGAACATCGGAAGCTTACTTTTGCGCCACCTTGTACATATGTACCCAAGCGTTTTGTATCCTAAAAACGCACATCTATCAGCTGTTCTCCGTACGTCAAAATGCTCCAGCGAAACGACAAAAACGGATAAGCTGTGGATGGGTGCAATATCAAGCAGCAGGGACCCTTGCCAGGTAGTTAGCTAGATCAGTAGGCTCACTTTGGCGGGGTATTTGAGAAATTTTGCGAACTTGTAAAGCTATTTGCAATTTAAATCAAAAATACCCAGACGATGTCCTCTTCTTCTTACGTGGGAGTATGTGTATATGAACATCGCCAGTGGTCAAAGATTTCATACGGTCAGAGATTTTATATGGTATGACTGTATGTGTGTTATTTGAGATTTTATATCGCCTATGTATGTAACAACCGGTGTTGTGACGAAGTTCGAGTGTGGTCCACTAGCTGCCTAGCTGGCAAACAAATGATGGAGAATCGGATAAGCAGCTAAGTTACTTGGTCAAACATATTACAAACAATGTAATTACCCACACTTAGTTGAACTGTCAGATATCCAAGGAAATTTATGTAACATCCCATCACGCATACTCATAACCTAATAAAGTCGTACGTGCTTGCATATGTACTCAAGTAAGAGTACGAAGTGTGTTTTGCACAAACCCAGGCAACAAAATTTATTAAACAAGTCCTAAATATTGCGGTTTATAGAACAATTTTCTTTTTCATTGATTTCTAACATAATAAATTGAGCCACAGAGAAGCTTAAAGGCCACTTAACTCAAAGGATTGATAAAGTTCGCTGTAATAAACTGTCCAAAGCTCTTATGTTGAAGCGGCAATATAACTTTCATGGTAAATGTGCACGGAAATCCAAGCTTATACACAAAATTCATCCCACTGGGACATATATATACAAGGTGGCGCAAAAGTAAGCTTCCGATGTTCAGCATATCGGTTGTGGCACGTGCAGTGTGTGCTGTTGCACCGTCTTGTTGGCACCACATGTTTTCCAATCCCAATTCATCAAGTTGCGGCAAAAAGAACTCGTTGATCATTGCTCTGTAGCGCTCACCATTCACAGTAACCGTTTGGCCCCGACCGATTATTGGTCAATAAATAGTCAGCAATATTCCGCGTTCTGGAGCAGTGTAGCGTAACATTGTTTATTAACGTGTATTTCGCATGTGTTTACTACACAAATGTCAAAACAGAACTGACTTTAGGGGCCAATCGCAAAATTTATAGCATTTTCTGATAGGAGGATTACTTTTGCGTAGAAGGTTCCTAAGAATGCGCCGAAGGATATAGCGCTAACAATGGCCCTCTTTCATAGCGGCGGTAGTGTTTCTGGCCACCGACGGCGAAGGTTTAAGGTTCCAATCCCCGGACAAGTAACATCAAAAGTGCTTTGAAATAGTTTTTTTTCCAAATCGGCAAAAAAACCTTAAAGTCTCGCCAATTTGTAATATAAAAATAAAAGCAGCACACCACAAATTGGAAGAGAATCTCTTGGGAGGTTCATGTTGTGAATCGCGACTTACATTTTTTTTTATTCATAGCCGAATAGAGACACTGTCAAATGTTGCTTTCACCATAGTAGACAAACCGCTAGCCAGTCGCTGACACTGAGCTAGCAAAACTGGAAGAAGTTGCAAGACTTCCAGAATGCCACACTTACCACTCCTACGGGATGTATTTTTATGATGTGAGGTCAAAATGCATAGAGTTCGAAAGCATAACGAGGTGCTAAATATGCTGCTTCTGCTAAATTTGGCTATGCACGTCTACGGAGAAAAAAAAATTAAGAGTAAGCACCGAGGCGGAATGTTATCAACAATATTCACACAGGGTTCGTTAACACCGTGATACAAACAAAAGTACCATAGGTAATGTGAATTCCCTTTTAAGATGCGAGGCGCTAGGCTAGCCTCTTTCTAATTCATGCTGAACTCCGACGACACAGATGATTTTTTTAACTGTTTAATTGAGGAGACATTTCCAGCAACAAACTTATTGTGGTCCAAACTTTTTAAAAGTGACAGTTGCTTACAAATTACGTTAGAAGAGATAGATGATATTTCCATGAATCGATGTACAGAGGTATTTAAATTCTTTTAGTTTTAGATAAATAATTAATTTTTTTTCACATTGTAACAGGTACAGGTACGGGTTAATAAAGGAAAAAGTATAGGTTAAAGAAGAGTACATTGAAATAGTGTCGAATACCATTCCTAAATTCTCGTATCTCGTATAATTTATCTATAATATAAATGCGCAAAATGAAAAAGTAGATGTAAAATAAAATAAAATAAATTAAATTATTATTCATGAAACATTTTAATTTTTATGAAAATTATTATTGTTTTTTTAATAATAATTTTTTTTATTAATTGTTAAAAGTTGTTTAATTGAATAGAGTAGGAAAAATGTATCATTAAAATAAAATAAAATAAAATAAAATAATAAAAAATAAAATATAAAATAAAATAAAATAAAATAAAATAAAATAAAATAATATAAAATAAAATAAAATAAAATAAAATTTAATTAAATAAAATAATATAAAATAAAATAAAATAAAATAAAAAAAGAAAGATAATAAAATAAAATAAAATCAAATAAAATAAAATAAGTAAACTAAAATAAAACAAATAAAAATAAAATAAATAAAAAATAATATAAAATAAAATAAAATATATTAAAATAAAATAAAATTAAAAAAATGGAGTATAGTAAAATAAAGTAAAATTTATCAAAAAAAAAATAATAAAATAAAATAAAATAAAATAAAATAAAATTAAATTAAACTAAATTAAATTAAGTAAAGTCTAATAAAATAAAATAAAATAGAATAAAATAAAATAAAATTAATTAAAATAAAATAAAACGAAAAAATGAAATAAAATTTTACAAAATAAAAATAAATACATTTTGTGGTTGAACTGCAACCACTGGGCAAACTCTACTTATTATTAAAAGAGTTCTTTGGAAGAAATTGTATGTATTTGGTTAACTGGGTGTAGTCAGAATCACACAAACACACTTATATCCACAAATACATGTAAAATTGACAATTTGTTCATGTGTGGGCATACCAATTTTAATGGAATGATAGGAAACTTAATATTGTTTGCAAATTTGTACGACTACCTGAGTGATTTAGATATTAAATAGGTGGCCCCATTTGAACAGGTCAAATTTCAATAAATTCACAAGTCGATTATTGTAATTAACTAGATGCGAAATGGTGATTCTCAACATTAAAGTCTGTATGCAGTACATTAAATATTCTAAGTCAATTGGAGGGTTAATAGGTTTATTGCCACTCGGATGACTGTAGGGTCATTTGTGCTCAATCAATTATCCCCCAACAGCATTGCACAGTATTTATTATTTAGCCATTTCACAATAACCAATTAACAATTTGTCTAGAGTGGTATGAGTTAAATAATTAATTCCACATGCATAATTCAATCATATTTGATTGGCTGTCGGTGCGCTGTTAAAATGACTAAAGCTAAAAGCATCAGCAACATCATTTCCGGTCCAATTGTATAAACATTTGATGCGCTTTCAGCTAATTGTTGTGGGAGGCGGTGTTGGTATCTACAGCTTTTTGAACATTCCATTCGCCATAGACTTTCCTTTGAAAGCCATTGAAAGGATGACCGCTGTTTTATTGCTCCAATTGCATCCTGCCGCCAGCTGTGCTTGGTATGTCAGCATTTATTCCTTTCTTCGGCCATTAACCTGTTTTCCATCGCAAAACTAACAAGGCATTGCTTGTTCGAATTAGCCAACTCAAATACCGGAAAATCGTTTATTGGAGACCTAGTACGATGTGCTTATATCGACATGCTATGGCAAATGTGCGCTTCGCTATTAGTAAGGTGTTGAAGGCTTTTATCCTGTTTGTTTATGGGTTTTCAATGTTGATATGAAATTTCAGAAGTTCTGTGGTCAGAAGTTCTGTGGTACACAAAATAATCGCAAAATGTGAGAATATCAAACTGCTTTCTTTATTAGTTTATCTCATTTAATAATAAGGAACGGGCTCCGTGTTATAATGGTTGCGTGCTCCAATATCACAGCTATGAGCCAAGGTTTAATAATAATAATAATAATTTTTTTAATTCCCAACGGATTACCCACCATATCCCGCCCGACCGGCGCGAGGGGCGCATCCGCATAACGCGCGGATTATTCGTTCGTGCCGAGTCGTTGAAAGGCTTTGGTTTGTTAATCGTCGAGATCTAAAACTGCTCAGCTACAGAGAAAACCTCATCAGCTAAGTAAAGTAGATATAGGATAGATTATACATTAAGAAATAACTAGTTAACAGAATAAAATTATTGTTAAAAGTTAAAATAGAAGTCAAAGAATAAAAAACAATTAGTAGCTATGAATTTAGGACAGAAAGGAATGATTTTTTTATGCTGAAAAGCGAGTCTGAAATATCAAATCTACCAGAAAGAGAGTTATAATCTTGACACAAACAGCGAAAAGGCTCCTTTAACTGAAAATTGGTTCGGCACTGTTTTAAGACTAGAGGTTTAAAATGCCTTGAAGGACGAGACGGTACATTGAAGTTCACTTCACTTAAAAGAAATGGGCTGGATAGTGAACCATTTAGCAATTTAATCATAAAAATAATTCCAAGCATTTCCCTCCGACTAGAAAGTGTGTGCAGATTAATGAGTTTTAAACGATTCGTATAGGGTGGCAGATTGCACAAGGGATCCCAATGAAAATCTCTTAAGGCAAATAGTAAAAATTGTTTTTGAACTGATTCAAGGCGATCTACATGAACCTGGTAACGCGGGTTCCAAATTATAGAACCATATTCAAGTATCGGTCTGACTAATGTAGTGAAGAGGGCTTTAGTTACATAAGGGTCGCTTAAATACCGAAGCTGATAATTTCATCAATTAATATTCTGCGTCACTCCTCTACTATGGTCGAAAAACAATTCGAATATTTTCTGTCATAAACAAGGTCTGTCGGCCGCCGTGATGTAGTGGTACGTTTGCAGGCCTACCACGCCGAATTTCCAAGTTTCGAGTTCTGGTAATATCAAAACTTTTCTGAGAATGTTACCGGCTCTCGACAGTAGTTTGGCAAAATCTCCGAGTGTATTTCTGTCATGGAAGACTTCTTAACAAATTCTATTCGGATAGGTTAAAAAACTATAGGTCCCGCTAGCTTGTAGTAAAAAATTTGAAAAAAATTAGATACCTTAGAAAGAAGCTGGACCTAAAAGTCCTCGAAGTTCATAGTCCCAAATTATTGTTATTATTTTATTAACAGTATTTATATCCACATGCAACTGTTTAAATCAGAGTATGCAAAGAAAGAGCCTTAAGTTAGTTTCAGAAACCAATCTTGGCTATCTTAAGTGGGTGTGATGAAAAGAGTTTTGTTGCTTATGTTAGTGTAGTAACAGTACCTTGCACAAGTTTAGTCAACAGGTTCACTCATGGGGACTATCACCGCACGTAATCCACGCATTCCGACCGACACTAACTTATGGATATCTAGTCTGGTGGAAGGCGCTAGAAAAAATAGAAATCAAGTGGAAGCTTTGGGAATACAAAAACTAGCATGGCTGGGTATATCAGGTGCGGTAAGCAGAACACCTCAGGAAGGACTAAACGTCAACTTCCACCTAGTGCAGCAGCACATGTTCGTTCAAGGTTTGGCCTCAAAAGGAGCTCTCATAACGAGGGAATCTAACATTTGGAAGCCAGCTAACTATGGACACGCGACTATACTAGATGACATCGGAGAGGGACTAAACGGGGTCAAAACTGATTTAACAGCCAAAACTATGTATGTCATGCCACTTATTTACTTTCGGGGGTCAGAAGGTAGAGTATCCCCATATGGAGGAATAGCAAGGGAGTTAAGTCACTGGTAGACAAATTACAATCTAAACCGACCGCTCAAAAATGGAAAATGGATTGCGGGCTGAGCTATAATCTTCTGTAGATTTGCAAAGCCAAGAGGACATATCGTCTCCTTGACTCGTACAGTGTCTTCCAAGCGGAAATCTATGCCATAGAAAGGGCAGCTGGATTGCTAGGCCAGAGTATACATAGTACCAGCGACCAATGTAATGATATTTGTTAACAGCCAAGCTGCTTTAAAGGCATTAGAATCTAACGTGATAAAATCTGATATGGTTCAAAGGTGCCGAATCTTGCTAAAGGCTGTGGATCATCTAAAAAATATCTCTCTATTGGGTGTCTATGCACAGCGGTATTGACGGAAACGAAATAGCTGATGAATTGGTCAGGTAGTTCTCCGAAATAGACATACAGGAGGCAGATAACTTCATATGACCGCCATTGGGAAATCTGCTAAGAAGATTCATCTTTACACAGAAAAAGAAGCAGTGTTCTTTTCAAACTAAACAAATCTTCGGCAAGAGTACTTACAGGTATCATCGCAGGAAAATGTGCTATAGCTACCATGTTTCGAGGATGGCGTATATCGCCAAATTCCCTATGCAGAAGCTGTCAGGAAGAAGGGGAAGAAGAGTCGATTCATCACTTTCTTTGTCGATGCCCAGGACTACATACCTGGTTATACTAATGTGCATCCACCCGCCACGCAACGGGAGAATTCGCAATGGACATAAGTGTTTCCAAATGGAAGTTTGGGATATCCTATGCTCTTTCTTAACCTTACTAATGTGCACTCATGGTTGCGCATTAAAACTAATCATACTAAGATAAACCCTTACATTACAGCGCGTGTACTTTCTACCGATGGATAAACAAGGCTGTATATAAGAAAACTGAAGTAGGTCAATGTCTATGCATTAAGGATATCAAATAGATTAATATCAAGCCTAACATATCAGAATACTAGATGCCCGAACTACAGTTTTTGGAATCTTTGTCTTTTTTTTTTTGAAATCAAAGTAATGCTTGATGTCTAGCGTAAGGTCTAGGCTAATATTTGTAGTCGGAAACAATTTTTTCTCCGCAAAATGCACCGGTGGTCATCTTTAATCTTTTTTATACGTTTTTGGAAATTTTTTCAAGCTGATGCTAATGCAGACTGCTCTCAAAATAGCTCACGAATGAAGCCAAATTAAAAGTCGGTTTGAACCTCAATTTCCTTTACCCAACAATTTTCGGAACAATTTCCGTTGAAGCTGTGTTTTATGTGGTGGGTCTAAGCCAGTTAGCGGGGGGTTGAAGTTATGTTTCAAATTTATATAGCGATTCGCTCAGATGCTGCTTGTTGAAATCCCCCGGCAAACTATTGAACCGTTTAGATATAGCGGAGTGGCCTTACCAAGCTTTCTCACATTTAGTTCACGACCAAACGCGTGATCGGGACTACCCAGAAGATACTTGGACCCAAAGCTCAGTAATAGTGGGCTGCTGGAAAACCATGCAAAATATTAGATCTGACCATTCCCATTTAAAAAGCGTCAGAAATTCTCCCCACGTCCTAACCTCCTCACGTCCTAATCCTCAATCACTATCTACAATATACACGATTCTCATCTCAAAACTCAAAAAACTGGTGTTTTGGCACAAAATTAGTTTTAAATATTTTCCAGACACTCTCAAATCAGTGCAGAAGAGATAGTTCCGAAGAACATCCAGAAAGTATGCAGCGGATTCAGAAATAATACATAAATGCTTACAAGAAAATGCCGACTGCTTCGAAACTATTTCCTATATGATATCGAATATAGTACCGATGTGATCCTGAAACGTTATCAAAAAGTTTACAAAAGGAGTTCTACAATCATACGAATTTGACTGGTCCCGAAAAAATACAAAATTTTCCAAACATACTTCTAAATTGTTTTATTTTATCATGAAATGGTTCCTCAGTTCGAAGGTTTTGGGGAGTGTTTCGAACGCTTTATACCTTCACGGTTTAAGTGTCCGATCCTTACTTACAATAAGTACAAACTGCAAAATTTTACGTCTTACCCTGTAAATTTAAAGGTACATAGCTCAAACCCCGTTTATCGGAAAATCGATTGCACGGGAGCGATGCGTTACATTAGTCCGATCTTGTTGGTTCCGACAAATGATTAATATATTACAAAATGGCGGCCCCGTACCAAATTTCATCGGGATATTTCCAAAACTGAGGGACTAGTTTGCGTTCAAGCAGACAGACAGACGGTTTAAGTATTATCATTAAGAAATACCATAAAGGGTAGTAGCTACCGAAAAAACCAAAATTATTTAGAGACTTTTACCAAAGAATTCTAAAGCCATTCCAATGTGAAAAAACCAAAATAGTTTTAACTTCCATTTTCTTAGTAAGTACCGAAAAGGTCTCAAATTTCTTCCATATCACCAGAAAATTGTCATAAAAAAATCCAGAAGAAACCTTTAAAATTGTTCGTTAACTATGCCATAATAGCCTAGCAACTTGGAAGTAATGACGAAATAGTCCGATAACATTTCCAATAGACGATGTATAAAAACATTTTCCTTAAAACGAGAAATGTTTGAAAGATAGTCATGAAACCTGAATAAACAAGTTTTCAATTTAATATGTATCTACAGCAATTCTATATATACAGCATCACCGTATTTCTTTCTTCCATTAAAAGCGATAATAAAGTTCTCAAACCCGATATCTATCAGCATGTACGTATATATAAATAAATATCGATACAGCATCTTATTGTAACCACAGTCGTGAGAAGGGCTACTTTAGCGGACACGGTCGACTCAATATCATGCATTGTATAGACACCTTTACAATTAGATGTGTTTCTTTGCATACTCTGGTTTTATGTGTCCGTCCATACTTCATTACTATCTGTCTCGACTTGCACCCCACCCTTTAACGCTCACTAACCCTAAACTGATTAATGTATTTGAAAGGAAATTGCACAATTTGCAGCAAAACACCTCTGGGCGTCTTTTAAGTGCTAATCAAACCAGACGAATTGATGCCGAGACTTTAATTTGCTTTTGCTCGCAAACAACTTAGTGCATGTGTACGCCACCTCCATTACCAAATTTAAACGGTTATGTTGGTAATTAGCTAGAGTTAGATAGCTTTACTTAGAAAAGGTTGGATATGGTAAAATATAAGCAAAATAAATTTTCTTGCGTTCTTTCGTAATTGAGTTGCAAAACTATAATGAGATTCTTATCAAAAATCTTTGGACCCTCGGTTGAATACCACGTACCATTTACTAGCAGATTGAGACCATTTATTTCTTTAGTAGTGTACGTCTTCAGAGAGAGATGAGAGCTTTTGTTGGTTCAAAAAAATAAGAGCATACCACTTACTGGCTAGCCACGGGTATGATCCCTTTCAGCTCTGACTAGCAAACACGTATTTTCCTCAAGGTTATGTCACACTGTAAGCTTAAAGTATTTATTTTTAAAACAGATAAGCATGGTGACATGCACCCCTATTATAATAATAATAATTCCCAACGGATTACCCACCATATCCCGCCCGACCGGCGCGAGGGGCGCATCCGCATAACGCGCGGATTATTCGTTCGTGCCGAGTCGTTGAAAGGCTTTGGTTTGTTAATCGCCGAGATCTAAAACTGCTCAGCTACAGAGAAAACCTCATCAGCTAAGTAAAGTAGATATAGGATAGATTATACATTAAGAAATAACTAGTTAACAGAATAAAATTATTGTTAGAAGTTAATATAGAAGTCAAAGAATAAGAAACAATTAGTAGCTATGAATTTAGGATAGAAAGAACTGATTTTTTTATGCTGAAAAGCGAGTCTGAAATATCAAATCTACCAGAAAGAGAGTTATAATCTTGACACAAACAGCGAAAAGGCTCATTTAACTGAAAATTGGTTCGGCACTGTTTTAAGACTAGAGGTTTAAAATGCCTTGAAGGACGAGACGGTACATTGAAGTTCACTTCACTTAGAGAAGAAATGGGCTGGATAGTGAAACATTTAGCAATTTAATCATAAAAATAATTCCAAGCATTTCCCTTCGACTAGAAAGTGTGTGCAGATTAATGAGTTTTAAACGATTCGTATAGGGTGGCAGATTGCACAAGGGATCCCAATGAAAATCTCTTAAGGCAAATAGTAAAAATTGTTTTTGAACTGATTCAAGGCGATCTACATGAACCTGGTAACGCGGGTTCCAAAGTATAGAACCATATTCAAGTATCGGTCTGACTAATGTAGTGAAGAGGGCTTTAGTTACATAAGGGTCGCTAAATTCTTTAGACCATCGTTTAACGAATGCTAGGACACCTCTAGCCTTATTGACTGTTGTGTTAATATGGCGGTTGAAACTGAGTTTATAGTCCATAGTAACCCCCAGGTCAACAAAATCATACACTTGCTCAAGACTATAATTTTTAATTGTATAAGAAGCCGGCTGAGAAATTCCACGCGAATGGTTGTCAATATTGACAAAAACAATATTGACACCTATTTACCCGCAATTGAATTAGCATTGCCAATGTGTGCCCATCAATATTGTTTTGGTAAATGTTGACAGCCATTCTAAGGTCAAATCGTTTGCGTTTCTAGTACCTGAGGGTGCTCGTACTGGAACATACCGGACTCATATCATCAGGGCTGGATTAAGAATGTGGGGTCCCTCTTTCGAGGTCATAATTATGTACAATCTATTAAAAAATTACTCATCAATTTATTTTAATATGGTCGTTGTTTATATAATCAGATGTCTCATTTCATTAGTAACATAGTAATCAACACTTTGACGTTTTTACAGTATATAACACTAAATATATTAAAATGATACTACTGGAACAACTCTTTACGAGTTTTTTCTGCAACGATATCGTCAAAGTTCAGTTCAAGCAGTATATCTCTCTCTGAACTCAATATAACTAAGTCAATAAGTCGGTCCTCCCCCCATCCATGTACGGAGTCGATTTTTGATCAATTTCATCTTGGAGAAGGATCTTTCACTTGTGCAATTCGTTACCATCATAGACAGGTATAATCGTAGAATAATTTCTGAATTGACAAACGTAGACTAAAAATTGTTTTCCTTTTTTATGCGGTACAAAAACTTTTCAGTTGATTCGTTTTCTCCTTTTGTGTAGAGATTTGCAAAAATTTTTGAGTTGGTTGAGCTCACTCCCTAAATGACGTTCATCTGTTACATCAGATGAAGTCATGGCATGGAAAAACTTGTCAAGTTTGGAAGTCTTTGCCAAGACTTCTAAGTGATTCTTTTTCTTCTTTTCAGAAGCTTTTCGTTTTTTCGCGGCGCTAAGGTATATCCGTGGATTCTTGTGCCTGTCATCCATATTACTTTTTACCTCGTAACGTTATAATGCCTGCAGATGTACAATTACACGAATAAATATGTAAATTATTAGAAAAGTGATCATCAATATTATGATAATATACTTATATATATAGCGAATGCGTTATTAACTTGTGATATTGACACATTTTACCTTTCTAGCTGATGTTAATTAATCGAACGGAACAATTCTATATGAACGTAAGTAACAAACGGTTCAGAGATAATAATGTCATTAATGGGCTTCATTTTACAGCAATTAGCCCAGTAAGACAAGTGAGACAAATTTCCCTTCAAGTGTAACCTCGTAACCAATATCGCGTTACCTATTTGTAACACGATTTTAACCCAACATTTAGTTAAATCAAGTTAAAATAAAACAAGTAAGGACGGCGCTGTCTTCGGCTGTGCCGAAGGCTTTATACCTTTCATGAATACGTGCAAACTTAAATACGCATTGTTTAGAGTTCTCTAAAACTTTGTCAGCAATACATTTAATTTTCTTTTATAATAAGCTTTATTTGTTTAAGGGAAGTTTTTACTAGAGCTGTGCCTTTATTCGATTAATTGAGTAAGTTGATTATATGGGATATATATTACTTTTTATATATAACTTATTTTTTTAGTAAATCTTTTATGATATATTTAAAGATATTTTGCCAAGTTTCAAGTTTTAATCTCCCAAAATGAGGGATAAATGGCCATAATCCTCTTATCTGAACGATCGGTTGTGTGGGAGATATACTATATGTGGCAGCATAACAAGTTCATTCTTGTTCATTTTATTATTTTATCAATCAGATTGATCTGGCAGCACAAAAATCGTATGTTAATATTCGCTCTCATCTTTACATATTTCGTTCCGTTCGATCTTCCGCTTTTGGATATTCACCGAGTCAAGACGTCAAAATACCAATCACGTGTAAATAAAATCAATTAGCAAAAATAGTTTTACTTAAAATAACTTGTTTTCAACATCTTAATATTATTCGAGTAAAATACCGGCGTATTATTTATACTTTGGTAAGCGTACATCAAATGGTAAGCAAATAAATCGCCATACTGGTGACCCCGCAAACTAAGAGGCACGCCTTTTGCAAATCGTGGTTATGGTTGATAGTGGCATCGAAACACCGGCTGGGCAGGCACCGCCAGCTGAAAATGTGTCAGTTATATACTCTCGTTTGCCCATTCCGCCAATTTCAAGCGGAAACATAGATGCATGGTTCACAACGATGGATTTTTGGTTCATAGCGAGCGGAATCATGTCAGACAAACAAAAGGCAGCGACAATTCTGGCAGCTTTAGACCCCAGCGTTATAGCGCAGCTTAGCGATACAATTGCTGCAATGCCCACGAGTGAGCGTTATCCTTACATAAAAAGCAAAGTTCTTGAGCACTATACAGATAGCGAACATCGGCGACTTAACCGCCTCTTGTCTGAAATGCCATTAAGAGACAAGCGGCCGTCCGAACTGTATAGCGAAATGAAGCGTGTTGCTGGCAATGTTCTTGGCGAAACCGCACTTAAAGGGTTGTGGACAAAACGCTTGCCTGAAGTGGCGCAGCCCGTCGTAGCCGCTTCATCTGGTACTGCGTCAGAGTTTACACGAATCGCGGACACAATTGTCGATGCCCTAACCCCAAATCAAGTCAACTGGGTTTCTTCAAACTGTCAAGGAGAAATTCAAGAGCTCCGAGCAGCAGTCGTAGAACTAAGTAATTCGTTCAAAAAATTACATTCCCGTTCGCGTTCTCGAACACCTAGGCGCTCACAAAACGTTCGTTCGAGCAGTCGAAGTTCACCGAACAACACTGCCGAGTGCTGGTATCACCAGAAGTTTGGCAACAACGCCCGTAAATGTCGTAGTCCATGCCGTCGCAAGCAACGTACCGTACAAGCTGTTACCCAAAACGGCATACCACAATCTTCTTGACAAACAACCCAAAGAAGAAGCTCTAGCAAAGTTACCGTTGTACAACCCTATATTTTCCGCCTGCAAGTCACCGACAAAACTACAAAAAAACGTTTTTTAGTGGACACTGGCGCCGATGTGTCCGTGCTTCCACTAACTTCCAAAAGCTACGACATGCGAACTACTGCCACACAGCTATATGCCGCAAATGGTTTTCCAATAAAAGTAATCGGAGAAAAGCGCATACAATTAGACCTTGGCCTTCGTCGTGATTTTCACTGGCCTTTTGTTGTCGCTGACGTAACCTCCCCGATCATAGGCGCAGATTTTCTACGTTACTACGATTTACTTGTTGACATGAGGCGAAATCATCTAATTGACAATATAACTAAGGTCAAATCGGGTTTGTCTACACAAGCCACAGCCGCTAGAGTTGAAATCAAAACATTTGATTTAACTCATCAATTCGCGGATATCTTAGCTGATTTTGCAGACATCACCCGACTTTCGCCTTATGGGCCTCCTACCAAATCTACAATAATGCACCGAATAGAAACAACCGGTCAGCCTGTAGCATGTCGTCCTCGCCGCCTGGATCCAGAAAAGCCAGCCGCCGCTAAGAGGGAATTCGAGTTTCTTCTAAACGCTGGCATCTGCCGACCCTCAAACAGCAATTGGGCAAGTCCGTTGCACTTAGTAAAAAAAAGTGACGAAACCTGGCGACCATGCGGCGATATCGCGCCTTAAATGCACAAACCATACCAGACCGGTATCCGCTTCAGTAATTCTCAGACTTCACGAATATATTGCAAGGAAAAACAATTTTCTCCAAAGTGGGCTTACAAAAAGCTTTTCATCAAGTTCGCATACTTCTTCTTTTCTTTAAATGGTCATCTAACCGCCTGGGCGATTTTGACCGTCCAACATAGCTCGCCAGTCGTTTCTTCGTTGCGCCAACTGGCGCCAATTGGAAACACCGCGGGATCGCAAATCGGTCTCCACTTGGTCCTTCCATCGGAGTGGTGGTCTCCCTCTTCCTCTGCTTCCACCGGCGGGTGCCGAGAAGAATACCTTCTGGGCTGCAGAATCTTCGCTCATTCGCACTACGTGGCCTAGCCAGCGAAGCCGCTGTGTTTTAATTCGCTGAACTATGTCGGCGTCTGCGTAAAGTTCATACAGCTCATCATTAAATCTTCTTCGGTACTCGCCGTCGCCAACGCGTAGAGGTCCACAAATCTTTCGAAGAACCTTTCTCTCGAATACTCTCAGAGCCGCCTCATCAGATGTTGTTAGTGTCCACGCTTCTGCACCATATAGCAGGACGGGTGCGATGAGTGACTTGTAGAGTGTTATTTTCGTTCGTCGAGAGAGGACTTTACTTTTCAATTGCCTACTCAGTCCGAAGTAGCATTTGTTTGCAAGAGTAATTCTTCGTCGGATTTCTAGGCTAACATTATTGTTGGTGTTAATGCTGGTTCCCAGGTAAACGAAGGCCTTTACTATTTCAAAATTATTGCTGCCAACAGTGGCTTGGTTGCCAAGGCGCGAAGGCGCTGACTCTTTGCATGATGACAGAAGGTACTTCGTTTTGCCCTCGTTCACCACCAATCCCATTTTCTCCGCTTCTTTTTCTAATTTGGAGTAAGCAGAAGTTACGGCGCGGTTGTTAAGGCCAATGATATCAATATCGTCAGCATATGCCAACAGTTGGACGCTTTTATAAAATATTGTTCCAGCGCGGTTAAGTTCTGCAGCTTGTATTATTTTCTCCAGCATTAAGTTAAAGAAATCGCAGGATAGGAGGTCCCCCTGTCTGAAACCTCGTTTAGTTTCGAACGGCTCGGAGAGGTACTTCCCAATTCTGACCGAGCTGGCGGTGTTGCTCAAGGTCATTTTGCATAGCCGTATAAGTTTTGCGGGGAAACCAAAATCAGACATAGCGGCATATAGGCAGCTCCTTTTCGTGCTATCGAAAGCGGCTTTAAAATCAACAAAGAGATGATGTGTGTCGATTCTCTTTTCACAGGTTTTTTCCAAGATTTGGCGTATTGTAAAAATTTGGTCGATGGTAGATTTACCAGGTCTGATGCCACACTGATAAGGTCCAATCAGTCTGTTCACATCAGGCTTCAGTCTTTCGCACAATACGCTTGATAGGACCTTATATGCGATATTCAAAAGGCTAATTCCGCGATAGTTGGCGCAGTTTTCAGGATCGCCCTTCTTGTGGATTGGGCAGAGAACACTTAGATTCCAATCTTCAGGCATGCATTCATCCGACCATATTCTGCATAGAAGCTGATGCATGCGCCTTACCAGCTCCTCGCCTCCGTGTTTGAATAGCTCAGCAGGCAAACCATCAGCGCCAGCTGCTTTATTGTTTTTCATTCGGGATATTGCTATTCGCACCTCATTATAGTCGGGTTGTGGAACGTCAATTCCATCATCTTCGATTGTGGGCTCGGGTTCGGCATCTTCTCTGGTTTCTTGCTCAGTTTCTCCATTTAAAAGGGCAGAGAAGTGATCCCTCCATATTCTGAGTGCTCTCTGAACATCGGCCACCAGGTCGCCGTTCTCATTCTTACAGGAGTTTGCCCCGGGTTTAAAACCTTCTGTCATTCGCCGAATTTTTTGATAGAATTTTCGGGCATTATTTCCTTTGGCCAGCATCTCAAGCTCCTTTATTTCACGCTTTTCTGCCTCTCTTTTTTTCGCCCGGAAAAGCTGCCTCGCTTCCCTCTTCAACTCGCGGTAGTGTTCACACACACTCCTCGTTGCATTCGATCTCAGCGTTGCCTTTTAGGCTTCGTACTTTCTTTTCGTTGCAGCGCGGCACTCTTCATCATCATACCAGTTGTTTCTTGGCGTTCGCCGGAATCCAATTACTTCTTCGGCTGCGGTACGGAGTGCTCCTGAGATATGATCCCACTGCTCATGCATTCCACTAGGTTGAATTGTGCTCTCGGAGAGCAGGTGTGAGAAGCGATCTACGAAATAATTGGCGGTCTGTTGCGATTGCAGCTTTTCGACGTCCAGCTTTCCCTGCGTTTTTTGTTGCACCTGTTTTGTCGTACAGAGGCGGGTACGAATCTTGGCTGCTACTAGGTAGTGATCAGAGTCGATGTTAGGTCCTGGTATTGTGCGAACATCTAAAACGCTGGAAGCATGCCGTCCGTCTATCACAACGTGGTCGGTCTGGTTGCGTGTTTTTCGATCGGGGGGACAGCCATGTAGCTTGATGGATCTTCTTGTGCATAAACCTAGTGCTGGATATGACCATGTTTCGGGCACCGGCGAAGTCGATCAGCCTGAATCCATTTGGCGAGGTCTGATCGTGGAGACTGAACTTCCCGACAGTGGGGCCGAATACACCCTGCTTACCCACCCTGGCGTTAAAGTCGCCAAGCACGACTTTGATATCATGACGGGGGCAGCGCTCGTATGCTTCTTCCAGGCGCTCGTAGAATGCATCCTTTTCCACGTCGTCCTTCTCTTCCGTCGGTGCATGAGCGCAGATAAACGATATGGTGAAAAATCGTACTTTTATGCGGATTGCAGCGAGACGCTCGTTCACGGGTGTGAACGACAGTACTCGGTGACGGAATCTCTCTCCCACCACAAATCCCAGGCCGAATCTGCGCTTGTCTTCATGCCCACTCCAGTAGATGTTACAAGGTGTTCTGCTCGTATTTCCTCGCCCCGTCCATCGCATATCTTGTATGGCGGTGATGTCAGCTTTTGCTTTCCTCAGGACCTCAACCAGCCGGGAAGCGTCACTTTCCCCATTAAGGGACCGGACATTCCAGGTACATGCCCTTATCTCATAATCCTTATTTCGTTTGCGGGTGTTGTCATCTAAAAAAGGGGTTCTCATATCCGAGGCTTTGTTGTTGAATTTCACGTTGTTTTATGTGGTGGGTCCCAAACCCAACGCACAACCCGTTTCACGGGAAGTTGAATTCTATTACACGTTTGTATAGCGAGCCGCTTGATCCAAGACAGACGCCCGCTTGCAGCCGTACCACATGGTGATCAGACGCTTGCTGTTTGAACCAAGTTCGCATACACCCTGATGATATTGGGAAAACGGCCATAACGACGCCATTCGGCTCTTACGAGTTTTTGTTTATGACGTTCGGTTTATGCAACGCTGCACAGACATTTCAGCGTTTGATTAATGAGCTGCTGAGAGGGCTAGATTTCGTATTTCCATATATAGATGATATATGCGTAGATTCGTCGTCCGTAACACAACACCGCGAACACTTGCAAACAGTTTTTCAAAGACTGCGAGATAGCCGCCTTGCTATTAACGTAAAGAAATGTGAATTCGGCAAAAAAGAATTAAATTTTCTCGGACACTACGTGAATTCCGATGGAATAAAGCCGTTACCAGACAAGGTGACAGCTATAGTAAATTACCCAAAACCGGCCGTAGCAATGGAATTAAAAAGTTTTATTGCGATGATAAACTTTTATAGGAGGTTCCTGCCACGCGCCGCATCGTATCAACAGCCCCTGCATAACATGATTTCTGGAAACAGAAAAAAAGATCGTTCACCACTAGTATGGACAGCGGAAGCAGAGGTTGCCTTCGAAAAATGCAAACATGAGTTAGCCAACGCAACATATCTCGCGCATCCTGCAGTTGGAGTAAGCCTTGCTCTCTACACTGATGCTTCAGATCATGCCGTTGGTGCCGCTTTACACCAGGTGGTCAACGGACAACTTCAGCCGTTGGGTTTCTACTCTAAAAAGCTAACAGCTGCCCAACGTAATTACAGTACTTATGACCGTGAACTCACTGCCATTTATCAAGGAATTTGGCACTTTCGATACATGTTCGAAGGCAGAATCTGTTACATTGTTACTGATCACCGTCCATTGCTGTACGCTTTTCGCCAGAAACTGGAAAAAGCGCCACCTCGACGAATGCGCCAATTAGATTTCATCGGTCAGTTCACCACCGACATAAGGTACACTCCGGGCAAAGACAATGTTGCAGCTGACTTCCTATCCCGGATCCAGTCTATAGAACAGTTAGTAGACTACGAAAAAATCGCAAGCGGACAGCAGTCCGACATCGAGTTGCGACAACTCAAAGCCCAACCAAATACACAATCGTCAATTAACCTCAAACCGTTCCCTATTCCCGGTTGCGACAAGCAGCTTATATGTGATACGTCTACATCAACGATAAGGCCGTACATTCCTAAAAAGTTTCGGAATCAAATACTATCAGCAATTCACAACTTGTCGCATCCAGGAAATCGGGCATCAGCAAAGTTAATTACAAGTCGGTTCATATGGCCGGGGATACGTAAAGGCATTGCCAACTTTGTTAGGAGTTGTGAATCGTGCCAGCGTGCTAAGGTGATCCGACATACAAAATCGCCTACTGTCAAATACGATCCTCCTAAAGATCGATTTGCACACATTAATATTGACATAATTGGCCCGTTTCCGCTTTTTGATGGCCAACGATATTGCCTGACCATCATAGACCGCTACACTCGATGGCCTGAGGTAGCACCTATTCCCGACATATGTGCCGAAACTGTAGCAAAAGCTCTTCTTCATGGCTGGATATCACGATTCGGCGTTCCAACGCGCATTTCATCAGATCGCGGCAGACAGTTTGAGTCAGGCGTATTCAGCGAACTTGTGAAAACAATTGGCGCCACCCATCTGAAAACTACACCATACCACCCCCAAGCCAATGGGATCATTGAGCGGTTCCACAGAACACTTAAGGCTGAGATTTTGTCTCATGATCCGAACAAGTGGACGCACAACTTGCCATCTATTCTTCTCAGCCTTCGAGTAGTTTATAAACCAGATATAAACGCATCACCTGCTGAATTGGTATATGGAACCACGCTTAAAGTTCCGGGCGAGTTTTTCAACGCAGGCAAAATCTGTGACCCAACTAGCGAAGTAGTGTCACAATTTCGAACATCAATGCAAAGCCTACTGCCCACTGATACAGCGCATCACTCACCGCAAAAGCCGTACGTGAGTCAAGCACTGCGTTCAGCGACACACGTTTTCATCCGCAACGACTCTATTCGTCCACCACTTACGCATCCATACGACGGCCCTTACCCTGTCATTCGGCGTACATCAAAGTATTTCACAGTCAACGTTAGAGGTAAATCAACAAGCATAAGCGTGGATAGACTTAAACCGGCATTTCTGTCGAATTTCGAAAAATGCAATGAACCTATTCAACCACAAAATATTCCGACGAAACCTTCCCGAACAAGGCGCCAAGTAAGTTTCGCTAACCGTAGATAGTTTCGTCTAGAAGGGGAGTACTGTGGCAGCATAACAAGTTCATTCTTGTTCATTCTATTACTTTATCAATCAGAGTGATCTGGCAGCACAAAAATCGTATGTTAATATTCGCTCTCATCTTTACATATTGTGTTCCGTTCGATCTTTCTCTTTTGGATATTCACCGAGTCAAGACTTCAAAATACCAATCACGTGTAAATAAAATCAATTAGCAAAAATAGTTTTACTTAAAATAAATTGTTTTCAACATCTTAATATTATTCGAGTAAAATACCGGCGTATTATTTATACTTTGGTAAGCGTACATCAAATGGTAAGCAAATAAATCACCATATACGAGGTGTGTTCAAAAAGTATCGCGAATTTTGAATTTTCGCTGGTTACGTATATTCGAATTTAGAATTTTGTGTGGCGTTATGTTGGTACTCATGTCTCTCACTTATGCCGACAAGCTCGGCCATTTTGAATGTTCAGTTAATTGTTGACAGCTGCTTTGCTTGCACGTGTTTTGGATCGTCTTCGATTTTTACTTATTTTTTTACCAAAATTGCTCAATTGTGACCAAAAACAGCATCGCATGAACATTGCTAATGAGATGTTAAACTCTGTCCGCGACGACCCAAATTTGCTCCAGAGGGTCATAACTGGTGATGAATCGTGGGTTTATGGTTATGACGTGGAAACCAAAGCTCAATCATCTCTATGGAAGCTGCCGCACGAACCAAGACCGAAAAAAGCGCGCCAAGTTCGGTCGAATGTGAAATCTTTGCTGACAGTTTTCTTCGATTGCAGGGGCGTGGTGCATCATGAGTTCTTGCCACAGGGAAGAAAGGTCAATAAGGAATATTAGCTGCAAGTTATGCGCAATTTGCGCGAAGCAATCCGCCAGAAACGCCCGGATTTGTGGAAGAACAAAAATTGGCTTTTGCACCACGATAACGCCCCTGCTCACGCATCGTTGCTTGTGCGCGACTTTTTGGCCAAAAACAACACACTAATGATGCCGCAGCTACCGTATTCCCCAGATCTGGCCCCCTGTGACTTTTTCTTGTTCCCTAAACTGAAGAGGCCCATGAAAGGACGACGTTACGCTTCTCTTGACGAGATAAAGACGGCATCGAAGGAGGAGCTGAACAAGATACAAAAAAATGATTTTTTGAAGTGCTTCGAAGATTGGAAAAACCGTTGGCACAAGTGTATAATATCTCATGGGGATTACTTTGAAGGGGACAAAATAGATATTCATGAATAAATAAATAATTTTTGAAAAAACACAAAATTCGCGATACTTTTTGAACACACCTCGTATATATAGCTCCGATCTTGGTGATTTTTTTACGAAATCTTTTGCTATCCATAAGAAAATATCTCACAAAGTTTCAAGTTTTACTCTTTAAAAATGAGGGAGAAATGGTCATAATCCTCTTTTTTGAACGATCGGTTGTATGGGAGATATATGCTATAGTGACCCGATTATACCGGATCCGACAAATGTCTAATATAATATAAAAATACATCCGTGTGCCAAATTTCATCGAGATATCTCAAAAATTGAGGGACTAGTTTGCGTTCAAACAGACGGACGGACGGACAGACGGACAGACGGACGGACAGACGGACATGGCTGTATCAACTCAGTTCATCGTCCTGATCAATTTGGTATACTTAATGGTGGGTCTATCTCTTATATTTCTAAACGTTACAAACATCGGACCAAAGTTAATATACCATTTCATGTTCATGAAGGGTATAATGATAAGATTAACTGTGTAGAGTAATATAATAAAATTTTATTCAAATCAACTGAGTAACAAAAATTAAATAAAACAAAATGGAATAAAAATGTCAAAGCAAAAAAAAATCGTTTGTAGTGATGAAAAAAATTATTTTGTTCTTTCATTTTGTGGGGGCGCGGCCCTGCACATCATCAAAGGAATGTCTTAGACACCCGTGCGTGATTCATATCGATGTGGACATGTTTTTTTCAAATTGGTTCATAGCTTTAATCAAGTTATTTGTACATCTACATATCGAAAACGGTTCAACCCCTTTTAATGAAACGTGGCAAGTAGATATTATAATACATTCTTAGAACTTCTAACTTGTTGTTGCCACTTAGTATTATTTTATGGGGTTGCCGCCTATCTGACTTTTTTAATTAAATGACACATGCCAAAATGGATATCAAACGAAAGGGATTTTATGACGCGTTTCCAGAAAAATATTTCCAGGTGAGGTTACATCATAAGGTTGCCCTCTAATTCCGAGGAGTTGAGGTACACGTACCGATGGCTGAATGATCAGCGGGTGGAAATTGAACAGCTGATCGCCTACGGTCTCCTTCAATGCCTGACCAAGGATCAATATTTTGACGAATAACAAGAAATCGGCCAGAATCCTGAACGAAAACAAAACGGGCATCACCTTGTTCAATAGTTCTCGCGTCGAAGATACACGAACTCCTTAGAGTACTGGACTTGGAAGGTATATCAATCCGAAGCGAACTGCTTGGGTCCTATTTTACAAGATAGTCACTGCTATGCTCTGTAGAAACAAACCATCCATACAACCCATCGACTATTAGGACGATTGAGTTAGGCGTCTAGAAAAAAGTTTTCAGGTAGCCTATAAAGTTAATCGGAGCAGTCCTAAAGCCAAACTGATAAGGTCCGTCCAGGTAGGACTTCAGCCTTTGCACAGTACGCATTACAGAATCTTTAGTGCGATCTTAAATAGCCTGCTTTCTTCCTTTGGATTGTACAATGCACACTTGTTTCCAATCTGGAACCATGCACTAATCCAACCATATTCTGCTTAGAAATTTACCAACGCCTCGCTCCTTTATTTATATCATTTTCTAATAGCCAATCCGTTCGTTCTGACGGATTTATGATTTTTTATTCGAGAAATTGCTATTCGTAACTCGTCGCAGGCTTCGATTGTGTGATCGGTGTCGGTATCTTCTTCTGGTGGCCACTTTCTGCATTTAGCCGTGATGAGAAGTGTTCCATCCATAGCGTAAGTATGTCTGAACATTCGGCACCAGGTCGCCGTTTAAAAGAATTGGCCATGGCGTTGAAACCTTCTGTTTGTTATGTGTTCACACTAAAGTTACATCGTTTTTGGTTCTTTGTTGTTTATTTTAAAAATTAATAAAAAACAGTGTCACACCCCTGAAGATGCGAAGGAAAATTGGCGAAACCTTTGGCTGTGAGGTGGGATAAAGTCTTTTATTTGCACCAACACCTAATAGATCTGGATAGCTTACAAAAATACAATAAAATCAAACCAACAGATCGGAATAAACCATATAAATTCTTTGTTTTATCAAATTTTTCTCTACAATTATCGAAAGCTTTTCATTTTATATACTTTGTAAAATTTGGTTTTCTACATTTTCGATAAAATTCAAAAATTAATCTTCACCTTCCCTTGCATGCTCTTTATCCCTACACAAGAGGATTCTTTAAAAAAAGAAAAGATGTTAACAGCATACTAACCTAATTTGGTTAAATATTTACAAACTTAACCAAGCACGATACCCAAAAGATTACAAAGGCAACAAAGCTGTAGTAAAACTGATGGAAATAGAAAAGCGTGGCAGTTAGCATAACAATCAGAAAAGAGGGATAAAAGAAACACAAGCCAAAAGAATAGAACAAAGTATACATAAGACACAGCACGGAGTTGAATAAATAGTTTCGTGAAATACATATATATATATATATATATGTATGTATAAATTCTACAACCGCCATCAAGTAACATTTTGAAATAATTTTTTTGTCAGAAGACTTCAACACAGCCAGCCCTAAGTCAAGCATGAAATATTCCCTTAGGAAGCAATGAAATCAGTTGAAGCAATAAGCAGAAAAAAGAGGCAGTCTCAAGAAATACAATGAAGCAGGACAATGTCAGCGAAAGCATGTGAAAATGAATATTAAACTATAGCATTTGTGGCATATTGTACCAATAGACTTCGTTGGCTGTGCTGATTTACGATTATAATTGTCATTGAATCTTCAACGATGTAATAATTGTTGCCTTTGGGGGCATGCCACTAAACGCGGTGCCAATTTGTATTCATGGAAAGTGAGAGACAGGTTTGTGTATGTGCATAGTTAGATTGAGTGGTTGCCAACATAACTGCTGACAAGCCACAACTTAAAAGTTTCGATTTTATTTGATAGGATATGGAGTATGCGAGAAGTAACTATGGCCAAAGCTTCATGGCTCCACTGAAAATTAGTTTAAGCTGTGCTCAGTATTACAAGTTATGAGTAACATATATAATAATATAATACTTAGGTGGCACTATACTCCCGAAGAGATTAAGCAGATCGTTTCTTCAAAGGGGCGTTGTTCTAACGGTAGCTTTTCGTACATATTGGTGTCACCTACATGTTTTGTCCGAAATTTTTTCTCAGACGTTTTTTCATGGTAGAAATACACTCCGAGGATTACCGATAACTGCCTAGGGACTACCCTATTCTCACAAAGATTTTTCTTAACACTTGAGTGTTACCTTTCCGACACATTAGTCAAGTACCTTGGGTATTTCAAGACTTGGAAGCGTCACCGCTCAATTCTGGCTTAAACAGGTGGACTGCTGACTACCTGAAAGGATGTCAAGCGCCTGTTAAATTCCGAAAATCACATCGAAATCGCGAAGGATTACACAAGTGCCACAGGGTGTTGTCCTATCCCCATTTTGTTTAATATCTATATATCGAGGCTTCTCTCCCAACGAATGAGTATGTACGAGTATAGTCTCCTACGCTGACGACTGTACCATTATGGCTTCGGGCAAGGGGTCCTCCATTTTCGTACTCTGTACTAGGATCAATATTCATCTCCACGACTTTTTCAGCTTTTTCACCAAGGGAAACGTTGTCAACCACCCCAAAATCTTTGGTGTGATGTTTGATAATGGCCGCACCTTCGGTAATCATGCCACCGTGATAGCCGCAAAGGTACAGAGCTACACAAAAACATTCCGTCGCCTACCGGAAGCACTTAGGGAAAACATAAAGACAGGTTGCTATATAAGGCTATCGGCCGACGGTTTATTGATTACGCTGCGCCAATATGGACGCCCAAAATTTTGACAGCAACTAGAGGAAATTGGCAAAACCCCGCTATCAGAACTGATATCTTCTTAAGTCATTTCGGTCTCACCTCCCTCAATAGACTATAATGCTTAATGTTAGAGAGCACACGGAGCTGTTGACCAGAGAGTTTTACTGAACTGTCAAAAACCTAGCACCCAAACCGACATCTATTATAAGAAAATCCCCCACCTAGGGATCAGGGAAGCATCTTCGCAAAGACTATGATAGGTTCCGGTATCACATTACGCAGCCGTTAAATTTGTGTAAAGACAGCTGTGCTTTAACTGACCACATCCACACCGAGTCAGCAGAAAGATTCCTCAGATCTTGGCGTCTGAATCTCGTTATGATATCCAACCACGAAATAGCTGAAGACGAGTGCATCCTACCGAGAGAGACGAGAGTCTTGTTAGCACAACTTGCGACTAAAATATACTAACTTGGACGAAAAGTTGCACATATAGACAATCGTTTGACAAAATATGTTTGGGCTAGCTTGCCTTCACTTTAAAACTTAATTTCGCTTCTATGCACTGAGTAGGCAATTGAAAGGTAAAGTTCTCTCTCGACGAATATAGATCACGGTCTATGAATGCATACCTCGACCGTAGAAATGGGTGTTTTCAATAAATTTTAGTTATCGATAAGAACGAATAAATGACGTCAGGGGTTACGCAGTCGTCCACAAAGTTCAACAACTCGTGGGCAAGACCATGTTTTCCGTAAGAAAGAAGATGCTGCCACCTAACCCTAGTAATCGACGCTAGTAGAGTAAGTACTTTGTAAAGAATTCATAACTGATAATTGCATTTCAAGCCGCTTGGCAGGGTAGATGTATACAAGATGCTCCAAGGTGCTATGTAATTCGCTATGAGTAGCATTTGTGTCATTATTAGGGATCGTAACGGTTATAAATTTTTTTATAAAATTTAAAATTAAACTATTGGTTCCGTTCATGCAAAATTACAGAATGTATAATGCTTCAAGAGCACAACAATTTTCAATAATTCTCTCTCAATCAGATATGCATTTAACTTGTGACACGAAAGCTTGGAGCTGATTGACCCGATTGCCTGACAAACAAAGTGTTAATTCTAAAATTTTTTTTTAGTTTTAAAACAGACTAAAGTAAATATATCTTTTGCATTTTAGAGTTCTACTTTTATTTAAATTTTAAACGTAGCCAAATTAAAAAATATGCTCAATTTTTTGTTGACCAAAACACAACCAGCTGATTTACCCGTTTGCAAACTGTTGCTTGTCAAAATTAATAAAGTCAGAACATCCAATTAAAATCCTTTTCGTTCTTAATTTTCGTTGCCTTTTGTCACGAACTGTGGTTTGCCATCAAGCACAATGAATGGAACGTTTGTAAAAATTATTTGAAGTGCGAGCAGGCCAATTCTTTTAGTTAAATCTTTGAGTTAAAAATAAATATTTTGACAGTTGGTTTTTCGGCGGTTGGTAGATTCGTTTTCTGGCTTATGTAAACTTTTTTCCCGATAAACACTAAAAGCATTAAGCCTAAGGTGTACAAGTAAAAGTCACAAATGCACTCGCCCCCTGGTTATTATTGGCTATAGACCGCATTGTTATACCACTTCACCACCTTCATTTATACACACACAAAGATTACACAAACAAAACAAATTAACTTTCGTATCACGAACGCAGGTCTTTGGGCGTCTTTAGGCGATTACCGAATCGACAAAGCACTTGTACACATAGAAATAAGCAAAGCGTAGGGACCCCCGATAATTATTATTTTTTTATTTTTAATCAAAAAAAACAAAGGCTTTCCAGTATCGGAGGACATTTTAGAGAATATGAACGTGCATGTCTCGTCATGCCCAACGGAAATCTGCTTTGTTTGAAGAAAATTTGAGCGAAACCTATATAAATTATATATAATCTATCTTTTTGAGTTTTATTTTTAAGTTACACTTATTCCTTGACCGGTATTTTATCCTTCAAGAATAAAAATTAAATTTTGAGTTTTAGTTTTTCGTTCGAAAAAACTCTAACCCCTTTTTGCATGTCAACCTATGTACATATACATGTGTATGTGTCTACAAATATATTTTAATTATTAAGTACGTATGTTGAAGAGATTATACCAACCAAAATTTATGAACAATTACTTGCCAAAAATTCGGAAAGGGGAGAAAAAATAAAAATACACGTGTATCGACGATTTTCATGTACACGTTAGAATTTTTTTTATTGTATAATTATTTTTATTTTTTCTCCCCTTTCCGAAAAAGTATATTTGGTTCATAGGACAGAATGTGTGTAATGCGGTGTTATTGCTGAAAATAATGACCAAATAGCGAGTTTTATAATAAAACTCATAGCAGTTACGGTCCATGATGCTTATCAGCCCAGCGGGAAATGCCATGCGCCTAGGAATGTATCAGTCATAGGCACTATACATTCCAGAATGCATATTTTCCTCACAGCGATGTCCTAGGAAAGTAATGTATCCATTTATAAATGCCAGGGTAATGCACAGAGGAATGTTTTGGTGAGAACTGGGCATTTGTGAACTTATTTTCTATTCATACTCTCTCTGTTATAATCTCTACACAAGAAGGAAAATAGGTCATGAGCTTCTATGGGATCATGGACAAACGATAGAATGCGTCCTTACAGCAGAGAACTCGTTGTGCGTCCTGGTCAAGGTGGAATCAGACATGTATATGCATAAGGCTCTATATATTCCAGAATGCATTCAGAAAACAGAGAACTGGTAGTTTCTGAGCACTCTGTTTTAGATTAAAACGGACAAGGTCAACACGCGTTTCACTTGACGTCTTTTAGTAAACTACGAACAAATTATTCTCTAGGAGACTCATAAAGACATCACAAACATGACCACTTCGCTGTTTTTGCGATACATCCCAGCATGCGTGCTCGAAGGTGGACAGACGGATAGAAAGACAGACGGACAGACGGAGATGGCTAAATCGACTCAGCTGATCACCCTGATCATTTCGGTATACTTATTGGTATATCTCTTCTTCATGTTTATGCAAGGTATAATGAACTATCGTCCGTCTGTCGGATGAAAAAAGTTGAAAAACTACAACAGTGTTAATCAAATAGTGTTACCTCAACTTTTATCCATCGGTGACAACTGAAGCGACAAATATCCGAGCGAGTTCCCTCCCCCCCCCACTAAAAATCCTTTCTATAAAAAAGATATTGCTATAGTTTGTATCTTTGCTTTGTTGTATTAGCAGTTTAGGTTGAATGGAATACGGTGCTGTAATGTGCCCTGCATCTATAATATCAACTCATGCTAAGTTAGGAAAAATTAATGGCAGCCTTAGCCGGTTATTCCTTAGCCTATACCATCGATATGGAAATATTAAAGTTAAGTTGGTGAAATGAAATAGCTCAACATTAACTCATGCATCATTAGTTGGTGTGCGTTGGTTAACCTTGTAAGCAAGGTGATTGTGGAGGTAGTAACACCTTGTGTTCGTATCAGCAACAACTACGAATACATTTGAGTATGTGTGAAATATAAATGGCAACAACCCATCAAAACACTATATAAGCCATTGTAAGAATTAAGGAATAAAGTAGTATCGCTGATCGGATGGTAGGCTAGATCTATAAGAAGCAAAAGTAATTCATTACGTATCTCATAATATTCCTTATTAGAATTGCATTAGATTTAATGCCTTATAGCAAAGACTTGGATTACTTTAAAGGCCTATCAGAGCTATACATATTTTTCGCTGTGAAGTAGAAAGTGTCTTAGTATAAAGCCTTATTTCAGCCTTATTTTTAACAGGAAATCCTGATTATGCATGCTGTCGTATACCAGAACGACATTAATCATTATACTTTACATTAATTGCATACAACTTAATTCTTCACAAATTTCAGGTCTCAAGCTGTAAGCCTTTTGATGAAAACAATAAAGCCATAAATAAGGTGTACATTTTTTTTGGTGGGTATTGTTGAAAGCTAGCAGTGAATGTGGAACTCAATTTAACCTTCTTACATTAGCGGTAGGAAATTCTATGGAAAAGTGCATAGCTGAGTAAATGGAAGTGCGCAGCTGGTCACAGCGTTGAATGTCAAGCACAGCTTCCAACTAACAATAGTGGTAGCACGTGTGCTCATTAATACGAGGGCAATTTGAAAATTCGTTAACTTTAAAAAAAAAAGATTCGGCAAAAAAGCGTTTTATATTTCAACATAACCTGCTCTTAGCTCAAAACATTTAGCTTAGCCTTTTTTAACTTCAGTATTCCTTTCGAATAGTAACATTTTTCAAGGTTCCCGAAATAGCCATTTGTTTCAGTTATAACTCCTTCCTTTGACTAGAATTTCTTACCGTCTAACTGTTTCTTGAGGTTTGCTTATAGGAAACAATCAGAGGGAGCTAAAAGTAGCCTTTTAAACACGTTAGTGGAGTAGTGTTGAATTGAAAACGCCTAGTCGTCAAATACAAAAAGTGACAGATTTCTCAAACTACCCTCGTTTTTACATTGTCCTTGTAGCTACGTTCACAAAATCTATTATAGTAATTTAGACAGTGCTTTTACCGTAGTGTATTATACATTTTGTGTTCATATTTTGTTGGTTAACATTGGAAACGTGTTCTTAATACAAATTATTATGCGATAAACTGACTAATTTTCCCCACTTTTGACAGCTGCTTTGTAACTTTGTTAGATTAAGTGTGGAAAACTATTTGAAAGTAATGCGAATGGTGTGCGTATCGAATAGGGGAGAAAGGTATATGCAAGGTACGGTAATCAAACTATGCGGCAAATTGAAGCCCGATGAGAGTTCAGCGTGGGGTTAAAAAGGGGGGACTGCAAGCGGACGTTTATTTTGGAACAAGCGGATGTCGTTTTAAATGTGTTAGGTTGTATTGCTATTATCAAAGTGGCGACATCGAAATCGCACTTGTTAGATTAAGCGACGTAGTGAACACAGGGTCTGTGATCTTTTGGTAGATGACGTGACAGTTCCAACTACAGAGACGCTGACTGTCATTACTTCGTTTGGGACTTGATGATTTCTAATCGCAAAATCCATTATAAAATATATACAAATCGACACAAAATCGATCATGAAGAAGTTAGAGTCCAAAACGAGTTTAAAAGGTAATATTATTATTTCAATCTTTATTATTTTCAAAACCCAGTGGAAATTCACAATACTATAGGCTTTAGTTATAGTATAATACAGATAAAAACATTCTTCCAACTAATTCGTAAAACATTTTATATTTCAAAAAATCCTAATCCCGATAAAAACGATAAAATTTAAAAACATGTTTGAATCGAATATTAATGTATAGTCGGGAGGAAAGTTTACCCTTAGTAAGACTATCCATAAGTAATCATTAATGATATTCCGTCATATGTGATATCATTCGAAGGCCGTATTCAATTTCTTTTGTGATAATATTTGACTGCTTTTCACAATCATTTTGTGGTCACTTTTAATTTGATTTCAAAACCAAAATTGATTACTTTTTATGAATACCTTCTACAAATTCTCAAGTTTATATTGAGAAAACAGAAGTTGATAATGGGAAAATATAAATTCGTAATGAGAAATGTACGTCGTTTTTATTTATTTAATTTTTTTTACAAATTTACTTGTGACACAATTATTGTCCGAGTAATTTGTTTATGTTCTCGTAATCAAGCTCGAATTTATCATTATCAACTTAATTATTCCCATTATCACCTTATTTTTTTCAATATAAACTTCACTTCTCATTATCAACTTGTGTTTTCACAATATAAAGTCCCTTCTCTCATTATCTAATTGTGTTTTCTCAATATCAACTTACATTTCTCATTATCAACTTGTATTTTCTCAATATTAACTTTCATATTCTCATAATAAACTTGAGAAGATGTAGTTATTTTTGATCATATATGATAAAATTTTATAACTAAAACAAGTCAGGAATTCTAAGTTCGGGTGGAACCGAACATTATATACCTAGTAGTGATCTATTATGTCTACCCAATTTACGCAGGTCTATTTTAATACTTTCAGTTCGTAGTTGCGTTCAAATAGACAGACGAACAGACAGATAGACGTATCAAGAGACGGACATGCCTACATCGACTCAGCTCATCCTCCTGATCATTTCAGTATACGTACAAACATTTCATGTTCATGAAAGGAATGAATATCATAAAAGATATACAACTTCGCTTTTGCAGTGAGGTATTAACTACTTGCACGGATATTTTACTTTTCATCCTGAAGGTTTTGATATACATTAATAAATATATATCTCGATTCGTAATATACCTTGTGTGCGTAACAAAAATAAATATAAAAAACGGTGTCTTTTATAGGCGCCAAAGAACTCAACCGATCTTTATGAAATTTTCACAATATATACTTGGGTTCACTGGGTACAGCATAGGGGATATATAGTATTGGAAAAGTAGGCGGAGTCACGCCCACAGGCTATATAAAGTTTCAATTCGCCATAATTCCGAACTTTTTTGGTCTAAATTAATGAAATTTGGATATATGTGTCACTTAGTCAATATCTACATCATTTTTCAAAAGTGGGCGGTGCCACGCCCACATATTTTGTGTTTTGTTTTGTTCTTGAACTTTCACGATAAGTTCAGGAGTTCGCTGGGCACGACACAGTCTGTATATAGCTTTTGGAAAATCCCCCAGGTTATATAAAGCTGTAGTTCGGTATAGTTAGGAGTTTATTTGGTTGAAGTTAATGCCATTTTATATATAGATGTGTTCTATGTATTAAAACGTGAAAACACCGTCTACCGGGTTTGCTAGTATATTATAAAATGGTGAAAGCAAACAACTGAGAGACTAGTTTGCGTTCAAATAGACAGAAGGACGGAGAGACGGACATGGCTAAATCGACTCCGCTCATCGTGCTGATCATTTAAGTTTTCTTCTTCTCATACTCAGATACATTTAATGTTTATGAAAGATATAAAAATCAAAAAAGATATATAACTTCGCTATTGCAGTGGGCTATTAATGCGTGCCCGAATATTTTGCATTTGTGTTTTCCGATTTGGCTAATTTTTGGCAGGAGTATAATACATACTACTAAGAAGCAGCTGACCAATTTTCATTGAAATATCAAGATTAAATTATAAGCGATTGCCTTTGAATAGCAGAAATGTTATGCTGAAAAGTGGGCGGCGCCACGCCTACTTATTCAAAATTGACCAAATTTGTTTGCGTTCGAGTTTTTCTTAAAAAGCTTATTCTGTGTGCAAAACCTAATTGATATAACTTGCTTAGTTGTAGAAATATCGCTCTTTAAATTTTACAAAAAAAATTTTCAGAACTATGTTAAAAAACTGAGCGTGGACATTAACCGATTTCAGTTATGGTGATTGTTGTTGGAGCAAAGCTCGAATTTTTATGTTTGTTTGTTAATTGATATTAGAGGAAAAATTACAACGTTATGCACAGCGATGGTATGGGATGACATGTTTCGAAGTGCCCAACTTCTCATCAGACCCCTTCTCGGACACTGAGATATGAACCCAAGTGTCTGCACCAAAGCCGCTGTTAGAGTACTCTAACAACTAAGCTATGATGCCCTGTAGCGTCACGATGCATTTTTCCTCTAATGTGCCATTTGCTTATTCCTTTTATACATTCTTTGGTACATATATTTTATATGTCAACTCAAGGAAAGTGGAAATATTTTTAGGCGCGTTCATAGAACAGTTTTAGATACACATTAACCGATTTCGCCTAATTTTACAGCAAACAGTTACCTTTATATATAGAACATTATCACCAAATTTCGACAAATAAATTTTTGGCGTAGTTATGGCTTAAAAAGTTTCGTGGAATAGTCCACTATAAAAGGGCGGGGCCACGCCCATTTTCGAAAATTTACAGTTTTTGGATTTCTTTGTTTACGGAAACTTTAAAACTGAAACATAAATGATATAAAGCTATTTTACGAAAAGTTATTGCCTATTTAATATATCTACGATCCTTTTGAAAATCCTTCATATAAAAGTGGGCGTAGACCTTAACCGATCCCGCCCATTTTGTCCTGGAACATACCTTGCATACCTGCAAACCCGCGTGCTGAATTTCGTTTCGATATCTTGAACGGTTTCTGATTTATGATTAATATTATTTCTAAATTTTACTTAATCAAAAGTGGGCGGTGCCACGCCCATTTTCAAAAATATCTTGACCAATTTATTTTATGCCTCAATCTCAATGTATTCACCAAATTTTATCCTTATAGGTGTTTTATGTACTGAGTAATCACTTTTTTTGTGTTTTCGAAAATATTCTATATATAAAAAGTGCGCGTGGCTATAATCCGATTTCGCCAATTTTAAATAGCGCTCGGAGATGAGTGGCAAGGAACCCGCATACCAAATTTCATTAAGATATCTCAAAATTTACTCAAGTTATCGTGTTCACAGACGGACGGACGGACGGACATGGCTTAATCAATTTCTCTTTCCGTCCTGAACATTTTGATATATATAAGTCAATATCTATCTCGATCCGTTAATGCCGTTACGCGGCTAAAGTTAATATACGTGAAGCGCTACTAGGTATAATAATTGCATTGCGAAAAGTGATTTCAAGTTTTAAATAAGCAAAGGAAATCATATATGATTATACCACATGTTCAATTTAATTAAATCTTAGAATTTAGTACTTAAAAATAATCAAAATACAATCAACTGCTGATATTTTCAAAACTTATTCATCTAAATGCTGTGTGGGTGTCCCCATTAAAGTCATCGCTGACCATCAGTATTCTGCAAAAAGAACGTAGCTCTGGATAATATAATAATTTTTAAAGGCAGATGCCCATAAATACGGATGAAAAGCTTGGTGTAGCTGCCGCTGTTTGCACAAAGGCTGTTTGCTTAATATTCCAAAAATACTTCAGAAAATCGTTCACAGCTTGAACGAAATCAAGGGCAACGCAGTGTGTCTTGAGTTTTGTAAGCACTTGTTAGGCAAAATAACTTCTCAGACGCGATATTACTCTTATTGGCACTATTGGAAAAGAGGATCGTTATCTGTATTTACAAGTAGGTTTTTCTACAATTGGTAAGTTTCGTTGGGCAATATAATTAATGTATTCGCTCTAAATTGCTTTGGTTTTTGGACTGCAGTAATCACTCTAATTGAATTCGTCTAAAACATAGAAGATAATACTTTATTAAAGAGAACTTGGATTACTTCTCACACTTAAGAAGGCATGGGTTTTAATTCACCAAGGCCTATTAATTCAGTAGAATCCTGTTTAATCGGCAACCATGAGAGCATCAATCGTCCAAGAAATGGACGCTTTCGAGCAACCAAGCACTTACTCGCAACCGGAAAACTGGTAAAAGAGTGATTTCTTTCATTTTTCCAGCGGGAAAACGTAGGAAATCTTTAGGAACAGTCTAAATTATGTGGAATTGCAGTGGACGCTCGGCTACAACGTCGTGTTACATAAACCATAATATGCTTTAAAATAAGTTATTTGAAGTAATTAAGTACACTAGAGTTCGCCCAGTGGTTGAAATTCAACCAATAAACTTTATTTTATTTTATTTTTTTGCTGTAGGTATGTTTTATCCGCCTTTTTTTCTTCCTTTCTATGGCGTTCCTTTCCTCTAACATATTTTTATTTTCCTTGATTTCTTTTTTTACTCTCTTATTTTATTTTGTACTTTCCTCAAACTTCTTTTCCTTTCCTTTCCCTTCCCTTCCTTTTATTTTATTTCTTTCCCCTTCGTTTTCTTACCTTTCCTTTAATTCCCTTTCCCTTCCCTTCCTTTCATTTCCTTACCATTCCTTTCTTTCCTTTAATTTTCCTTCCTTTCCTATCCTTTCCATTCCCTTCCCTTTCCTTTCCTTTCCTTTTCTTTCCTCTCTTTCCTTTAATTTTCCTTCCTTTCAATTCCTTTCCTCTATTTTCCTTTAATTTTCTTCGGTGTTTAATACTTTTTATGAGTAATCATTTATTTTATTTTTGTAAACCCTGTTTGTAGGTATCAGCAATGAATTTTACATATTTGCTCATATTTTACATTGCTTGTTTAATGTATCCAACAAAGCAACTTTTCGTGCTCTCAGGAGAGCAGCTGACACTGGGCATCGTAGCCAGTAATCAATACAATAACAACAACTAAAGCAAAAATGCATGACACAACAGAGTATCTATAGTGCGAATACTTATTTTTCATTAGTCCACTACCAACTCTTCGCACTCACAGTGAGAGCCGACCACACGAATAACACAAAAACATGCATGGCAAGTCTACTCACACTACTACGGCTCTTAATTTTTTCCTACAAAGCAACTCCTCGGCCATGCTCACGATTCAGCATAGTACACAAAAAGCAAGTACACACACACACAGCGTGGATATAGTGTGAATAAGTAAATGTGTAGTGGTGTGACTTTTATGTAAAATTTTTTATATTAAAATGATTTTTTACATTTTTTTATTTACGGATAAAAGTACACCTCAAAATTTCCTATCTATACATTTATAATTTGTATACCTTAGAATTATAGTTTAGCAGAAAACGGTTCTACATTGCATTCATCTTGTCTATTTATATATAAGATATTAATCATTGCATCTCAAAAAGCAGTGATATATGTAACTTAATCTCATCGCTTTTCGCAGCACTCATGAGCACCTTTTGTTGGATACCCATATTGTAGTAACACATTTTCGGTCACCCTGTTTAACATATTGGTCGATAACCTCGAAACCGATCGAGTTACCGAAATAAGAGAAAATTTTAAGTAAGTCGTCTAGTAACGCAACAGTGGTAGTTCTGTAATAACGAAATTATATTAATAAGACTACATTTCTTTTATTTGTTGTTCACAAGTCTACTAAAAGGATGTCACAGGCATTTACTTGTGTTATTTAAGCTGAAATAAATAGCTAATTATGTGGTTTTTCACGTTTTTGTTCCTTTCTCTCAGCTTGACAACTTTTATTGCCAATTTCGAATGTGTTATAGCATATTTTTTTTCTACATTATTTACGAATACTGAGTAAGCATTGGTAAATAAGCAAAACCGTCAATTCAAAATTTAGAAAAAATGTCACGCAAATGTCAATCAAAGCAAATTGAGTTAATACCCTGCAAGAAAAATAATCAGTAGCAAACTAAATGTTTACCAGTTTAAAGTAAACAGTAGACATATACTATAATCTAAACATAGTAATAAAGTATGGTTCTGCATCATGAAAGTATAAGAACCTTGAAGTATACGAAGAATACGGGTTTAGGGTCCTTCTCGTTATTCCAGTGAAAGGAACGGAATTAAATTTACATTTTTCTGGAACGATTTTCCGTCATCCCTTGTCAATTTTGCCCTTCTATACATTTTCAATATAAATGAAATAGCAATTGTCAGAGTCTGCATCAACTAATACCAGTTAAATACCAGTTCATTTAGGTAACAAAATACATTTCGAGACTACAAGATAAGCGTAAAAATTGGTATAATGAAAATAGGAGTGTAAGGGCTCTTCATTTCAAATTTTCATATACAAAATAAACTGGTATGTTGTTGTTGTCATTTGGAACCAGTTCATAAAGAAGAATTTTGTATAGCATATGGTTTCACTGCAGGGTAATGTTAAATCGATTTGTATACCCTTCATGACATAAGAAGGATGGAACCATGGTACTAATATATAAAGGTAGTTCCACTTCTTCTTCTTTCCCGCCATTGCCATCATTTGACATAAACTGTGTTTGTAACATTTCCTTTTAAAAATGAGCTGCCGTATTCTTGTACCAAAAACGAACTGATTTTTACTTCAAACGGAAACAGTTTTGCAATTGAATAAAATAATTGATATTTCAGAATTTAGTTTTTTATACGTATGTTCGTGAAATAAATCGAAAGGTAAGGAAAATATTGGTCTACTTTTTGCACGGACATAAATAAAGTATTTATTTTCTTCAATCTATTTTTAGCAACATGCGCTGTATATTTAGAAATTGCACAAACACCAGATCGACGTGCAAAGAAAGCAAAGTAAAGTTTTTTCGACTCCCGGCGGTACCGTTTATGAGGGAGGAGTGGCTAAACGCATGCATTATAACTGCAAATGCGGTACCAAAAGAACAATTTTTATGTTCAGATCACTTTTCCGCTGAAGATTTTAAGCCGAGCAACTGATGCGCTCAATTGGACCGCAACGCAAAAAAATTAATTTACAAAATTATGGGTACAGAACTTTCGATGAAGGCAATCAAAATTATCGTTATGTTGATCTGTTATCTGAGGGGGCCTTTGGAAAATTTAAAAGCATTAAACTCTATTTTCAATAATTGCAATAAGAATGATTGGAACGATTCTCCTGGATATAACTTCCTCCAAGGTTTTATTTTTACATATATAAAATACGTTTCCATTTATAAAATATCATTAGCTTGAATAATATAACTTCCCAGCTATGCCGGAATGCAACTTTAGGCAGGCTTTTTCAAATGCTATATATGGCCTGTCATTCATCCTGGACTAATCGCATTCTTTGTAGAGGAATAACTGCGTACATATTGTGTTCCAAATACAAGCTTGTGTGTATGAATTGTGGCTTACATGTGACAACGATTGACACCCATTGCCAATTGGAGTTCCGCTGCTGCATGAATGAAATAAGTGTCCTGGAACCTTAATGCAAAGGCGACAGAACCTTAAGAAAGGGCTCTTTGCTTTGTTCTGTTTATGGGACTATTTGACGGCTTGGAAGCGCTTGTAGCGAGCGTATACAATCTTTATAAATAACTGCCCTCAAAGATGTATTAACTCAAGATAGGAAAGCCGAGACTCAACATCCAAGCCAAGAAGTATTATACATTAAATGCAACAGGGAAGTGTCCTATCCCCCTTCTTGATTAATTTCTATATATGAAGGCTTCCTCTCTATTGACGAACTCTATACAAGGATCAATTGTTATCTCCACGAACTTTCCAACTTCTTCACCGAGCGAAATCAGACCCTATCTCCGACTAACTCGATGGCGACTCTCTGTAGATGCCGTACTATCAACCACTGTAAAATCTTGGGTGTGAAGTTTGACAAGGGGTCTCCTTCGCTAATCCCCGCAATATCCACAAAGTTACAGAGCCGCAACAAGATCCTCAACTCACTTGCCGGCAGCACTTGAGAATAGGGGATCCTTTCTTGATATACATAAGGCTATCGGGTCCACCGGTTGTTCATTTGCTGCTAAATATTAAGACTGCTAAATAATAACGACTCCTATATCAAAACTAAAACGGACTACATCTGTCCCAGAACAGTTTTAGACACAAACTTCAAGATTATATTCCCTCCCAGGAAGGCCTGGAAGGAACTGGAATGCACTCAGAAATTCAACATTTCAGTTTTCACGGACGGATGGCCTGCGGAGTAGAATTTGGCATTTTTGGCGCACTCCCGGCGATGCCTCTATCTATGCGTCTCCCAGACTCAGCGAGCTTTTTTCAATGCGAAAACTTCGCTTTGAGGAGGCATGCGGGGCACTAATATGTGCGGACATAACCGGAAATTCAGATAGCAATTTTCTTGCTTTCGGGTCAGCAACGATTACACTGAGCCTGGTTAGTCAATGCAGAGAGTGGACCATAAACCTGGCTAGTCGGCATATCGTTTCACTAATATGGGTGCCGAGGCATCGTAACATATAGGGAAACGAGATGGTCGATGAGCTGGCACGGCGTGGATCGGCTCTTGTTGCGTTGGAGGCGAAGGAGGTCCTTGCACCCCTGGGACTTATCAAGGGTCGAGATGCCTTCTTATGAAATCTGATTGTCACCTCCGTCAAGAGACAAAACTGCTCAAAAACCTAGTCACCTTAACCGACACATATTTAATGAAGAACCATCACCTGGGGACATAAGGAAGCATCTCCGTAAGAACTATGATGATCTGTGTAAACGCAGGCGGTCTCTAAATGACTACCACTCCGAGTCGGTAGACAAATCCCTCAAAACTCGGTCCGTGAACCCCGTTATTGACGTATAACAACAACCTGAAATTGCTGAACAGGGGACTAGACTGATACGAACGAAGCTTCCATCTAGATGCTGTAATAGCTTAAACTCTTACTTTTCCGGCCTCACCACACCCCACCAAATACTTAGCCTGCATGTGGTATGTCGCTCTGGATACTTAACATCGCTTTAACTGTTTAATTGAAGCTACTCTTCACTCTGGTCCAACCCTGTTGAAACTGCTTGTTTACTTGGACCTTAGAAGAGTATAGTGCCAATTCCCAGAGTGGTCGTGCCCATAAGGCAAGATGACGCACTGTTAACAACAACAAGAAAGGAGAACTTGGAGCTGGTTTCTGTTTCAGGTTTAGTTTGGTGGAAGGGTTTCAATCGTTTACGTTTTAGATTTTGATTTTGGAAAATGATGTGGATCGAAATGGTTAAGATTGCAGTTTCTGCTGCGAAAAATAAGACGATTTCAACCAATTACGGTGTTGGTTTGGAAGGAGTTTGAAATGGTAAAAGTAGGGGCTTCGGTTTACGTTTTAAAACGATTTGGCTTCGACCGGTAATTGTTAAGGTCTCAGGTTTCTTAAACGAAATGGTTCGAAACGGTTTCCATTTGGTAAAAGAGATAATTTCAAATGGCTGAGGGCTCAGTCATGAATCGGTTCCTTATAGTTAATGTTAAGGTTTTGGTTTCGGTTTTGGAAAACAAAACAATTTCAAACTGTGCTATTTATTTTTCGAAGTGAGGGCAACCCTGTAAGTGTATTACTGCTAATTGAAGATCCTCAGAAAAATGCAGTTAAATGGAAAAATTTTCTTTGATATATGAAAGAGTAAAAAGCTCTCCCGAACAACGAAAATAACATAATTTCGGACTTCATTTACCTGGGAAGCAGCATTAACAAAAACAATGTTGTCAGGCGGTTCTGGAAGTATGCGATAGAAAGGTTCTTCGAGTGATTTACGGACATAGTTCAACGAATTAAACCCAGCAGCTTCGTTGGCTAGGTAATGTTGAGCAAATTTTAGATGGCCAAAAGCATTTAAGGAAGAAAGAATATTGATTTTTAATTCTATTAATGGCTTTAGAAACCGTTTCAGAAGCTGCTAGATTTTTTCATCGGAGAAATTGTAGCACGTGCTGTTTAATATTCGGCTGTCAGAACGCTGCTTTGTTTGTCAGCTGCATTCACATTTCGGTTCAGCTTTGGCGAAAGCAGCAAGGTTAAAATAAAAAGCTATACGGGGGTTATACTAAAGCTGTCTGCTCTTTATTCTACGACACTTTGCATTTGTGCTGGTTTCAGTTTTGGTCTTTTTACGACTAATTTGGATCTAGTCAAAAACTGTTTGTTTCAAATTATTTCGCTTGTAGCGTTATATTAAGCTAACAGCACTTGAACAAAAGCAAAACAGTTCCCCTTTATTTTCTTTTCTTTTCTTTTGTTTTCTTTTTTAACTGGCTGTCGATCTTAATGTCATTTTGCACATGGCTTTCCTCTGCCCATCTCTGACAGTTAATGTATCCTTATTTGAGCAAACAAATTTGTCAACTCTGCGACGCAAATTTGATTTTAAGCATTCACAATCGCAGTCGCACGCACACATACAAGCATATTGTTTACTCTCGCACATATATATTTACTCGTATTTGCCATAAATGGATTGCAGGCTTTACTTTTCCACTTGTCGTTCTGTTTACCAACTTTCCAACATCTTTCCTCCCATCTTGACATATGTCGATTCTATGATATCCTTCTTCGCTTTCCTTGCTTTCCAATTTCTTCGAATCATTGAGGCACACAATGATAGCAGTTCGAATGTGGCGTGGTAAGGCAAGGCATAAGTGGAGCAGTGTGTCGTTTCGTGCTTCGAGAGGAAATAAATTGGATTTGCAACGAATTTCTGCATCCTGATGTGTTTGTATATATGAGTAGTACAACAGGAGTGTTGAAAAGAAGTGAAAAATGCATTATGAAAAAGAGTTGGGGTTTTATAAGGTTAAGAAATTAAAGAAAGTGTTTTCAAAGTATGCATATATGTGCATTAGACTGGTCCAGAAAAATACAATGTGTCAAAAAAATGTTCTCTTATATTTAACAATTTTACTAAATGAAAGTTTGAAATCAGAAAAGCATAACAATATTTAAAGTTTGATAACGTTGAAACGGCCAAGCATTTTTGTGGAAAATTTTATTTTCTACAACAGTATGGAGTTAAATTTTTTTATTTCAATATTTTGGCAGTTTACAGCAAAAATTAGGTTAGCCATAAACAACCAAAATAACAATGATAGACTTCAAAAAATTAATAAAAAGCTCTTAAACCTTTACAGTATTTTTTTTCGCAATTCTGAGAAGTATTACCATTACAAATAACATAAAGTTTTTTGGCCCAGCCTAATGCGCAAAAAAATTTTTTAGGGATATTCAACTGTATAGTTTAGTGTCACCCAATTATTGAGTTATAAGATGTTAAGCTAAACGAGGTGATATACTTTACGTCATTAATCTTGAAGTTTATCCAATCCGAGGCTTCTCACTTTGTAGGATGTGTAGAAGTGATCCATGTAGCAGGGCGTGTTTCTACATATCCATATCACTGGTTTGTAATAGCTGGTTAGGATTAGCAAAAGCTTTGACCAACTCATTCTAAATATCATTTGTGGCTTATCACGATACCTTCCGTTTGAATAGCTGAGTACGATATCCTAACCTTAAAGAGGCCTTTCAAAGTCAAGAAGTTGTCTGTTAGAGGGCATATCTAGCAAGGTGACTTCCAAGCGAAATTTTTGATTTTGTGTATTATCCTAAGGGGTAGATGAAGACGTCACAACAACGTATCCAGTTCGAGATAATTTTTCTGATACCCTGAGAGTTAGCGGCCACATTGAAGACTGATATCTTTTAACATAACGGCCTTTTATGTGAGATGTGCTGCCTACAACACACTTCAGGATTTCATTTTGAATATGTCATTCTATCACAACAGCGTTTTTATAAGAGGGAAATGTTATTAACGCCCAAGATCTTTGGGCCGTGGGTAGTGTGAGAATGTTGTGATAGAATGTTGTGAATAAAGATGGGCCGGCGTGGATAGCATTTACGAAATGAACTCTTTCCGAGAGAAGAGCTAATTGACGGGTTTCTGCAAGGACGAATACCTATTTTGAGTAGTTGGTCCGAATCTTGCACACTACATAGTTGTCAACCCAAGTAAAACGAAGCTGGTTCTCTTTAAGGCTAGGTTCAAGATTCCTGAATTTCGACTACTTTTCATTGGAGGAGGATCAAGTGCTTCGAATTTGTCTGAGAAGAAGATGTCATACAAACTTAATTTAATATGATAAGGAAAGCTTCGACTGACCTGTATTGAATTTGTGGAGCCATTGGCCAAAGGGGACTCTGTCAAATGATGATACACAATGATACCATTTTTTTGAATAATTCTTCGGTGATGCTCACACGAAACGACCACTACTATCAAACTCAATGTTGCTACTGGCATGTAAAGATATAGTCAATCAGATCACTGGAAAGTTTTTGGCATCGCTCGTGGTTGCCCCAAGCTACTTTAAGATAAAAAATTATCTGAGTTCGAATTCCTTGGATTATTCCAACTGCGTCAGCTACATGAAGAACGACAAGCTGGATTTATCAAGTCACTTGATGTTCTTCTACTGATCTTTTGCCAGTACAAGTCTTAAATATCGCGTTGTGGATGTTTTTCTGCGGACGATATATTTATGATCGATATCTGTCTTATCTCAAATTTTCTTGTCGTTAAGCATCGATATGCTAAATATCTGAGGGTTAGTATCGCCCTTGGATAATATGGGATAACAGCGGAATGTAAATTTGTCTAAATGAGTCGTACTTCTCAACCTACATAGCTGCCACCTAGTCAAACCCAGAGTTTCTATGTGGTAGCACAAAAGGCAATGACGTGCAACTTCACGAAAGATCTACGAACATTGTGCACATACTAATGCCTACTAATGTTGTTTTGCACAAAAACTGCTATTAAGCGATCTCGCAAGACTTCCTTTCCAACCACATTTTCTGGAGATCCATATCTAAGGGTTACATGCTCCATCTGGCGTTGATAATAATCCATTTGCTGATTGAGATCGTCAAGTAGTTGACAAATAGTGGCTCAAAAAGCATTAGTCCTTGTAAGGTTACAAACTGAAATTTTAGTAAGACACGATTTGGCGAGAGCTCATCGTCGGTTACACTGCAAAACAGCGTAACGCATAAGTTCAAAACTGCGTAAGTGATATCTCAGTTAGTTTGTTTTGCCACTACAAATTCCTTTTTTTTTAGAAGAATATTGACTTTATGAGGAAAGTTCCCACCAAGATCGATTCTTTTAATTATTTTCCAAACCAACATTTAGTTTTCTGTAATAACAAAGAATTTCATATCCATCTATATATTCGAGTATAAAATTCAAGTTATGTATGTATCTATAGATCGACTTGCGTCCCAAATTTGAAACACGAACTGGATACCTTACCGGGATGGTCATGGGCAAAAAATTATTTTGATATAAATAGGGGGCGTGGCAGTCCGTATTTCTGGAAGTATTTAAGTTAGACTACTGAAATTTGGTAAGGGGTTATATGACATTCATCCCTACCACATCCAGAAAAACTGCGGATAACGGAAAAGGGGGCGTGGCACCTCCCATACAACTGAAATTTTTTATAGTCCATATCTCTGGAAGTATTTAGGCTAGACCAATGAAATGTGGGAAGGGGTTATATAAGGTTAATCCCTAACACCTCCAAGAAAACTGGGAAAAACGAAAAAGGGGGCCTGGCACCTCCGTATCTCTGGAAGTATTTACGTTAGACCACTGAAATTTGGTAAGGGTTTATATGAGGTTAATCCCTACCACCTCCAAAAAAACTGGGGATAACGAAAACGGGGGCGTGGCACCTCCCATACAGCTGAAATTTTTTTTATAGAAATGTGGGGTGAAACCGACGGGTATAAGCTAGTCTAATATAAAGTACTAACGTGAATTTCCAAATATCTTATATAGGCTCACATACACGCAGCATTAGCCAAGACTAAAGTACTTGTAAGGCTTTCGATTTTTTTTTATGAATTTCACTTCTTGGTTTTGGATGCGGATGTACATATGGCCGTATATCTATCAGCACCGATCGGCACGTGTCTATTTTTACCAATATGTCGAGTATACTCTGCTGGTTGTTGTTGCTTTTACTAACGGCCAATGCAAGAAGTCGCTCAAGTGTGTACGCTCTTGAACTGTGCTTGTGTTAATGAATCACAATGAAGTGCATTTGCATGTCCTTCCCTGTGTTAAACTTAAATAAATCTACTTTGAGCACTTTCGTTCTCGCCTACACCAGAGTGCCACCCCACACACTTTTCATGTAGCTTATATGTAGGTTTATATTAACAGGGGCTCAGATAAGTATTTTCCATTCGAAGGTGATTAAAAAAGCTTTTTTTCTTAATTTATTTTATAAAAAGTATTCATGTATCTCAATTTAAACCTAAAACCAGTTGAATTAACCACTACAACCATAAAAAAATATGTAAATAAAAATACAAAACGGGACGGAAGTAATTTATTTGTTATTTTGTAAAGTGTGTTCCTTTTACAAAAGTGTGCTCCTTGCTTGTTATTTGTATATAGTCAAGCACTGTTTTTAAAAATAAGATAAAGTCAACTTTCTATAACAAGCCATATTAAAAGCATTATCGTGAATCACAATTGATTTTTTTGTTGCGTTTCCTCACTGCTTTCAAGTGCTTAGGTGCTCTTTCCACTTAGTTCGTTTGTGTTGGTCGACCAACCGTTTAACGATTTTCCTGCGAAAGGCCATATTTGGAGATTTCCTGGGTTGAAACATCACACTTTGTCACGTTTGCTCTCAAAGCTGCTGTCTCAGCTGGGAAATCAGGACCAATTTTCGATATACTACAAGCCTTCTCAGTAATGAACTAGTATGAAGACGACCAGAAAATGTATAGGCAATGAATTAGAATGTTTGCTGAGTACTTTGGATTTTAAATGCAGGGAGCCTTGTGGTGATTTTCCGATCAAAGTTAATATATGATCTTCAGGACAGGTTCCGAGATTTTTTGTAGGATCTTTGTCTGCCTTCAAGAGTACAGATTCTCCCTTCCTTTCTTTAATATTTAACGTTCCTTTTCCGCTTAGTGCCTTATTTTCTAAATTATCGTGTTCTTTGTAACGTTTTATACCATTTCCTATAGTTTGGTGACAACGGCTTATCACTTCGATTTCGATTAGATCAAAAAAATACAAATAGGGTATCAATGCAGTGATCCAGCGTTTTAATATGCATCATTGTACTTAACAAAAAGATGTGCACTCCGTTAATAACGATATAATGATTTCAAACAAAAACTGGTGAAATTATGGTAATTTTTTATATAACGCTTAAGAAATTAGGTTCATTTAAGGGGTCCTATATCTTAATTTTTCTTTCTACTTTTGTTGTCCCCCAACATTAATTTGGTTTTACCCTCTTCATTTTCCTCTAGCTGCTCCTTTAATGCTCAAATTTTCTATTCCAACTCCCTTCTTACTCTGCGGTTAATGATATGTACATAGCTTCGAAGATATAGCGGTTCAATTTTTTTTAGTATTGGTACCACTTGCTTTTTCCAAGGTTTTTTTTTTTTTGACACATGGAAAACATATCTCTGCATATAAAAGAATTATAAAAGGTCTGCACATTGCACATATTTAAGAAAAATCGATAGCAGGTATCATTAGTAAGCCAATTGAAACCAAATCAACTATTTTTAGAATTTTTAAAATTTTTGTCTGTCTGTATGGTTGTGGGCGCATCACTGAAAAACTTCTATATGGAATTGAATGGAACTTTAACAGTTGTATCACTGGACAAATTTAAGATATCATTTGTTCTGATAGCTCGACCTGTTTCGGAGATATCGACGAGTATGTGGACCAAAGGTGACCCAAAATGTGTTTAGTACAATATGGGTATCAAAGGAAAGGTAATAATGAGTGCTGCAATAAGTGATGTAATTAAGTTCCATATCTTATCTAGTATGGGATCAGTCGCGTAGTCAGGATTTGGGGAAGGTGACATGAGACACACAATAAAGTTTGTTTTCAAAATGTTCCCAAAATTCATAGCAATTTTTTCAAAGTGTTACATTATTTTCACAATTTGTTGAATTTTGTGCAGTATGCAGTTCATTAAATTTTTACAGATGTTTGGTATTTTTTTTCCGAAGAGCTAAAGTGTTTTCTTTCAAATAAAATTGCCTTCATAACTGATTTTTGTTGGAACGATTTTCCGTCATCCCTTGTCAAGTTTGGTTTTGTGACAAACCGGTTTCGGCGTTCTGCCATTTTCAATGCCTAGCTTCGTTCTGGTCTGTGTCTATCCGCTGCGTTGTTTTTATAGTCCGTGGGTGCTGTGGCAGGTAATGTCAATCTATGTTTTCGTGGTAGGTAACGTTAATATGCGTGTGTGTGTGCGCGGTATTGATACGTCCGAATTGTTATCTGTCCCAAGGGTTGTTTTTGTAGGTATGTAGACATACCGCTTGTTAGCTAAGCGGTAGGTTGATGTAGGTAGAAATCGGTGATTTTTGCAGTTTGGTTCATATTTCGTTTTTGCTTGTTCATTGTTACGTGTTTGGTTGCTGTACCTGCTGGCTTCTGCTGTTTTTTGTAAACTAGTTTTAAGGGTTCAAATATTTCGTCAGAGATAGTGTTGGTTTGTTCGTTTATGATCCTGCCGTCAAATGTTTTTAACTTGTATATCTCCATGTTCTCAAGTACATTGAGCCGCCGGCCTTTTCCTTGTACGTGAAGTATTCGAGCCGTTGTTTTTATGTTAGCTGGGGTGCAGTTGTTCTCAAACATGTGGTTCGCGAAATTAGATTCTGGTATTATGGTGGGTTTTCGTGTTTTTTTGTTGTAGTCCCTGATATGCTCTCGGAATCTTGTGCTTATTTTTCTTCCTGTTTGCCCTATGTAGCTGTATTGACATTCACAAGTAAGCCTATACACTGAGAACCGACACTAGCTTTGATGACCCATTCAACAGACACGGAGGTACTAAATTTAGCGCTTAGTTAAAATCGATAGTTTCGTAATGGTTGCATGCTAGAAAACAAGCGTTCACATGCATCTACGCATACGCCGTCGAAGTTATGCTTGGCGAATTTTCCGGCTGGGCATTGTACAAAACAAATTAGGAGCATTGCTGACATTTAGGTTTTGAACGACAGCAACACTGACTTAGTCGAGAATAAGTCAGCTGGAAGGCTGACTAAGTTGTGACTTAGTTAAGTTAGATGGTGAAACTGAAAAACTGGTGAAACCGGCCCTATGTAACTTTTAGAACCTTCTCCATAAATTGGTTTCGGACACTATATTTTGGCTTTGAACAAGTGGTTCATAAAATTCAGCAAGCTTACAAAGAACCGAAGGGAAAAATCTAAAGATAGTTTTATGAATGAGACTACCTATTTCCATTTTTATATGATCAATACATAAATGGATAAAAACAGAAATCTTGAAATAAACATCTAGGTTACATGCTTGCAGACTTTGAATAGATTCGAATCGGTTCCATTTGATTTCAATATTCATGTCATGTCGTAACTCCAGTACTAAGTTTTTTGCGAAATCCACTTCAAGCGCTAAGTCTATCTTTATTGGTTAAAGTTTATTACACAAAGGCAGAACGCACCGTTTTCGAGTGAGGGATTTTTAGTTTTGTGTTAGAATGCGTTTATTATTTAAAAACAAAAAAAGTTTTTAATCTTGACCTACGAGTTTTATAATACTAACCAATAGAGAAATTTTTAAAAGTTTGAGCCTCTCGCATAACAAAACTGACAACATAAATTTATCAATAAATGCCCAAATTTGCCACTATTTTTTGCCAACTTCGTCCTGGCACTTTATTAGAAATTCTAAATTTTAATAGGTCATAAAACTACAAATCCAAATTTTTTATAAATACTCGGATTAAAAAGTGTAAAATATCGATGAAACTTGGATTTATTTTCCTAGGTTTTGAACAAAGTTTGGAATTTGCTCTTGAATATTTTTACTTTTATAAAAAACGTGTAAATAATTCTCGTCGCTATCTATTTTTCCGTCACTGTTTGTTCTGATTAAATTAATGAGCCTGCCTACTCTAGAATTTTCAGACCGCCTGAATTCGTGTTTTTAAAGACGTGAGAGTTAAGGAGTAGAGTTTTAGCAGTTTTACGGTATTATTTCGATCTGCTATTTTCCTATTCCCACAATCACCCCCCTGACTACGCCACTGTATGGGATATATTGATCAAAATCGGACTCAGTCTATTATTAGTTCGGAATATTTTTTGTTTTTTTTATAAAAAAAAACGGGGTTCATCTTTTAAAAAGAAATTTCGATTTTTTTACATAAAAGAATAAAAAAACATAGTTTTACATACTTTTTAGTTACATCTTTGCAAACTGAAGCATTTCTAAAATGTATTATTAGCATCTTTTTTTAAAGATTACAAGCAAACACACATTTAAAAAAAAAAACTGAAAAAGACCCAATTTCAAGAGCTTTTCGTAAGAAATTTATTTGTTAAAAACAAAAATGAAGACCATGTCGCTTATCTTGGATAAATTACCTTTACAACAATACCAAACAACCCGACATACGTGACAACAATTTTTCTCATTTTTCCCGCGCATAAAGCACGTGGTGCACCTCAAAATGGAAGAGTTTTTTTTTCTAAACGGTTCACAACCATCATCCATTCTAAGGTCCATTTAGAAAATTGTCAATAGTTTGACCATTCAAATTTCTGCAAATACTACATGCTATGATGCTTTCCCGAATAGACTCCTACTCTAGCGAGACATGGGTTTCGCTTTTCAGCTGCTTCTTTGTTGTAGAGAAATGCGCTAGGTACGCGCTATGTAGACGATTTATATAACAAATATGTTGTTATTATAATATGTTATCAATAATTATGCAAACGTACTTTTTACGTTAAAAACTCGAAATTTTTTCCCACAAGCTATCATCAAAATTTTTTTGTCGGCCACTGTATGTGTGTCTTTGTATTTATGGTCGCGATTTCTTACGTGTTGTATTTGGATCATCATTCTTCACTTCCCTTTGTCTCCATTCGCATTAATAATACAAACTAACCACCACGTTACACCCAGAGTGACAAGAGGCTGTAGATTGACAGCTATTCATATGCATACGAGATGGCATGTGCATTAGGGGTGTCTTTATAAGGGGAGGAAGATTAGAATCATTTGCGACCTCCGTGGGGTGCTGGCCCACCATAGCGCAAGTATCAGGTTTATGTGATGGGATAGAAAACCACAACATGTTTAGAAAAAGTTTCCTTTCAAAACGGGATAGGGCCCACCAATTTGTAGAAAAAATTAGAAGCATTGAAAAATTCGCTCCAACAACCTGGTTTGAAGAAGTGATAAAGGAGTTATGGAAACACGAAGTTTGTAAAAATTATTCATAAACTGTTCTGAAAAATATGAGAGGACCAGCGCATGCCTCAGATTGGAGTTAGGGTGTGTACTGCACAATCTACAAGAACGGCGACCACCAACTGCACCGGAATTAGTCCGGAATTAGTCTGGTTATTATTATGAATTCATCCAACATATTGTTCAAACGGCTGAATACAATAGTGGTCACGCTTATTTTACCTCATCAATGCGGTTTCCAGCCTAGGAGTCACCTCTCGACAATATCTTCCTGATATATCAAAGCAGCTTTCAAGAGTGACAAAGTGAGCTGACTGTATGTTGCAAAGCTTATAGGAATATACCAAACGACGTTGAGCAGCCCCATCCTCACCGAGAATGCCCCCGCCTAGCCATTCAAAGTCTTAAAATTACGAATATTGCAGATGATGAAAACGGTGGCGTATTGGTATTAGAGACTTTACTGATATTTCTGATCGAAGATCAGATCAATTATTTGGGAATCATTCTGAGTTGGCAATTGAAAACTGAAGTCATCTCTCGACGTACGAAGCTCAAGCTCTACGGGTGTCATCATACTTGTAAGGATGTGTGGCGCGGAATTATGGACGGTGTCAAAAAAAATTGTGATGACCCCTTAAAGTATTCGAAAGGAAGGGTTTCTGAAAATTTAACGACGAGCTCCAGAAGCCTCACGAGCTTCTTTGAACATACTGCGGGTAAGTAATCGACTTTGCTGACTACGTGATGTTATGCAAAAGGGAACCTCAAGTTCAAAGCTTTTCATACAGAACTCTGCAGAAAAGAAGGGAAGAGGTACCCTTTACTTAATATTTGTTTGATAAACAATATTAGAAATAGAAAAAGAAACTCTCTGAGGCAAAAGACAAGTTTTGTCCACTTCTATCAAATGTCGCATTAATGGATCTAAAACTTTAGCATAAGTTTCTCAGAAAAAAACAAGTAAGGACGGCCCTGTCTTCGGCTGTGCCGAAGGTGCCGAAGGCTTTATACCTTTAATGAATACGTGCAAACTTAAATACGCATTGTATAAAGTTCTCTAAAACTTTGTCAGCAATACATTTAATTTTCTTTTAAAATAAGCTTTATTTGTTATCTGTTAGCAAATATCTCACCAAGTTTCAAGTTTTAATCTTTTAAAATGAAGGAGAAATGGCCATAATCCTCTTATCTGAACGATCGGGATATATGCTACATATAGCTCCGATCTTAGCAATTTTTTCACCAAATTTTTTATTATATCTAAGCAAATATTTCACCCAGTTTCAAGTTTTAATCTTCCAAAATGAGGGATAAATGACCATAATACTCTTATCTGAACTATCGGTTGTATGGGATATATACTATATATAGCTCCGATCTTAGCAATTTTTTCACCAAATTTTTTATTATATCTAAGAAAATATCTCACCAAGTTTCAAGTTTTAATCTTTAAAAATGAGGGAGAAATGGTCATAATACTCTTATTTGAACGATCGGTTGTATGGGAGATATATGCTATAGTGACCCCATTATACCGGATCCGACAAATGTCTAAAATAATTCAAAACTACATCCGTGTGCCAAATATCATCGAGATATCTCAAAAATTGAGGGACTAGTTTGCGTTCAAACAGACGGACGGACGGACAGACGGACATGGCTGTATCAACTCAGTTCATCGTCCTGATCAATTTGGTATACTTAATGGTGGGTCTATCTCTTATATTTCTAAACGTTACAAACATCGGACCAAAGTTAATATACCATTTCATGTTCATGAAAGGTATAAAATTTCAAATAATATCAGAATTCTAGTCGTTTAAAAATAAGAGCACCCCCAATGCATACATCAGAACATGTAGGAGTAAGCAATCATAGGCGTGGATTATTCACTATGCAAATACATACATATTTACAACGCAACTGATAATATTGACGTCGATGAAAAGCATGTCAGCGTTAATTAAAAATAAATTTATTGATACGACAAAGTAGTAAAAAAAATCAGATATAATTGTTCATATTTCATTTTGCTTCGATCATTGCATTCTTACTATTATGTTCTATGTATGTATGTATGTACGAAGGAAAATTGTTTCTCAAAATTAATTTCCAAGGAATTTTAATTAGATACATTTTTATAATATTTATGCCATATTTAACAGTGTGTTGGGCCGTCGCTAGGGGGCCGCAAGGGGAATATATATGTACATATATTTATTTATATACTAGTAAGCCCGGCCCGCTTTGCTGCGTCTCAGCACTAATGATATACTGAGTCCGATTTTAATCATTAAATCCCATATCAGATTAGTTATGGAACTTAATAACATCGATGTATATTGGAACGACTTTCCGTCATCACTTGTCAAAATTGGTTTTAATATCGTAATTCAAATAGATGCCTTAGTAAGCCTTATGGAAGGGCAGCCGAATATTGCGCAAGGCTTCTATAAAGGAAGCGCTGAACCGACTTTGGCGAAATGCAGAGGAGGAATTGAATTGGACAGGACCACCAACAAAATGTATAGCCAAATGGAAAAAGGTGCCTACATATTTATATGACAAGTTTTATTAATAGGAGCTTATTAAAACCATCGCATTACAGATATGGGCCGATCAAAAAAGGTACGTGAGGAATAAAGCAGCCAACAATATGAAGCATGCTAAAGGCACTGGTGGTGGTCCAAACAGGCAATACAAGTTATTGTCGACGGAGGTTAACATATATGTATAAACTGATTGGAATGCAGGAGTCCGTGGAAGGAGTGGCGAGGAAGGAGTGGCGAGGAAGTTTGGGCTGCCACAGCCGGCAAGACTGCAAATTGTTTTTTGGCCTGTTGTGTGTGCGTTATTAAAATGTCACACAAATATTTATATGCGAGCTTATTTAGCCTATAATATTTAATAAATCTGCAAAACAGTTGAATCAATAAAATGCACTAAAAATGATTTTGCTAGCTCTTACAATGATTCCGACAATTCAAGTGGGCTTGTATCATCGCGCAACCTTCTTCTTATAGACCTCTGTTGAGGTTCCTGTGCTACGAAATCTTCCGCTTCTTCTTCTGCTACCATGCGAAACGCAATACTATGCATTTTTATTATTAATTTGTTTCATTTAACAACTTTTATCAAAAATTTTAATAATTTTCCTTCACTGATCACAAAAAGTAGTACCAAAATCAAACGTCAAATGCATACCAAAAAGAATTTGTGTCAAAAAATAAAACGAAGCAACTTCCAAGTAACTTTGATTTTATTTTGACAATTTTTTTTTACATAAATTAATTTGATGTATTTATGAAACGAGCTCAAGCCCAAGAATAATAATTTTTCACTTTTTTGAATTTTTATGAAAATTATTATTGTTTTTACTTATTAATAATTATTTTAATTAATTATTAAAAGTTTTTTGATTGAATAGAGTAGGAAAAATGTTTAGAGACATCTGCCATAGCTTTTCTTATAGATCCATTTCGGAAGCTGCTAGACTTCACTCATCAGAGAAATTTTGGCACTCATTGCTAACCATTAAGCTAACAATACGCTGGTTTTGATGTCATCTAAACTCCTAGTTCTATTCTTCTTTTTACCATATGCATGAACCACTTCCGCCATTTGACAGTTAGTAGTGTGATCATGATGGATTTCTGACAGATCTGTTTTATCATCAGAACTGCCTTACCGTGTGCTCTCGGTTTTGTTATTGATTTTTTATAAATTAATTTGTATAGCGAAGTTGTTGTTCACCGTTACGAGATGAAAACACTTCGATATCATTTAGTTTAACCCTCTAACAGGCCTATTTTTGTTGCAAATGAAAAACTCATACCTAGTAATTCTAGTGCTATAAACTCGAATTGGAAGTCATATGTTCAAAAGGTTCATAACTTTGCTTTCGCGGATGAAACCCCCCACCCTGCCTCTAGCCGGACTTACCTGTTAACTGCCACTCCGCCTTTGATTCATTTTTAACCAATAATTCTATAACTTGAATTATAAACCCATATCTTCTTCATAATTTCTAATCCTTAATAATTATATCACTTACAAACAATTTTGTTTTTTACTACGGAAATCATTTTTATTACTTTTTTGTAGTTACCAAAAACACTTATTTCAAAAGTAATTTTTTTTTTTTCAAAATTGCACTAAATAATTTAACGGTACTCTGCCAAAACTTAAAACTATAAAATCAACGTTACGACATTGATAAAATATATGGCGAAGATAATTTGTCAATAGTCATAGAATAAAAGTAGAGGAAGCGGGTTATTTCTGTTTAAGTTAACCCGCCTAAAGGAGATCCTGCAGGTTTGAGGGCCGGAAGCAAACGATTTTAATTTTTCTGGTCACATATTACATTTCCTTCCCTATTTCCTCGTTAGCAGGCTTCTCTTGAGGAAGAAAGATTCTTGGTCAGTGTTGATCACACTCAATACCATAACTTTCAGATGTAGTATCTCGTCTGGCGAGATGTATCCTGGATCGCCATCTGATGCTGGGCGTAAGCTATGTTTTTCCGCTTTCTTGATATCTGCACTTAAAATTATCTCAAATACTTCCAAAAATAATGTGAACTAAATATCTGTAAAAGTTACTTGGTTTTGTAAAAAATTACTTACATTTTTTAGGGAAATTCCAATAATTCCTAATTAACAAAATAATTTAATTTGTTTTTGCATCAACTAAGAGAGCGAAACTAAAACAGAAACTTCTAGTGACATTTAAAAAAGAATTTCTGACAACTTTTTTTTGTTTTGTTCTGTCACGGAAGAGAAAGTCCGAAGAAATTGTTTTTTGATCAATTCAGTGATAAGTATGTAGGTGATTTTACTGCATGGGACTTAGTGAAGAATGTGTAGATATTTTCAACAGAGAGAGTCGTACATGAAATTAATTTCTGGCATTTTATCATAAATAGATACTATTAATATTAAAAACCAACAACTCTACAGGTCTTGATGAATATGCTGTAACGAGCGCATGATTTAAATCCTACATCTTATGTTGTTTAGTTAAGAGTATGAATGCAGACTTGAGTTTGCTCAATGATCGAAATATATTCATCCAACACTATCTTCATCATAGTCAAACTATCTGAAAGCGCCAGTTTCTTATGCGGAAAGAAGGTGGATTACAGTTCGGAAGTTACGGAAGTTCCGATTAAGCAGCCAGTTTTTTTTACTGAACGAAATACAAAAACATTTTATTTATTAGATAAAATTTAAGACTGATATGAGCTTTATATAAGGTTCAAATTCATACAAGCCATATATAAACATTTACACACACATACTGTTACAAAGGTAAATGACAGTTTTCTCATGGTTTTTTTTGGATATTTGATAGTTTGTTTTCTGCCATTCTATTTGTTGTTGTTGCCCATTGATGTTCGTGTTAACGTTGCTATATCACCGGCTATACGCTTCAAAAAATCATTACAAAGGCACGAGAAAAGTGTAAAAGCAATGTATGTAAAATGTATTCTCATCAAAGAGTTTTACTTTTATTGTTACTTAATATTCACAAATATTTTATACCTACTATTATACAATATTGCTCTATGTATAAATATTCAACTAAAACACAAAGAGTTCAAGCATTCGCTGTTGGACCTTCTACTGTTCAAGATGGTGAGACAAATTTCTGGTTCACAAATAGACCGGTAGTAGTAAGATTGTAACTGGTTATAACCAGACCTGTTAAATTTGATCGGTAATAAGTAATCAATTAATTAGACTGCTTTTTTAATGGGTAGCGATTATTTCAGTTTTTTGGTTTTCAAAAAAAGGCAATCAATAATTGATTAGGATTAGAAAAATTCAATAAATAAAAATAATTTTGTACGATTATTAAAAAGATCAAAAATAATCAAAAAAGTTGTTTTGATTACTTTAGAAAATTGTTGATTTTTTTTGTTTACTATTTTGATTGATTTGATTATTTCAGTATTGTTGATGTGTATATCTTTGTGCTTCTACAACAATACTGAAAAAAATAGAAAATAATCAAAAATAGTCAAAAGTAATCAAAACAACTTTTTTTAATTATTTTTTAATTTTTTGATTTTTTTAAAAAATCGTAAAAAATCATGACTTTATTTTTGATTATTTTTGTAATTAATTGGAAAATAATCATTAAAAATTGAAAGTAATGGTAATCAATCATTAAATGGATTCTTAAGGCAAAAATTAATCAAGCCGGTAGTCATTACGATTAGTAATCATTATTCAACAGATATGGTTATAACCCAGCCGTTGAGTTACAATCACAAGGAATGTTTAAAACATTCATTAAATATCTCTAAAAGTAAATGCTTAAAATCAAATTGTTGACTTGAATGGTTCGCTTCCCAGTATTCAAGAAGGGTCCACTGTGTGTGTTTGTAAATTGAAAGAAAACCAAGTCCTCTAAAAAAGGAGGAAATCGTAGATCGATCTAAGGTGAAGTAGTGGTGCTTCCGAACGACCTAGAAGCACGCCAATTTATAACTGGAGATTTTCCTTACTAGGTGTGTATATATAGCCATGCACAGGTGTTGTAGTGTTGTTCCGATAGCACCCTGTACTCATTTTATTTTCGGGGTAAGGAATCGATTCCAAAAAAGTATTGAAGGAATTTATCCTATAACTACTGGTACTCATTCAAAGTCGTGTAAAACCGAATCCTAAGGCTATGCTCCCACTGTCACAGATCCCTGCAAAAAACGGAAATAATCCTTTCAAGCATCCAAAGAATACTCCTTAGAGAGTATCAGAGTACTCCAACTCTTACCCTCATTCATATAAAAAAGTCGGTCCAATTTACATGGCTATGTCGAGGGATTGAATCTCCTACTTCATCTCGGAGTACTTGATTAGTTGACGGAATACCCAATACGTCATACGTGGAAAATACAGTAAAATATGGTGAAGGTATGATCCCAATTACCCGAGTAAAGCGTTGGAAAATGTAAGACTAAGCGTCGAGCTTTACAAATACGGAGGAGATGAGGTGTTAAAAAATATACATTTACTCCTGATCACAGCATGGTCGTAAAAAATGTAACGTAAGTGCGTTCTGACCAAACCACATGCCAGTCGAGTCTGCAGACCGCGCCACCTACGAATTTATCAGAATCAGTCTGCTCTGCAATATAGGGCTCTACGTAGCATGTGAGAAATACTGAAGCCCATCGCCCATAAACTGGTAGGACGTTGGCACTGATTTATAAAATCGACGGAATCTTCACAAAACGCCACGTCACAGAAAAGAGCCAAAGTTATAGTGAAAATCTGGCACTGTATGCTATGTGCTTATCAAATCGGGTTTTTCATTGAATATCGCACAACATTCGGCTTCCCTTTCCAACCACAGACACTCCTGGCTTTAACTGCGTAAGTGCTTTATTGAAATGATAACGACAGGCGGATCAGTTACAACTTACTTGCGTTAAATTTGAATTTGTGCCGAGTGGGGTAGATTGAGCGCTTAAAGGTTCAACTAATAGGATTGCTATAAAAGGCCAAACAACAACTAAAAAATTGCAAAACGGTTGTTTTATCAGCCAAACTCTTTTTTACGCAAATCATTTATTTATTCAGATAAAGGTTAAGTTGGATGTTGCATGGATAAATAAATTTGGTGTGGGTTTTGGAAATTCGATTGGTAAAAGATTGCTATTCGTAAAAGATAGATAGATAGATACTTGTCCAAAATTTTGAAGTAGAAGATGTGAAATAATAGGTAAGATAGCAACAGCATACTTGAGTGCACTAACAAAGTTCAGCTTGAGTTGCTGAATGAATAAAATTTGTGCTCCTAACTGGCAGAGGGCCAATGAAGAATTACTGTTGTAGCTTGACTAAGTTTTATTATAGGTAGATATAGAGAAAAAGGAAACGGAAAAGTTACATACGTTGCTTATGGCGTAATATCCAAGGTTACATTCATATGGTATGAAAAGCATGGGAAACACAGGGTTAAATAAGTAATCCATTTCTCAACACCTTCCCTGAATTAGTTAATTCAAAACTTGAAGTTGCTCATGCCTTTCATGTACATAGTACGTACGAACGTATCTTATTAAAAACAAAATATTAATTCATGTGTTAATTCATTTTGATATATTATTTCAGACCGAACTTATCCGTCAGATATTTTAACTTTTGTGCAGCGATGCCTTTTGTTAGAATATCTGCTAACATTTCACTAGTGGGCATATATTTTAATTCTACAGATTTATTTTATATCTGTTGACGGATAAATTTTGCCTTAATGTCAATGTGTTTAGTGCGTGACGAATAAGAGTTGTTTTGCGCCACCAAGATTGCACTTTTGTTGTCACAATGCAAAGACAAGCAATAATTTTCATCTGATACCAGCTCGCCTTCTAGCCGTCTTAACCATATTGATTCCTGAATAGCTGCGACCACAGACATTAATTCGGCCTCCGTTGAGGAAAGCGCTATTGTCTTTTGTCTTTTTGTTGCCCAAGCGATAGCCGCGCATTGGAATGTAAAGACGTACCCAGTAGTTGAACGTCTACCATCAATATCTCCGGCCCAATCAGCGTCGCAATACCCAATGATGTGACCTTGTGGCTGCTTTGTATACAATAGCCCTCTGTCGATGGTACCCTTTAGGTATTTCATCACTCTCTTGATAGCCTCCCAATGTGGCTTACCCGGATTTGTGCCATACCTGCTTAACACGTTAACACTTTAACATATATCGGGTCTGGTTACCTGTGCAGCAAACAAAAGGCAACCGATCGCCTGCATGTATGGTGTTTTAGCCATTTGCTGTTTTTCTTCCTCTTCTTTTGGTTATAGTCAAATGGTGTTGTTACCGGATTGCAGTCGGCCATGCCGAAACGAGCTAATACATCGCATATATACTGCGACTGGTCGATCTTGATGGATTGTGGTGAACGCGTGATTCGGAGGCCTAAAAACGAATAGGCTTCTCCCATGTCCTTCATGGCGAACTTTCTTGCGAGACTTTCTTTCAGGGAATTGATCTGCTTCATATCATTAGAAAATATCAAGACGTCATCCACGTAAATTGTCAAATACAGGGTGGCTAATGAAAGCCGCTACCAAAAAAAAATTAAATAACTTTTTTTCTATGTAATGAATCTGGTTAATTTTTTTTTTATTTTGCAGATTGACTTTTACATTTAACAAAAATGGATAACTGGGACACTGAAACAAGAATTTGGATTGTCCGCCGCTATCACGCACTGGAGTCCGTAGTTTCGGTTCAAAGAGAGTATAGGCGCACGTTTGGCGGCAATCCTCCGAGCAGATGGACCATAATAAGACTTGTAAACAATTTTGCCGAGCATTGGACAGTCAACAGAAGACCTTACCATCGAAACCCTTCAGTTCGAACGGAGGAAACAATCGCTGCTGTAGCTGCTGCCATACAAAACAATCCACGTGTTTCGACAAGAAGCTTATCTGCTCAAATGGGTGTAAGCAGACAGTCATTACAGTCAATTATGCACAAAGATTTGGACTTATTCCCATAAAAAATTCAAATGGCCAACAAACTGAACGCTGCAGACTTGCCGATTCGCTTGGAATTTTGCCAGAAGATGCTTCAAATGGTGGAAGAGGATGGAAACATGTTGAACTGTCTTTTCATGTCTGACGAGGCCCATTTCGATTTAAACGGCAACATAAACAAACAAAATTGTCGAATATGGAGTGCTTCCAACCCACAGATACTCCATGAGACGGAATTGCATCCACTTCGTGTCACAGTGTGGTGTGCAGTTTCATCACGCTGCATTGTCGGGCCCTACTTCTTCGAAGAAAACGGTCACACCGTTACGGTTACTGGAGACCGTTACTTGAGCATGTTGAGAGAGTTTTTCTATCCAGAAATACGCCGAATGAGAATTTCTTTCAACTCTGTGTGGTTTCAGCAAGATGGTGCAGCTCCTCATATAGCCCAACCTGTTAAGCTGATATCCAGAAACTCCACATTCCGTTGGCCACCCAGGTCGCCTGACCTTACTGCACCTGACTTTTTCTTGTGGGGTTATTGCAAACAGGAAGTCTTCAAAGCAAAACCAACAAATTTGAATGAACTAAGGCAATCCATTCGAGAAACAATTGCGGCTATTCCTGTCTCAACTCTCCAAGCAGTAATGAACAACTTTTTGGTAAGATGCCGCACATGCATCGACGAGCAGGGGGGGGGGGCATTTAAATTCCATTATTTTTAAAACTAATTAAGCCATATTTAATAAAATTTAATGAGCTTTAACATGAATAAAAGAAAAATAAATTCCATACACTGAAAAAAAAAAATTATTTGAGTTTCTTAATGTAGCAAAATTCATCAGCCACCCTGTATATAATATGACTATCGGTGACTCTATAGTAAACGCATTGGTCAACGTCGCTTTTCATAAGGCCTGTCTTGAGTAACTCTTGATCGAGAGTTTCATTCCAGACAATACCAGATTGCTTCAAACCGTAAATAGCTTTAAGCAACTTGCACACTTTGCCTGACGCATCTTCAAAACCTTGTGGTTGGAACATATACACCTCTTCTTTGAGTGAACCGTTGAGGTAGGCTGATACAGCATCCATTTGATGGATAAACATATCGTACTTAACAGCCAATGCTATAAGAAATCTTAAGGATTCGTACCGTACTACTGGAGCAAAGATTTCAGTGTAATCCATACCCTCACGTTGACTACACCCTTTGGCTACAAGCCACTTCGAAGCTATTGCCTTTCTTCCCGGAGGTAAGTCAACCAGCACCCACGTCTCATTCGCCTTTAGGGACTCAATTTCACTTTGCATGGCTTTCCTCCAATCGCTTGAATCAGCTACGGCCTCGGCAAATGTTTCAGGATCGTTAGAGACTAGCTGCATAGCGTAAAGGTTATACGACAAAGGAGTTTTGCCCAACAGTCTTTCTGACCTGCGGACTTCAGCACCTTCGTCTAGGTTGTCGCCTGATTTTCTATCTTCCTCATTTTCAGGTGTGTCAACCGCGCAACCACCTGCCTCTGACATGTCACTTACATGTGTGTTTTTATTTATATGCAACTTTCCATCGTCGGTTTCAAATTTACCAAATCCCTCTTCGGCACAATCTGCGCTGTCACCTTCAGATATAGGTGCAAATTCCTTACCACCCGCTTCGCCCCCAGAATTTGCACTGTCTGGTTCTACTAACGACGGATAGTAAAGATCTGTTGTGCTTTCAGTGAGCGCCTTGCGTTCGTTTTCGAAAAAGACTACATCTCTGCTGATGATGATTTCCCGTTTCTTCGGATTATATAAGCGATATGCTTTGCTTTCAGCACTATAGCCTACCATAACACATTCAAGGGATTTTGTGTCCAACTTATGTCGTTTTTCTTTAGATATGTGCACCATTGCTGTGCAGCCGAACACGCGCAAAAATTTTAAATTAGGTTTTCTGCCAGACCAAATTTCTTCGGGACTGCGGCTGCTATTTCTACACGGTACTCGATTTACAATATATGCAGTTGACGATGCGGCTTCTGCCCAGAAGCTTTCATTTAGGTTGCTATCTATTAACATACAACGAATGCGTTCTACGATCGTGCGGTTCATGCGCTCAGCAACACCGTTTTGCTCCGGCGCATAAGGAAATGTCTTTTGATGTAAAATACCTTGTTTTACTAAGAAATCATTGAAAATATTGTTGACATACTCAGTGCCATTATCTGTACGTAGCACTCTTATTTTTTTTGAGCAATGATTTTCTACTGCTGCTTTGAACTTGACGTATGCGTCGAAGACCTCAGATTTTTTCTTAAGAGGGTAGATGAATACTTTTCGCGAAAAATCGTCAACAAAGGTCGAGCGCCCGAATAATATTTGCATTTGAATGGTCCCACCACGTCGGAATGTACCAATTCAAGCATCGCTTTTGCTCGTGTACCAGGTTTTTTGTTTGTTCTGCGCGTTTGTTTACCTTTCAGGCAAAACTTTACAAATATCGTTCTTACCTTTCTCCAACGTTACGCCTAAGCAAGAGTTCTCTACATTAATCATGCTGCTTTCACAAATAGGCGCTAATATACGGTGCCACAAATCTGGAGTATGATTGGCTATAAAAGCACTCTTTTGTTTAGTAACAGCTTCACCATCTATTCGGTAAAGTCCATCTTCACATATTGCAGTGGCTATTAATTTATTGGCGTTGCTAAAAATTTTGCATTTATTTTGCTCGAAAATAACTTTTTTTCCTGATTTTATCATTTGGCTTACTGACAGCAAATTCGCACACAAGCCAGGCACATGTTCGATATTTTTGACAGTTACGCTTTGCTGCCCTTTTTCATCGAAAAATCGCATTTCGACATCTCCCACTCTTTCTACACAAAGCTCGCTATTATTTGCAACAAGAATTACCTTATTAGTTGTACTTCTTTCGTCGTGCAAAAACGACCTATCATTTGTCATATGATTCGTAGCGCCTAAGTCTACATACCATTGTGTGCCAGTGTGCGTGTTTTCTCTTACTTTTGTGGGTGTTGATTTGGCGTATGCTTTCATGCTAGCCGCGAAGAGAACTTCTTTTTTCTTTGTCATGTCTCTTCTTTTATTAGGGCAATTTCGCGAGAAATGACCTGGCTCTTTACATGTATGACATTTTAAATATTTTGTTTTGAAGTTCTTTGTATGAAATGCGTTTGATTTTGTAGGCCCAACATCAAACTTAACATCTTGGGGCAAGAGATTTTTCACCATATCGACTGTAAGTGTTTCTTTTGAGTTCTCCACAGCCATTACTAATGGCCTAAAATCGTCAGGCAGACCCGCTAGCATAAGAGATGCCGCTAGCTCGTCGTCTATATTCAACCCAGCGTTCCGGACTTTCAAAGCAATCATAACGAGTTCGTTTACATACTCTTGTATAGAACTATGATTTTCCAGCTTTATATTGACTAACTGCTTTAAGAGTTCTACTTTTATTGTCAATCCATTGTCCTCATAAGCATTTAACAGCGCAGTCCATGCTTCTTTTGCCGTTGTAGCAGATGCTATGTGACCAAAGTTAGATGGGTCAATCATCAAAGTAATTTCTGCTAAGGCACGTTCATTTTTTTCGGCGTCTTTCTCCCCGACTATTCCAGTCTCTACTACCTTCCAGCATCCTTTAATGACGAGGCAAGATTTTTCCTGCCTTTTCCACGTACCAAAGTTTTCGCGACCGCGTAGTCTTTCTACGGGACAAATTACTAAAGTAGATGACGTAATCATTTTAGAAAAACTTTAAGGAAAAAACGCGTGACATGCGGCCCATAACCTGTTGTAGCTTGACTAAGTTTTATTATAGGTAGATATAGAGAAAAAGGAAACGGAAAAGTTACATACGTTGCTTATGGCGTAATATCCAAGGTTACATTCATATGGTATGAAAAGCATGGGAAACACAGGGTTAAATAAGTAATTCATTTCTCAACAATTACTCTTTCAAACAAATACTACTACGGACTAAGTAGGAAATGGAGTAGAAAAGTCCTTTCTCGACGCACAAAAATAACACTCTATAAGTCGAACCCGTCCTGATGAGATATATGACCTTAAATAATAGATTTACGTAATTAATACGAATTAAAACCCATCGGCTCGGTATCCAAATGAGCGAAGCAGAGAAAGAGCTGGATGATAAGCACAGGAAGAGCGAGATGATAATAGGAACATGTGGCGCGATATCTTGGACGACCCGACCCGTTTAAACCTTTAAGGGCCATTTTCTCAATGTACGGCTTACGCTAATTTCCAGTTTAATTGACAGAAGTTCCTCGGCTATCTGTCAAACAAAGTGCCGATTAGCGTAAACCGGAAATTGAAAAAACGGCCCTAAAAGTCAATGAAGTAAGTAAGTACTATCGTTACATCCGCTGCTTCCAATGTTAACATTGATGCTAAGAACTCTCTTAAGCGTTTTCTAGTTCAAAATGGGTTTACGCTTCCCATTAAGTTGTCATACTTTTTAACGTTTCCCCCAACAGCATAGACCTCAATACAAAGACTACTTAGCGAGACGTGCCAGTATTATAAAATTATCATTATGTTAATTGAAAGAGGTAGTTTTGCTGTTGGTGTTTATGCCTTCATCAAGCTATCAGCGGACGTGTATACATGCACTATTTCACTACCTACACACCAATATAGTTATATATGTATATGTATAGTATGTATCACGTTTTATACAACAAAGGACGAATAAACTCTTGACGCAGATGTTGCATACTCATTTGGCGTGCCCTTTATATGACATTTTTATGGGTAAGTAAACACATCCCAGCTTTAAATTTTTATGAAGTGAACTTAATATCTTTTATGAGCATGAAATGGTATTCTACTTTGGTAAGTATGAGATTATGAGGAGGTGGACCCAGCAATAGCCAAGTTCGCCAGTCCGTCCGCGTTATGTTTTCACGGAACTATTAAATCAGTTTCAGAGATTTTTTGGTTTAATGAGTTATCTAAATCAACATGATCAGAATATAACTATTTGCAGCTTTTGCACTTATTACATATCGTGTGCTCAATGGAAGATCACCCTATTTAAAAATCTTTTTCGAAAACGCTCTATATCAAAATTTGTTTCAATAACGCCCTATTTAAAAATTTTGCTCAAAAACGCCCTATCTTTACATATAATAAAATTGTAACAAGTCGATGTCTGTACATTGAAGATATTCAAGAAAAACTGATAGGAGAGGTGCCCAAATCTACAATTTTTGGAATTTTTTTCTGTCTGTCTGTCTGTCCGTCTGTATGATTGTGCGCGTATCACGCAAAAACTACCGAATATAATTGCATGAAACTTTCACCATTCTATCACTTAACGTCTAACTTAAAATTTAGGACAACTTTCATTTGGATATCTCATCCATTGCCGAGTTATTACCAAAATGTGGGAAAAATGTGACCAAAAATGTGTTTTTTTTATTTAATGAAATACAACTGTAAATAGTTGCATTACATTTCGAGGCCCTAGCTACAGGCGCTATAGACCTATTAAAATAAATAAATAAAATAAAGTCAGTACCAGTGGTGTTTTATGCTGTTGCTTCATTGTAATTTTTACGCATACGAAGTCGCGGGCATCAGCTAGTCTCAACTAAAAATGTATTGAATTTTCGTTCAGATAGGGCATTTCTAAAACTTACTCTGAGATAGGGCGTGCTTAAGCCAAATTTTGAAATTGGGCGTTATTGAAAAAAATGTTGAGGTGGGGCGTTCTTCAAAGAAATTCTTAGATAAGGAGTTTTTGAAAAATATTTTGAAATAGGTTGATCTTCCACTCAGCAATCGATATGCAGGTAGTTTGTCTATTGAAAATCAGTAAGATTAGGCCAACATAACATATCTTCTTCTCTTTCTATAAATGGAGCTTAACCGTCTAAATGATTTTGGTCGTCCAAAATCGCACTCGTTTGTTGTCTCTGGTTGTTGGAAACACCATGAGATCGTAAATCGGGTTCCACTTGGTCCTGCCATCGGAGTGGTGGTCTCCCTCTTCTTTTGCTATCACCGGCGGATGCCGATAAAAATACCTTCTGGGCCGAAGCATCTTTACTCATACGCACACCATGAACCAGCCCAACGAAGTTGCTGGGCTTTAATTCCGTGAAGTATATCGGTGTTTGCATACAGCTCGTCATTTATTCTTCTTCGGTACTCACAGTCGACAAAGCGTAGAGGGCCAAAAAATCTTTCAAGAACCTGTGTCTTGAACACGCCCAGAGCCGCTTGATGAGATGTTAACACTGTGTACAAGCTTTTGCACCATAGAACAGTTCGGGTACGATAAGTGACTTTTAAATTGCTATTTTCGTTCGTCGAGAGAGGACTTTAAGTCTCACTTGCCTATACAATCAGAAATCATCAGCATTTGTTTCAATACTTTATAAAATAATTTAATTCCAAGCTGACATTATTGTTGGTGTTAGTGCCGTTTCCCAGGTAAAATACGTCTTTTACTATTTAATATTTCAAACTTGACCAACACGCTAGTGCACTGACTCTTTGCTCGATGACAACATTTCCAAGTTGAAAACGGAAGGACTAAAAATCACTTACGCAAGCTCTTCTCCGGAGTCTAGAGGGCCTTATTGCAAGGGCTTGCCCTTCCGCGTCCAAAGTAATGGCTTCTAAAAGGAGTTCGCATCAAGCAATCCATATATGCCTTGTTGTTTTTGCACGCTTTCATGCTTGACACCTTAGGACCTCGCTTCTCGAAAAGGGGTAAGAAGCTGTTTTGTTAAGTCTTCTTTAGGGAAGCGCTGGACAACTTTTCTACTCGGTTACTTGGTGTTTCCCCCTTCACCCCCAAAGAAACTTTTTTCCGCTTCTTTTTCTAGAAGTTACAGCGCGGTTATTTAGGTCAATGATATTAAATGCGTCGGCAAACGTTACCACTTGCACGTTTTCATAACGTATTGTTCCCAGGCGGTTAAATAAATCTAAAAGCTCGTTCCTAACGACTCGGCTGGGTCTTTCATAATTCTGACCGCGTTAGTGGTGTTGCTCAACTTCATTTTGCAAAGCCAAATTTAGACATATCGTCATATAGACATCTTCTTTCCGTGCTATCAAAGGCGGCTTTAAATTCAACATAAAGGTCGTGTGTGTCAATTATTTTCTCACGAATTTTCTCCAAAATGTGACGTTTATTAAAAAATCCAGTCCATGGTAGATTTACCAGGGCTGAGGCCATACTGTTAATCCCCAATCAATCTGTTCACATCAGGCTTCAGTCTTTCACACAATACGCTTGATAGAATCTTATTTAAAAGGCTGATTCTGCGTTAAGAGGCAGTGTTTGCTGGATATCCTTTCTTGCGGATTGGGCAACGAACTCTTCCGACCATATTCTGCATATTCGTTCCTCTAAAATTTCTTAGGTGGCGTATCATTAAAACGCAACGGTACTTTACAAAGGACTACCTGATCTGTTGTACACCTGTGCACTAATGAAACTAAGGCAAGCGAGTGTAGATTTGTTTTGTATCACACGTAACAGATACGCCGCTAATGACATTAGCTAATATGCTTTGGTTTAAGTTTGAAATCAGCAATGATTAGTGTAAGGATAACCAACTAAGTCGATTTAGATACATATATCCGCTATAAATAAATTTACTCACACAATGTGTCTGTTTAAGAACAAATTTTATGTTGCCTTTTGGCGGCATTACTATAAGGGTATCCATTCTTCTGCACCATTAAGGTAATTTCATGCCCTTTTTAATATGAAATTGCTTATAATTTAAAAACGAAAAACATTATTACATTATCACTTTACCTTATCCTAAATGCTATGATTTTGCATTAGAATTTAAAATAAAAATCTCTTCTTTTTTATTTAAATAAAAATAATTTACAAACTTGCTTATTTTCCCATTAAGGTCATCTGATGACCATTAGTAGGCTGTGTGCATTATTGTTACAGAATTTCTTATGCCTAGTATTCGAAATCATGCACGTAAAGGCAGTTGCAGCAAATGGTGAATGCAATTTTTGATGACGTTAACGAAATTTATGAATGTATGAATCAATTATGAAAGCTACTATACAGACAAGTTTTCGGAGGATAGCAGCTAGGAGTCTAAATATGACAACCAAGCTGAGCTTGGCGATGAACTTAATTTAGCTTCATACTTTTCTAGAGATGGTGCGGTCGTTATCGCCTAGTAAAATCAAAAATTCTGGAGCAACGAAGGAAAATATTATTCCAGGAAAAACTGGAAAGACGACATATGCTGTGCATAGTATTTCTTCCATCAAGGGCTCATTTGACCTTTGCCTTAAAAAGCAGTTAAAAAAGTTGTCATTGACTTTAGTTATATATATTTAAGGTACTAAGGAAAGCACTCAAAAATTTGAGAATATCGACGAAATTGAGTTTGACCCGTATTTTGCTGTATTGATTTTAGCAGGTCAAGAACTAAATTCAAGAAAAATATCACACGTTACATTATCCTCAACCATTTTATACAGGTGTATACCGGTCTCATGGAGCTTTTATGAGCAGGGGTCGTTTTACTAAAATAAATTGGGTCTTTGAGAACCGCTGACAAGCTAGCTTCTATTCGAGATTTGTTTGAAAACCCTGTTGCAAATCTAGCCTTTTTGTTTTTACGTTACGATAACGTACCGGTGGATGAACCTTAATACCGTTCAAGGTCAGATGTCCGTTTATAGTAAACATGCCAAAAAAAACCTCATAAATACGCACAACAAGAAAGAAATCAAGGTTCGCATGTTGTTCTGGATTTGGTAAGCTCCTTTCAGGGTCATAACATTACAAGCGACTATTTCTTTACAACATATGATTTGGCACAAGAACTACTCAAACAGAATATTGTTCCATTTCTGCGTTAAGCTAGCAACAACACTTTTAGAGACAACTTCTTTTTTATGTGGAAATACTTTTCAGACATCGCGAATGTTAGTTTGGCAAAAAAAAATCTTCGTGGTTTTTCGTTCGATAAGTAAAACCGTATATACATTTTCAGTATGCAAAACGAATGCTTCTTGGTTGGTTTTCTTTGTTTCCTGAAATGTGTTTTATTTATAGATACGAGGTAAACGCAGAAATGGGACGATATTACGCTCGTTGGTTCTGTATATAATAATAGACATTTCTTCTAATGTGCAGTTTTTTCAGTCAGCATGTTTCGCTTGTGCAACATGTTCCAAAGCAATACAAAATGGTCACAATATTGAGCAAGTTGCAGGGCAGCAAAGATGTTGTTGCAAATCATACTAACATAGAATATTGCATATGACAACAGTACGAAAGGCACAGTAGACGCAATCAATCAATTGATAGATTCCTCCTGTAAAAGCAAACGAAGCGATGGCATTTGGCTTATATTTAGCAATATAATTGATATTCCGCTCTGAAATGGCTTTGCTTTGTGGACTGAAATAGCCCCCGAATAGAACTCGTCTAAAACATATTAAAGAATATTTTTTTAGAAGAACTTGGATTGTCTCTCGCGCTTACAACGTAGCACAGACAACGTGTACCAAGATCACAAGCTTCGCCATCAATCGTTCAAAAAGTAAGAGCCGGGTCCGAGCAACTAAACACATCCATGACTGAACCTACTCGCAAGCGGAAAGCGAGTCAAACAGTGTGTCTTATTGCAAAAACCATTCACAATAAGCCACTTGTTTAATCTGAAATATAATAAAACTGAATTCAAGATTTTTTAAATAACCTCTCATAATTTTTGAACTGAAATATATGGGTGGTCATTACGTGACCTTAATGGATAATGGGAAAGTTTGGTTTAATGGTGCAGAAGGGTTACAACTTTTTATTATCTTTCTACTTATCATATTTTCTTTTATGAAATATAATTATTCCTTGCTCGATGCCTTCTCGAAACGTGCTATAGTGCGTTTCATAACTATAGCACAATCAGAATTCATATGTTTTAGCAACTTCTTCACTGTGACTTTTAAATGGAGAAACTGAGCAAGAAACCAGAGAAGATGCCGAACCCGAGCCCACAATCGAAGATGATGGAATTGACGTTCCACAACCCGACTACAATGAGGTGCGAATAGCAATATCCCGATTGAAAAACAATAAAGCAGCTGGCGCTGATGGTTTGCCTGCTGAGCTATTCAAACACGGAGGCGAGGAGCTGGTAAGGCGCATGCATCAGCTTCTATGAAGATTGGAATCTAAGTGTTCTCTGCCCAATCCACAAGAAGGGCGATCCTGCAAACTGCGCCAACTATCGCGGAATCAGCCTTTTGAATATCGCATATAAGGTCCTATCAAGCGTATTGTGCGAAAGACTGAAACCTGATGTGAACAGACTGATTGGACCTTATCAGTGTGGCTTCAGACCTGGTAAATCTACCATCGACCAGATTTTTACAATACGCCAAATCTTGGAAAAAACCCGTGAAAAAAGAATCGACACGCATCATCTCTTTGTTGATTTTAAAGCCGCTTTCGATAGCACGAAAAGGAGCTGCCTATATGCCGCTATGTCTGAATTTGGTTTCCCCGCAAAACTTATACGGCTATGCAAAATGACCTTGAGCAACACCGCCAGCTCGGTCAGAATTGGGAAGTACCTCTCCGAGCCGTTCGAAACTAAACGAGGTTTCAGACAGGGTGACCCCCTATCGTGCGATTTCTTTAATTTAATGCTGGAGAAAATAATACAAGCTGCAGAACTTAACCGCGCTGGAACAATATTTTATAAAAGCGTCCAACTGTTGGCATATGCTGACGATATTGATATCAGCGACCTTAACAACCGCGCCGTAACTTCTGTTTACTCCAAATTAGAAAAAGAAGCGGAGAAAATGGGATTGGTGGTGAACGAGGGCAAAACGAAGTACCTTCTGTCATCATGCAAAGAGTCAGCGCATTCGCGCCTTGGCAATCAAGCCACTGTTGGCAGCAATAATTTCGAAATAGTAAAGGACTTCGTTTACCTGGGAACCAGCATTAATACCAACAATAATGTTAGCCTAGAAATCCGACGAAGAATCACTCTTGCAAACAAATGCTACTTCGGACTGAGTAGGCAATTGAAAAGTAAAGTCCTCTCTCGACGAACGAAAATAACACTCTACAAGTCACTCATCGCACCCGTCCTGCTATATGGTGCAGAAGCGTGGACACTAACAACATCTGATGAGGCGGCTCTGGGAGTATTCGAGAGAAAGGTTCTTCGAAAGATTTGTGGACCTCTACGCGTTGGCGACGGCGAGTACCGAAGAAGATTTAATGATGAGCTGTATGAACTTTACGCAGACGCCGACATAGTTCAGCGAATTAAAACACAGCGGCTTCGCTGGCTAGGCCACGTAGTGCGAATGAGCGAAGATGCTCCAGCCCAGAAGGTATTCTTATCGGCACCCGCCGGTGGAAGCAGAGGAAGAGGGAGACCACCACTCCGATGGAAGGACCAAGTGGAGACCGATTTGCGATCCCGCGGTGTTTCCAATTGGCGCCAGTTGGCGCAACGAAGAAACGACTGGCGAGCTATGTTGGACGGTCAAAATCGCCCAGGCGGTTAGATGACCATTTAAAGAAGAAAGATTTATCATATTTTCTTTTATGAAATATAATTATTCCTTGCTCGATGCCTTCTCGAAACGTGCTATAGTGCGTTTCATAACTATAGCACAATCAGAATTCATATGTTTTAGCAACTTCTTCACTGTGACTTGAATTACAATATTTTGCTATTAGAATTCTAATTTTAGAATCAAAAAAATCTAAATTCTAAGGTTTGTGCGCATTTTGTAAAGGTTAAAAAAATTTTGAAAATTTTCAAAAAATTTTGAAATATTTTATATCAGAAAATCGAAAATACAGTTTACCAGCCCATCAAATTCTAGTGTAAAAACTCATATATTATATGTTTCGAAAATCGCGTTAAGTTTTAAGCCATCTTTTGTTTTCACCATATAAAAATAAATATTTTGCATGCGTTATAGGGAAAAATTAGGTTAAAAGAATTCTTAAAATGAAGGGCGTTTTTTTTGAAGTGTCATATTTGCACATTATGATTGTAGATTTTGATGAGCTAAAAAACTGCGTTTTCGGGATTCTTCTATTAAATATGTTAAATTATGCGGGTGCTATAGTTCTGAAATACACTATATATCTGCTTAAACGAAACTTTTTCCTGCCTACGTGTATTTATAGGGTGTTTTTTTTACAGGTTTGTTTTTCGAATAGAGATAAAACTGGCATTTTGTGGTCAAATCTAGCAACTCTAATGTCATTTATGTTCAGTTTGGTTTGCCATTTCATCATAAAAAGGTTGACAAAAGAACAACGCTTGCAAATCGTGCAAATTTATTTCGAAAATAATGGTTCAGTTCGCGAAGTTTACCGTGAGCTCCGTCCATTTTATGGTCGACATAATCGTCCATCAGAGCAATTAATTCGGTTAACCATGGATCGTTTTCGCACTACGTTTACTCTATGTGATAATACGGATCCGCAGAGACGTCGAACAATGCGCACCGAAGAAACAATTGCCGCTGTAGAGCAAAGTGTTGAAGAGGACCCGAATGAATCGATTCGCCACCGTGCACAGCAATTGGAGCTTTGTCCATCAACTTTATGGAAGATTTTGCGCAAAGATCTTGGCTTGCGACCTTACAAGATCCAGCTTGTGCAAGAATTAAAGCCGCGAGACCATGCAATGCGTCGTGATTTTGGTGTATGGGCCGAAAATGAGATTGATTTCGATGCTGATTTTCATCGCAAAATTTTGTTCAGTGATGAGGCTCATTTTTGGTTGAATGGCTACGTCAACAAGCATGAATGTGGATGAGTTGTGGTTCCAACAAGACGGCGCTACATGCCACACAGCGCACGTCACAATCGATTTATTGAAGGAAACATTCGATGAGCGCATAATTTCGCGGAATGGACCTGTCAATTGGCCACCAAGGTTGTGTGATTTGACACCATTGGATTATTTTCTTTGGGGATATGTGAAGTCGCTCGTCTACACCAACAAACCAGAAACGTTAGGGGAATTGGAAGCCAACATTCGTGGCGTTATTGCCGACATACGGCCCCATATGCTCGAAAAAGTGGTTGAAAATTGGACCTGTAGAATTGGCTTTATTCGAGCCAGCCGCGGCGGCCACATGCCCGAAATTATATTTAAACATTAATGGCATAAAATTATCCTTCCAATAAAGCCAAATTGATGGACCTTAAAACGATTTTCTTGTGTTTTATTTCAATTCGAAGTTCTATACCCCTAAAAAAACACCCTTTATATGCAAATATCAATTAGCTAACTAGTGTGAGTATGTTTATGTACTTAGCTATGTATTTATGCATGCATGTAAGTTTCAGTTCATTTAGGAGCAATGCGTGTTATTTAAATATATTTGTACGCGACGTTCCTTTGACCCACAAAAGGTGACATCATTTTTAATGATGCTGTTGTTGGAACCCTCGTACACCTGCGCACTTCAACTCATCTGTGTTCTGCATGTTTGTTAGGCGGGTTCAAAAAAATATTGACTTTTGTTTTCACTTTAGACACCGGAAAAAGGGCTGCCAAGCACTCCCTCCAAGTACGAACTTTTTATTTTAATAGAAAGGTTAACCGTTTTAGAGTTTTTACCGTTTTGCTGCTAATTAAAACTGAAGTTATAAGAGAAAGTTAAATTATTTATAATCAAGAAGTTAATAAAGTTATTAATGCAGAAAAATAAATAATATCTACTAAAGTCTTAAATTTAGCTTCACTTAAGGTAAACTTTATCCATATCCCCCCAGAGTATACACCTAAACGTTTCGTGCCGCTTTGTCAAACTTTTTAAATCGCATAGAAACAAAAAAAAAAAAAGATAAATTATTATTATTATTTATATAAACTTGGCAGAAAGTCATGAATGAAATACAAATTTTCTGCATTATTAATTTAAAACTGATCAAAAGTTGGTAAATTTTTAACAGCATTTCATTATGAACTTTAAAATTTTATTTTGAAAGCTCTAATATAGATGAACTTCATATTGAAATTTAAAGCACAAGTACAACAAAACTGGAGCACCAAAAGTCCCTCTGCTGAACAAGATGAAATAAGATTTGCTGGAAATAACTATTTAGTCATACTTCGGCAAAGAATTTTATTCAAATTTAATCAAAGGAAATCAGGAAATACTTTTTTAAAATGTTTAAACATTTATCATGGCCTTATTTAGCGTCCTACAAACGTTTTGCAATTGAACTGGCTCCCTTATCACTGTAGAGGACGGTGCTAGTGCATGAAAAACACGGAACAGTAACTATCGAGTAACTGCTCATTGAATAAAAATATTTCTTCTAGTTTCCAAAAGAAGTTTTATGAAAGAATTTGTGATATCCGCCCTATGTAGAACATTTAAGGACGTGCTCTTTAAGACCGATTACTTCACTTCGGAGCTTTGAAATCACTTTAATTTCAGATAGAAAAGAAATCAAGGTTTTCAAAATTCCACCTAAATTTAGGTAATACAATACAACGACGAATCTTAATTTCCGTTTTATGAAATATTGAGTCGTCCTGTTCCTAGGGCTAAAAACCAATGCTTACTCACTTTGACTATAATTTTTGATCAGTGAAACGCGGTTGAGCGGTCCGGCGGCCGCCGTGGTGTGAAGGTAGTGTTGCCGGCCTACCACACCGAAGGTCCATGGTTCGAGCCCTGGTACAGGTAACATCAAAAGTGATTTGAAAAAAGTTTTTCAAAACGGGGTCGCCCCTCGGCAGTGGTTTGGCAAACTCTCCGAGTGTATTTCTGCCATGACAGGCTTCTCAGCAAAAATTCGTCTCCTTTGTAGATGCCGTTCGGAGTCGGCAAAAAACTGTAGGTCCCACCAATTTGTAGGGAAAATTCAAATCGGCACACCACAAATTGGAAGAGAAGCTTGGCGCAAAAATCTCTTAGGAGGTTTATGATGATATACCTGTTGTATATCGCGCCATAAAGAGAGAGTGCAGTCAATCAAAAAAAATTTTAAAAAAATTAGTTTTAACATAGAAAAATCAAATAAAAAATGACACCACTACAAATGCCAAATATGTGTTCATACTATAGAGCCGTAGTTGTGTAAGTAGACATGTCACGGCTCTTTTTTGCTTTATTTGTTGTTATTGCATTGATCAATAGCTACGATGCCCAGTGTCAGGGGCTCTCCCGAGAGCAGTAAAGAAAAGAAAAGGAAAGGAAAGGAAAGGAAAGAATAAAATAGAATACAATAAAATAAAGTTAAATTAAATTAATCATAATCGAAATAGAAAGTGTATTATTAAATGAAAGGATAATATACTAAAGAAAGGGAAACCATAAAAAGGCAACAGAAGAGGAAATTAAATTATACTGAAGGAAAGGAACAGCAAAAAAGAAAGGCGAATTAAAGGGCATTCATAAGAAAATAATTCAAATAGAATAAGGTTTTGTGGTTGAATTTCAACCACTTGAAACCATAAATTTTTTTTTAGCCCGCCTAATGTGTATTTGAGCAGTTTAATATACCCATTTATGCATGCTCACATATTGGTCGTAGACAAAAATGTTCGCGTAAGCTCGCAAACCTGCATGTTTGCTTTAAATTGCATTTATTTTATGGCTTTCACATACATAAAAATTAGCATCACAAAAAAATCTTTCAGGTAATTTATCGTGTTTTCTATTGATCATCAGCCCTTGGTTTTTAACAAAAAGGTCGGTTTTAAAAGTTGTGTATCGAAGTTTGTCAGTCATAAGTTCCTTACAATAACTGACTATAAGTGGAACACCAAGGTAGAGCATTAGCATAACATGGCCCAGCCACAAAAGAAATTAGGCTTTAATACGCAACACTTGCTTTAGAAATTTTGTATCGAATACTCTAAGCTGTATACCATCTTCTTTCGACAATATTCATAGTTCCGAGCCATACATCGGGACATAGATGATAACAGACTTCGGGAGTTAATTTTTTGTTCGTCGAGGCGAACCATTTTTGTTCTCAAAAACGTACTAAGTTAAAGTTGAACTTGTTGACAAGAGTTATTTTCGGTTACACTTCTCGGCTAGTATATCTATTTTTATTTTTAAAGGTGATTCACCCGATTCCTAAATTTCCAACACGGATTTCACCTACCCAATTTTATTGGTTCCAATGCTATCGTGTAATATATTTCGCCAGTAAGGTTTATATGTGCGTCTCGAATTTTCCTTTCCAGCATCAGATGAAATAAGTCGTACAATATGTAATCGCTGTTTTAGTTTTGAATGACTAGTTGAGGGTTTTTACAAGCCGGATTGTTTGACTGATCCAACGTCATTTGACTTAGGCGAGTAAGCTTTAAAAGAAGTCGAATTCGGTGATTTCAGCTTATGGTGTGCATCGATCTCCTTTTATGGATCTTACATAGGACTTTGCATATATATCCTGCCAAGTATTTTTAGCAGGCGCAATGAGCTTGTACACTATGAACTCCTTACCTTAACCTTCGCACGATACGCTAGATGTAGTTATAACTGTATGTTAATAATTATAATAACGATTAAGTAAATCAAATTAAAGCCCCATGCGCTATCTGCTGCTTCTTATTTTTATCCAACTAATTGTCGAAAACTTCATGTTTTTCGCCCAGACTGCGAACGGGATTTACTGAGATAAATGAATTTTTACTGAGGGGCTTTTAAGACTTATTACGACTTAATTTGTGTATCTGCGGGAACACCATCGCCAAGAATCAGGTTAATCATCTTCCGCTTTGAGGACAAGTACGTGGGTTACCAAGTCACAAAATAGTCGGGCATTATACATATTAACCAGTATCACAAACTCAAGTTAAATTTACTACGGTAACATTGCCGGTTATGGATGGTGTACTTTTGATTACTCACATTTCCTGGTACCAGCCAGCCCGTTGTTGAATTGAATTGATTGATTCAGTCAAAGCAGCTGGTGCCTGGTCGTCTCATCTTGCTTATCTTCAAAATATAAGAATACTTCTAATTGCCACGGGAAATGGAGTGAAGAAAGAAACTGATAATGATAGGGTAAAGACGTCAGATCAGTAAAGTAACCAATGATTTTCTCATCACTGTACATTGTGGCACTGTTGTAAGGGACTTTTAACATGCTGCGACAGAGGGAGGGATATATTCAGATAAAGAAAAAAATGTTTACATTAAATATTTCGCAGGACGCAAAACTTTGTTAGCGGAGTTAATTACTGACAGCAACATTGTAACTGATATCGAGATTGAAAAAAATACTAAAAACGACTAACGCAGAGATTGAAGTACAAGTTCAACCTTCTAATTACCACTTGGCGCGTTCAACAATCACAAATAGCGCAAATAATCACTCAAACGGAGATGTGATCATTGTTGTGACTTTGAAGTGCTGAGCTACTAGTCACGGGCACGTAATAGGAACATATCTATAAGGTGCTTGCAACCACAATGGGAAATGTTGGTAGCCATGGGGTTCCACTCACGTTAAGGTTACATAGAAATGATGTAACGGGTTGAAAAGTGCGACATTCAGTGAAGTTTATGCACTTTTTAACTTGTTGGCTGCTTTATCTTTCAACTTATTTTGTTATAAAATATTTGTTTTGTTATGTATTTATATGGATTACTTTTTATTCTAATTTATAACCTAAACGTGGATTTGCCATATTATCGCATTAATAATAAAACGAGTGAAAATCTTGTCTTCCGATATCCTGTTAAAAAACTAAAAAAAAAGGAACACTACCGCCACACCACGGCAGCCGCAATGTTCCCACTATCTAATTACTTACACTTTCGCATAATGATTTACAAAAAAACATTATATACCATCCCACTATAATAATAATGTAATTAACCCTTTTATACCACTATTTTACATACAAATAGGGCAATAACAATTTCTGTTAATCCAGAACAGCACAAATATAAAATGAAACTCACCACATAAAAAAATCTCGACTTCCTTTACTACCTTTTGAGAGCATAATTAAATACATTTACTGCAGTGAGGGTGTGGTTTTTATATAGATTTTTCGCGTGCCACTTATTACTTTATTAGGAGTAATTAACATGCAGTCATACATACAGACAAACTACCTCTCCCTACGCAAATGACATTTTCATGCGTATTAAGCTGATTTTAACTGAGTTGTTGTTGTTCATTTTCATACATTTATTTCATACCTTGTCTTCGGCTTATACCGACTTGTTGTTTTTCTTTTGATTTCATTGTGGTTGGTTGGTTTTTTGGTTGCTTAATCCGGGCACGGATATATTAAACCATTCTTTAATTCGAGCATTTATATATGTACGCGTCTGTTGGTATCTCATACAATACTTTTGTTATTACTTCCTTTTGTTAGTCTATTTTATTATCCTTATGAAATTTTTGTTACACAAAGTACTTGCAATATCTGAGCTGACTTGTTGGCTTTTGACTCTTTTCACTTTCCGCTTACTGTCGTCTGAGTTTCTTTTTGTTTTTGGTTGTGTGTGGAGGTAGCACATCCGTATAAGTGGCTGCAATTAGGCCAACTCTAGTCAACATGATTTTAACGAGGAAATGTTCTTTTGTCGAAATATGTATGCATACATTTATTTATGTATATGTACCTTTTATAATTTAGTAGACAAGGAAACGGCTTTTTCATGAAAAGTAATTAATTTAAAGTACTCTTACATACGAACAATAAGCAGAAAAAAAATTTTGTAGAAAAATTTAAGGCACAATTAATGCAGGTTTTTAGTTACTTAAAATTCAGTTTTTTAAATTACTTTTCTTAGTAACAAGAAAAAAAAATTGAAGCGATATACCTCCGAGAATTTAATGGCCGAGCTTTTTTTCGAGATTTTTGAAGATATTTCGAATACAGTATACTTTACGGCCAAGGTAGGTTTCGGTTTAAAAGTTTGAAATCAGATGACGCCCTTTACCGATTTCGAAAATTTCGAAAAACTTTTAAATGGGATCACTCATGTCAGAAGCTGTGACCGATAAGAAGGTCAACGGAAATAACGCCAATTGACTTTATTTCGCATGGCATTTTTCTTTTTCGCACGATTTTTAATCATATCATATTCTAAAATTAAGAGCACTCAATCTGAATTTAAGATATTCAATGGTATGATTTTGAAAGTTATCACATTAGGTATTTTAGAATTATATTATACTACACAATGAGAATTCGGAATACAACAATCAAGCTGTGCAAATAAATTTTTTAAAAGTGAAATAAAGTCAAATGGTTTTATTTCCATTTCGAAAAGAGATATAACTTCAATGGACAATATACTCATTTGCGAGGCGAAATAATGTTAACTGTCACCACAAAATCATCTAAAAAGATAAAATATTGAGTTCAATTTTGTATTAACGAATTTTGCAAAATTTTTGAAAATGGCACAAACGTTAAACTCCCATTAGAATTGAGTAATCAAATGATTGGATAAGTCATTCAATCTATAATGATTATTTTAATTGTTTTCAAAAACAAAGAAAAATAATCAAACAAAATCATATGAAATCAAAAACAATCAAGATAATTTTTGATTGCCCCATGTGCTGATGTTTGTCTGCAACAATAGCAAAAAATATTGAAAAATAATCGTAAGTAATAAAAAAACAATTTTTTTTTATTATGTTTGATTTTCTTTTATTACTTTGGATTTTTTTTATTACTTTTGAAAATGATTACTAAAGTAATTATTAACAAGTAAGGAAAGGGCTGTCTTCGACTGTGCCGAAGACTTTATACCTTTCATGAATACGCATCACGGTTTTAAGTGTCCTATCCTTACTCACAATTAGTAAAAACTCTGCAAAACTGATAATTTCAAAATACATAGCCCAAACCCCATTTATCGGAACAATCGATTGTATGGGAGCTATATGTTATGTTGGTTCAATCTTGGTGATTCCGACAAATGAGTAATCTCATGCAAAATGGCGGCTCCATACCAAATTTCATCAAGATATCTCAAAAACTGAGGGACTAGTTCGTGTACAAGCAGACAGACGGACATGGCTAAATCGACTCAGCTCATCGCCCTGATTTCGGTATACTTATTGGTGGGTCTATCTCTTCTTCTTTTCATACTTACAAACATCGGACCAAAGTTATAATACTATTTCATGTCCATGAAAGGTATAATAAACAAGCAGAAGAAATTATAAGCCTTCACATTTGGTTGCTATATCGCAAGCGACAAGTTGACATTTGATTATTAAATTTTGACAAGAAAATTATCAGTCGCTTAGTGCTTATAAAAAAACAAAACTACTAGTATGTCATCAATCTGAATATATCCAAATAATTTAAATCTGTAAAGATTGATTCGGAGTTATGAATAATTTGGTCTTTACATTGCTTTGGGGTGTATTTCTTCATACTTTTCCGAAGCTATATATAGAAGGGTGGGTCGATTTGTATGGACGGAAGTTAACCGATATCGCGCCATCGATTTTTCGATAGCTTTTGGGCCCAGGAAAAAAAGTTCCACTACGCATTCCCAAAAAAAAAAATTTTCGAGCCTGAGAAATTTAATTTTTTTTACTTTTTTCGACTTTGATTTTTTAAGGTTTTTATTTTCGGGTTTTGGAAAAGTCGATTTTTCGACCAAAACAAGTCCCAAAACCCGAAAATAAAATGTCCATGGCGCGATATTGGTTAATAAATCGACCCAGTCTTATATATAGCCTATGCTACACCCAGTGACCACAAAAACCTACAGTAAAAATTTCATAAAAAGATTTTAGGGCTTTTTATATATATAAAAGGGAATTGATAAGTTAAATACAAATTAATTGTAAAATACTTGCAATCATTATATAAAATGCCTTCGCGCCAACATATCCGCACATATATGAATAGATTTATGTATACAAAGAGGAGCCGCGAAAAACGATATAAGATATTGTTTCTTTTTTTTTTGGTTTTTGAATAAATGCTATTATAGTGTACCATTAAAATGTCTCTCTCGTATTGCGCCACCAAGTCAGCCAAAATTATGCACCCTTTAGCCATTCATATGCAATTAGAAATTAACCGCCCATGGGAAGCTTTACAAGTGTTAGTAAATTGCAAAACTAATGCAGCTACTGACCGCCCTTAATTTAATTGAGTATGCACGGAATAACCGAAAGTAAGTACTTAAATAATAATGAAAAAATTGTAATAGAAGGTATATAAAATAATAGAGTAAATATTATGTGGATAAGTGCAAAACGACTCAAACAACTAGTGGACACGCTTAACAATAGAATAGAAGAGAATAAGATAATACAGGGTGGCTGATGAATTTTGCTACATTAAGAAACTCAAATAATTTTTTTTTTCAGTGCATGGAATTCATTTTTCTTTTATTCATGTTAAAGCCCATTAAATTTTATTAAATATAGCTTAATTAGTTTTAAAAATAATGGAATTTAAATGCCCCCCCTGCTCGTCGATGCATGTGCGGCATCTTACCAAAAAGTTGTTCATTACTGCTTGGAGAGTTGAGACAGGAATAGCCGCAATTGTTTCTCGAATGGATTGCCTTAGTTCATTCAAATTTGTTGGTTTTGCTTTGAAGACTTCCTGTTTGCAATAACCCCACAAGAAAAAGTCAGGTGCAGTAAGGTCAGGCGACCTGGGTGGCCAACGGAATGTGGAGTTTCTGGATATCAGCTTATTGGGAAATTTTCGTCGCAATTCTGTCATAACAGGTTGGGCTATATGAGGAGCTGCACCATCTTGCTGAAACCACACAGAGTTGAAAGAAATTCTCATTCGGCGTAATTCTGGATAGAAAAACTCTCTCAACATGCTCAAGTAACGGTCTCCAGTAACCGTAACGGTGTGACCGTTTTCTTCGAAGAAGTAGGGCCCGACAATGCAGCGTGATGAAACTGCACACCACACTGTGACACGAAGTGCATGCGTCTGCAGCGTTCAGTTTGTTGGCCATTTGAATTTTATATGGGAATAAGTCCAAATCTTTGTGCATAATTGACTGTAATGACTGTCTGCTTACACACATTTCAGCAGATAAGCTTCTTGTCGAAACACGTGGATTGTTTTGTATGGCAGCAGCTACAGCAGCGATTGTTTCCTCCGTTCGAACTGAAGGGTTTCGATGGTAAGGTCTTCTGTTGACTGTCCCATGCTCGGCAAAATTGTTTACAAGTCTTATTATGGTCCATCTGCTCGGAGGATTGCCGCCAAACGTGCGCCTATACTCTCTTTGAACCGAAACTACGGACTCCAGTGCGTGATAGCGGCGGACAATCCAAATTCTTGTTTCAGTGTCCCAGTTATCCATTTTTGTTAAATGTAAAAGTCAATCTGCAAAATAAAAAAAAAATTAACCAGATTCATTAAATAGAAAAAAAGTAATTTAATTTTTTTTTGGTAGCGGCTTTCATTAGCCACCCTGTACATCTAAAATTCGTTTGAACGTATCAAGCAAACATTTTTATCAATTGTTAATTTGAGATGCATGTAAGAATCAATCCTATTCTCAAATTTCAAACGTTAGTTCTCAAATGCATCTAAAATAACCGTTGATAGCATTCTCAAACTAAGAGTCCCATTTTTAATATGGAATTTTCCTTAATTTTCAACTTGAGAAATATTAAGTTTTCAACTTCTTCTTAAATGTAAGTAAAGAGGAACGAAATAGAATCCAGTTACTCTCACCGAAATGTTTATTCATTGTTGACAATAATATAAATAATATTAATAGAAAACGAGTTTTAGTTATGCATTTCAATTTTATTCAGTATTTTCTTTATTCAAATAGTTCAAAAAAAATGAATTCACAAAATTAGTAATATAAAGTTCACAGTTCACAACATTAATATAAAAATGTTATGCTGTAATAAAAGAATACAAATTTCAATTTAATAATTTGGAACAGCTTATAGCCAAACTGTTAAAATTGCAGCAGAAAAGCACCACGATCTTCTGAATTTTTTTCAGAAGAATTTGATTCCAGCAGAATTTTACTCCGCAGATTTACTTTCAAACGATAAGTAATGTTGAAAATCAAACTGAAAAGCATAGTTTTCTCAAACGTTTGAGATTTTGGTTTTCGTCGATTGTTGGATATAAACGGTGTCAGTCTTGTGACAACGACTTCCTTCAATATTTTTTCAGTAACAGGTAATATTACTATGAGACGATTTTTCGGATAAGCTTTCGGGTCTAACTAATATATCGGCTTTAGAATGCTATAAGAGAATGATATTAGAATTCGATTAGAGTACTGTGATTTGCTCAATTTGAGAATTATGTCACATTTTGTTGGAAAAAAATATGTTTCTCCAGTGTTTCTTGAGTCGCCTACCAAGGTTAGAGATCAGATAATAGGGCTAGCTATCTACTCTACCTCTAATTGAAATCTAACTTCTGTGTTTGTTGGTTTGGTACTAGTCAAAAACTCTACAGTTCGTCCTTCATTCTGAAACAAGCAATCATTATTTTCGAAACACGTCGTTTGCGCACCACTTTTGGGTTTAGGTTCATTTTAGGATACCCATATAGTCGATGGCAGTCTAATTTCAGGCCCATATGAATATACCCAAGATTGCACTACTTGACACGTGCCTTTTTTTGTTCTTCTTTAAAATTTTGTGGGATCCAATCAGGGGTGGATACAGGTCTCTAGTTGCGGGGGGGCGATCATGGCCGAAAGCTCAAAATCCAAATTGCCATGAAAGTCAGTAATATAAATGAATAATTAATTTCAAACACCATTTTGACATAATTACGAATAAACGTAACGAATTTATCTTTAAGCGCTCATCTTAGCTCAACTAATTTCAAAAGATTCGAACAAGAAGCCATCAAGAAATGATTTTATACAGCTCAAAGGTAGAAACTAGTTCTTTCTGATAAGCGAGTTGCACTTGTGTCTTTTAACTAAGTAGAGTTATCTTCAATCCATATTATTGGAGCAATGAAAAAAAGGAAAAAAGAGAAGAACAATGATGTTTATTGAAATTAAGTACATTTCCACCTATTTGTCGTCAGATTAAAAATGTAAATCTAAAAAAATACATTTGAATTTCAGGCAAATTAAGCACGTCCAATATTTCTTCAGGTCTGGTACCCGCTACTGCATTTCAGAAAAACTCTGACCCGAATATTTCAATGAATTGTTGAACGATCTCACTATTTGAAAACCTCTTTGCAAAAACGTCATCCTAAAAATTATGTTAGAGCACGGTACTATAGTGACCCAAGTAGACAAAATAAAAAATTTAAACATGCTTATTTCACAATTTTGTTAAATGGATTTCAATGGCATACTACATTTCAATTGACAAAATATATAAATTTTGCAAAACTAGCAAAATTGGACAGATCTTGTTAAAACAAACAAACATTGTATCTTATTTGAAAGGCTCCAGCGTACGCAAAGGATGCATTTAGTCAACGCTGCATCCAGAACATTAGCATCCTAATATATGTGTGTAATATATATACGAGGTGTGTTCAAAAAGTATCGCGAATTTTGTGTTTTTTCAAAAATTATTTATTTATTCATGAATATCTATTTTGTCCCCTTCAAAGTAATCCCCATGAGATATTATACACTTGTGCCAACGGTTTTTCCAATCTTCGAAGCACTTCAAAAAATCATTTTTTTTTATCTTGTTCAGCTCCTCCTTCGATGCCGTCTTTATCTCGTCAAGAGAAGCGTAACGTCGTCCTTTCATGGGCCTCTTCAGTTTAGGGAACAAGAAAAAGTCACAGGGGGCCAGATCTGGGGAATACGGTGGCTGCGGCATCATTAGTGTGTTGTTTTTGGCCAAAAAGTCGCGCACAAGCAACAATGCGTGAGCAGGGGCGTTATCGTGGTGCAAAAGCCAATTTTTGTTCTTCTTTGCACATCTTCTCGGCCTTCTGAGAACATTTTGTACCACCGATAAACGTTGCTTCGGTCCAAGGTAGCTTCTCCGTATGCCACAGTCAACATTCGGAATGCATCCGCGCACTTAATTTCGTTTTTCACACAAAATTTAATACAGGTTCTTTGATCCATTTTTTTGAATAGGTAAAAATCGAAGACGATCCAAAACACGTGCAAGCAAAGCAGCTGTCAACAATTAACTGAACATTCAAAATGGCCGAGCTTGTCGGCATAAGTGAGAGACATGAGTACCAACATAACGCCACAAAAAATTCGAAATTCGAATATACGTAACCAGCGAAAATTCAAAATTCGCGATATGTTTTGAACACACCTCGTATGTACATAATTGTGCGATTAATCTCTAAAGAGAGTGAGCCGTGACTAATCGCTTTAACCGAAAATTTACTATAATTCGATATACGTAAGTAAATTTTTTATTTTCATAGGGATTTAATTCACTTTTAGTTTTTGTAGCATACTCATAACAGTTCAAAGTGCCGTTTGTCTAGAAAGTGGATTAGTCCTTTCGGGTATAAATGGGTACAATTCGTCTCTCCATATGACATGCTCCAACAAATGTGAACAGAACCGGCATTAGTCGCATCTTCCTTTGAAACTCATCCCGAACGCATCCAAAACTAATCGCACTTCGTGCAGGGCTTATACAATTTTAATTTATGTCCAGCCACTTAACTTAAAATATATACATAAAGTCGAATACATGCGAATACTCTATATTTTATAATTATTGGGAGGCAACAACGAAAACTAAATTTATTGCATTTTCATGAACTTATTCACGTATTGCGCATTTTACGCGAACGTTCGGTTGCAACACGGAGAAAAAGTTCACACATACAGTTGTGTTCAATATAATAGTAGTGAAAGTTAAATCAACTTTTAAAAATTTACATCAAAATTTCAATATTTTTGGGCAGAAAATTTTTGAGTATGCAGTTTTATAGCTCATTCAACTTTAGCATAATAATTTGAAAGTTAGAAGTACCTCAAAATTTCCCCTTAATTTTTTTAATTTTTTTGTCAAGGATGCTGGTTATTTTTTTCAAAATTACAAAATTACTTTTTCTTCATGCGCTGTATGGAAGAAATCACTCAGCACCCTTGACGATAAAAGTTTTGAAAATTCAGCGAAGTTTTTGAGCGAGTTCTGACTTCCACAATGTTACCCTTAAATTAATTGGTCTGCACAACTGCGTACTCAAAAATTTTCTAGAGGCTCTGCAAAAAAATTTGATGGCTATTTTTAAAAGTTTAATTAATTTTCCTGAACTTTGTGTAAACTTTGAAATTTGTTTTTATGTGGTTTCTGTTATGGAATTCGCTATATTTTAAATAAAAACTATCAAAATCACAGCTTCTTTTTATTTCGTAGAACGATATCCATTTTAATTTCACTACTTTTATATTGAACACAGCTGTACATTTGTACAACATAAATGTCATAAATACATGTGTAAGAGGCAAGAAGTGGAAGACAAATTTAATTGCTTAAAATGAATTGCCGCACAATTATAGCTGTTAAAAGTAAGCAAAAAATAAAAACACATGTGTACAGTGGCCAATTAGCAGAAGCATAACAGTCATAAACGACATTGGAATTAGAAGAATGCGCTTTGAATCTCTTAAATTTAGAATTTTTTATTTTATTATTACTAAGATCGCTTTTATACATTTTTAGAAAACGCTCGATCACTTCTGAAACCTAAAATATAAAATTAGTGTTTTTGTTGGGATGTAAGCAATCTATATGTACATTTAAAAAATTTTGTGTGAGTTTTTCAGAGGCTTCCAAACCTGGGATTTCGGTAATCCCTTTTTCGGATTTTTCCTATATACCAGTGCAAATTTGATCAAAAAAAGATAAATTTCTCTGATGAGTGAAGTCTAGCAGCTTCCGAAATGGATCTATAAGAAAAGCTATGACAGTTGTCTCTAAACATTTTTCCTACTCTATTCAATCAAAAAACTTTTAATAATTAATTAAAATGATTATTAATAATTAAAAACAATAATAATTTTCATAAAAATTCAAAAAGTGAAAAATTATTATTCTTGGCCTTGAGCTCGTTTCATGAATACTTGAAAATGTACAGGCCGTAAATCAACAAAAATTGTTGCTATAAAAAAGCAATAACAACAAAACCGAGAGCACACGGTAAGGCAGTTCTGATGATAAAACAGATCTGTCAAAAATCCATCATGATCACACTACTAACTGTCAAATGGCGGAAGTGGTTCATGCATATGGTAAAGAAGAATAGAACTAGGAGTTTAGGTGACATCAAAACCAGCGTATTGTTAGCTTAATGGTTAGCAGTGCGTGCCAAAATTTCTCTGATGAGTGAAGTCTAGCAGCTTCCGAAATGGATCTATGAGAAAAGCTATGGCAGTTGTCTCTAAACATTTTTCCTACTCTATTCAATCAAAAAACTTTTAATAATTAATTAAAATAATTATTAATAAGTAAAAACAATAATAATTTTCATAAAAATTCAAAAAGTGAAAAATTATTATTCTTGGCCTTGAGCTCGTTTTATGAATACTTAAAAAAATGTAAAAGTAATTTTTAATATCGTGTTTTTATGCGGAGATATGTAAGAACTCTCATTGCAAGCATTTTTTTAGGGTTGCCCCCTATTCGAAATTTTTGAACTCAAAAAAATTACTACAGCTCAGTGAAATCTCACAATATTAGTATCAAACTAAAAGAGTTCAAGAAAGCTGTTCGAATGAAATATTTTTCATAAGGTTGCCCTCAGTTTAAAGCGGTAAAACTAGTTTTGTTGTTTTTAAAAAAAAGTAGAATACAAAAAAATGTTCACAATATAGGAGATAAAAAACAAAACAGTACAGTACACAGTAGGATCTATGTAAGTGTTTCTGAATTTTTCAGATAATTGAATTTATAGTTGATTTCTTTTTGTAAATGCATTTGAAATACTTCTTGCCTAAATGTCTGCTGGTTATTTAACGATTATATTTAAGTATGCAAATATGGGTAAAGCTTATATATTCATAACCTGTCATTTTGACCCTTATGCTTCTAAGGCCTTCATATGTAAATATTCCATATCAAAGTAGGCCTATTTAAATACGATAGTAGGCCGTATCGTTCAGCTTATATATTTATATGTACATACTTACATCAAAACAATACAAGGAAAATAAGAATTAGGGTTGCAACCTTCTCAGAAAACTTAGATTATTGACAATTTTTGAGGGGTGTTTCAGATTTTCTTACATACAACAAATTTATTTCGCAAACTTTATATGGAGGAAAATCTAAAACATTCTTTCGAAAAAAATGTTTAAAAGTCAACCTGAATTTTTTCAGCAAGTTTCAAAAGTGAAATTCCCAGTTCGACTGGCGTTAGCAATGACTAGTAAGAAATCCAAAGCACAATTCTTGAAAAAGGGTGGTATAAATTAAGAAGGACATTGCTTCCCACATGGGAAACTGTATATTGCGTGTTCCCGCGACGGCAAAGAGATAATCTCTATAATAATAATAATAATAATAATAATAATAATAATAATAATAATAATAATAATAATAATAATAATAACATATCCCAAACGGATTGCCAACCATATCCCGCCTCACTGGCGCGAGGGGTTGAGAGGCTTTGGTTTGTTAATCTGTCCAGTTAGAGAGGAAGCCTCATCAGCTTAGTAAAGCAGATATAAGATAAATTGCACATTGAAAAATAATTAGTTAACAGAAGAAAAAAGTTTAAAAAATATAGAAAAAAATAATAAAAATCAAACCAAAATAAAGATAAAAGAATAACAATTAGTTGCTATGTATTGAGGATGGAAAGAATAGACTTTTTTATTTCACGAAAAATGGACAAGCGAAATACATTGTGTAAACACAATTATAACCAAAATTCAATTTATTTCAAATATCAGCTATGTATCGTGCGCGCACCAGGATATAGCTAGTATATCTATAAAAACCATCGTCAATGACGCTTTTAGCTGCAAATGTTTACTTTCTTTTGATGTCGAGTAACGTAATCATAACAAGCAAGGAAGTCTAAGTTCGGGTGGAAACGAAAATTATATACCTATTCGTGATCTATTATGGCATACCAATTAACGCAGGTCTATTTTAATACTTTTCAGTTCGTATTATAAAGCCAGTTGATTGTTTTCAATCACAATATTTCTGTTATGAGTTTTCAGTGGTAAATTAATTTATTTGTATATAAATAGCTTCCCCACCAATCATTGCTAACCACATTTTTTAAAAACACCAATACATCCACATTTTATGTTTAAAAAATTGTCGTTCAAATAGACAAACGGACAGACAGACAGACGGAAATGGCTAAATCAACTCAGCCCATGTTGTTGTTGTTGTTGTTGTTGTTGTTGTTGTTAACAGTGCTTCGCCCTGTCATTGTCATCAGGCTCTTCTAACGGAAGTCCGAGGAAACGCACAGTTTTCACAGGGTTGGACCAGAGTGATGTAGGTGTTAGAAGAGTGGGTTCAACTGAACAGGTGAAGAGATGCATGGTATCATGGGGGGTCATACCACATGCAGGGCATGTATTTGGTATGTTGGGGCTCAGTCTGGATAAGTAAGAGTTTAACCTATTACAATATCCAGAGCGAAGTTGTGCCAGTATGACTCTAGTCTCCCTCGGAAGTACACGCTCCTCCTCAGCCAATTCAGGTGGTTGGGTATTAATAACGGGATTCACAGGCCGAGATCTGAGAGATCGGTCTACCGACTCGGTGTGGAGGTTATTTAGAGCCCGTCTATGGTTCCGCAGATCAAACGGCAAAGAGATATGATGACGGATCTCATCGTAATGCTTACGGAGATGTCTCCTTATGTCTCTGGGGGCGGTGCTACATCCAAAAGATGTCGGTTTGGATGACTAGGTTTATGACAGTTCAGAAGGAACTGTCTACTCAAGAGTTCCGCATGCTCTTGAACATTGAGCAATTTTGAATCTTGATGGAGGTGAGGCTCAGATGGCATAAGCAGGCATCCCGTAGCAGTTCTGATGGCGGTGTTTTGGCAGACTTGCAATTTCCTCCATTTTGATGCCAGAAAGATTTGGTGACCATATAGGCGCAGCATAGTCATTAACCGGCCGGCCAATAGCCTTATATGTAGCAAGCAATGTTTCTTTGTCTTTTCCCCAAGTACTGCCGGCCAGTGAATTGAGGATCTTATTGCGGCTCTGTACCTTTGAGGCTATTGCGGCGGCATGACCAGCGAAGGTGAGGCCGTTGTCAAATGTCACACCCAAGATTTTTGGGTGTTTGATAGTAGGTAGAGGTACTCCGTCTACGTGGACATTTAACTCTTGCCCCATCTGCGCATTCCATGTGATAAACAGGGTCGCCGTAGATTTAGTCGGAGATAGGGTCAGATTTCGCGCGGTGAAGAAGCTGGAAAGGTCATGGAGGTAGCTGTTGATTCTAATATAGAGTTCGTCAATGGAGGGACCCTTGCCCGAGGCCATTATCGTGCAGTCGTCAGCGTAGGAAACAAAAGAGACTCCCTCTGGTGGGGGGGAGAAGTCTCGAAATATAGAAATTAAACGAAAGGGGAGAGAGACCACTACCTTGCGGCACCCCTTGTTTTATTCTTCTTGGTCTAGATTTCTTGTTCCTAAATTTGACTGTTGCCTGTCGACCATTGAGGTAATTAGCGGTCCACCTCTTAAGGCCGGCAGGGAGCGGTGTCTCATCCATATCTCGGAGGAGTGTGGTGTGATTGACCGTGTCAAATGCATTTGACAAGTCAAGTGCCACGAGAACCGTTCTATGGTTTGTTGGATGTTGATTCAAACCGTTGTTAATCTGCGTTGTAATGGCGTTCAAAGCGGATGTCGTGCTATGATTTTTGCGGAAACCATGTTGATGATCGGCCAATTTTAGATTTGTAACGAAGTAAGGAAGCAGAATGGACTCTAGTAATTTCACTACCGGCGAAAGGAGGGATATCGGACGATAAGACTCTTCTAGGTTCGCCGGCTTCCCTGGTTTTAATAGGGGAATTACAATCGCTTGTTTCCATATCTCAGGTATAACGAAGGTAGTTAGAGAGAGATTAAAGAGAGCCGCTAAATAACGCTGTCCTTCGTGGCCAAGGTGTTTGATCATCTTCATGGCGATTCCGTCGGGTCCGATGGATTTTGAGGCTTTGGCCTTCACTATGGCTTCCTTAACCTCTGCGACTGAGACGGCAATGGGCGCAGTAGAATGTTTGTATTTGCGCGCACGTCGGAAGGCTCTTCTCTTAGTCCTATCCGCAGGTGGATGCATTATTAGCAGCCGGCAAAAGGAGCTCGCGCATTTCCTGGCGTCCGATTTGACGCTGCCGAAAGCAATGGCGACCTTGTCTTTGTATTTGGATAGGGCCTTGACAGTCGACCATAGTTTGCCGACTCCGCCGGAGAGGTTGCAAGTCTCGATCCGCGCTCGTTATGGAGATGTCTGGCGAACTGTGACAGTTACCTGCCACCCTGGTGGGGGCATCTCCATTGACTGTACAGAATGCTGAGTTATCTATTTGGTCTGCAATTGCGTGTTCTCTGCTGTCTGCTGGCAAGTTGGAGTGCCAGAGATCGTGATGCGCGTTGAAGTCGCCTAGGATTAGATAAACTCAGCCCATCGTCCTGATTATTTCTGTATACTTATTGATGGGATCATCTCTTCTTCTTCTCATACTTACAAACATTTCTGTTCATGGAAGGTATGAAAATCAAAAAAGATATATAACTTATCTATTGCAGTGGCGTATTACCTACTTGCCCGGATATATAATATTGCTTGTGTGTTATCCGATTTGCCTAAATGCAGGAGTATACTACCTACCATTGAGAAGCAGCTGACGAATTTTCATAGAAATATCTAGTTCAAGCTACAAGCAATCCCCTTTGAAAATTACAGAATTTTTATGCGGAAAAGTGGGCGGTGCCACGCGTACTTCCCCAAAATCCACACAATTTTTTTTCGGTAGAGTTTTGTTTGAAAAGCTTATTATGTGTGCAAGATGTTATTGATATAGGTTACATATTTATAGAGATAACGCGTTTTACATTTTACAAACAAATGTTTCAGAACTATGTTAAAATAAAAACTGGACGTGGCCGTTGACCGATTTAGCCCGGTTTTACAACAAACTTTTACCTTTATATATTCAACATTTTCGCCAAATATCGTTCCCATAAATCAATTACTGCAGGAGTTGTGGCATAAAAAGTTTTGTGGAATAATCTACTATAAAAAGGGCGGGGCCAAGACCTTTTTCGAAAATTTATATATTTCGACTTTCTTCGTTCACGTACACTTTAAAGTGACATATAAATAATATAAAGGTTTTGTACGCAAAGTTATTACCTATTAAATATATCTATCATACTTTTCAAAATCTTTCGTATAAAAGTGGGCGTGGACCTTAACCGATGTCGCCCATTTTTTCCGTAACATTCCTTGTATAAATATAAATATGTGTGCTAAAGCTCGTTTCGATATCTTGAACCGGTTTTGATTTATGATTAATAATATTTCTAAATTTGACTTAATCAAAAGTGGGTGGTGCCAAGCCTATTTTCAAAAATTTCTTGAAAATTTTATTTTCTGCCTTAACGATAATTGAGACAAAATGTTATCCTTATAAGTGTATTATGTACTGAATTATCACTAATTTTGTATTTTCGAAAATGTTCTATTTATAAAAAGTGGGCATGGCTATCATCCGATTTCGCCCAGTTTAAATAGCGCGCGGAGATGAGTTCCAAGGAACCTGCATACCAAATTTCATTAAGATATCTCAAAATTTGCTCAATTTATCGTGTTAACAGACGGACGGACAGACATGGCTTAATCAATTTCTTTTTTCCTCCTGAACATTTTGATATATATAAGTTAGTATCTATCTCGATCCTTTCATGCCGTTACATACCACTTTTAGGCAACTAAAGTTAATATACCTTGTTTGCGTCGCACTACTAGGTATAAAAAAAGTTTTACAAAACACCCGCGGAAAATGGCGCTACAAAACTAAAGCACTATAAAATATTTATGGGACAAACACAGTTTTTTGTTTCCTTGTTTCGTGGCATGTCCGTGGCTCTTTATGGCAAGTTCAGATCAGCTTGGCATTCTGTCTATTAGTCAAGCAAAATATCTTGTGATATACTTCGCCATGCTAATTCAAATTGTCTGAATATAAAATTTTTGTTATTCAAACTCCTATTTTCCATCAACTCTCTGATCGTTTGAATAGCACGGATCATGGTTATACTTCGACATTATTAGGCCTAAATAATTCTTTGAATGAACTTCCTATATGTTTCGGCAGATTGTCTTTCTAATAGATCCACCTCAAAGGCATTTGTTCCTCCACAAGAATCTTGGGACCTTGAAGCCCCTTATTTCCCTTTTATGAGAAATCAAATGGGTTTTAAAGCTCCGAAGCAATTTAAGCGGTCTTACACGTTGTTCCTACATGAGGTTGGGTATCCGAAATTATTTTATAAAACTTCTTCTGGAACCAAGAAGAAATCTTTTTAAGCTAAGAACGAGCACCCGGTCTTTACTATTCAGCGTTTTTCGTGGAAAACTATCTCCCTGTGCAGTACTTATAGAAAAAGTTGATATGTGAAAAATGATGTTTGGAATATTTCCAAATATATCGGCGTGGCTATCGTGAGTTACGATTTCGCAATTCTATGGTTTTTAGAGCAGATTTGGTGCTTTGTTTGATTTTAAGTTCAAGTTTTTTAGTTAACCTGAGAATTAGAATTACCAGTTTTCTTGCTTCATATTTCCAATAACTCATATGTGACCTTTTTAATAAAACCAAACACAAAATCTGAAACTTGCACATAGAATTTTTTTTAATATTTAGCAGAGGGACTTTGGTGCTTTAGTTTTGTCGTACACTGAATTATATATCTATTCGATTCCTTTATTCCCCTACAAAAAAATTTTGTGAGAAAAAAATAATAATCCAAGCTGTACTAGTACAGCTGTGTATAACTTCGATTAACCCAGGGCCAACTAAGGTAAAAGGTAAAATTTAGTTTTCTTTACTTGGATTAACATTTTAATTGGCAATTTCAACTTGTGAGCTACTTAACCTCAATTCATTTTCTTTCAGAACATACAATATTAAATTTATTGAACAAATTTATAAAAATTAACATTGAAATAAGTTTAATCTTCTCAAATAAGTATGCGTAGTATTTCATATGTCATATACAAAGAAATTAATAACAACATTAAACAGTGCTAACAAGAACTCATTGCACACAATCAAAAATTTTCTGTTGAGCAACTTTTTAATTACGTTGCAAAATACTCGCTCTGTGCACATATCCACAGTAGCTTTCAGTGAATGCATCTCAATTAAGAATTGATTTAAAAAGACAACGCCAGTTGATTTGACTGGAACTGAAATTTTAATACACTCCTGCTGCATCAACGCATAAATATTTTAATCGCATTACCGAATATGCGACCGCTTACGACTAAAGGAATTCTCGCAGAATAACCTATGGGCCATAATTATTTTTAACTCTTTTCAGATTGTGCATATGTACAACGTTTAAACATTAAAATATGTACATAAACCGTGGCTTAAAGTAAAGAGAAACTACAGAACATCAAAAATGATTAAATTCTTGGTATAAGTGCATTAAGTCTACAAATTAAAGGCAAATTCGTATAAAAGATGAATCGGAGGAACCAACATGGCGCAGATATGAAAAGAACGAGAGATCGCAATTAAAAATCCATTAATAAAAGTCTGCACATAAGGACATACAGACATACATATAATTTACATTTTTACAAACACAACTACAATAAAAGGCAGCGTCATACTATTTTATGAATTTGCATATTCGTACTTGTGGACGAAAAAGATTTATACGTGAAAACGTGCTTACAATCAAATTAGCTGGTTGCAAATTAATGCGTAACTATTTTGAGTAGCATGCCCAACTAGCAGCCATTCAAAGAATTCATTTATTTGCAAATAACGATTTTTTATAAAATGAATGCAATCAATTTTTGAAATAAGGATTAGAAATAATTTTGTAATAATTAATACTAATTTTGAATATTTCTTCGGCGAATGCATCCAAATATTTTCCTCGAATTATAAGTATAATTTATAGCCAAGAAAGACGATTGGACGTTGTTGGAAAAAGTCAGGCGATGTACATCATCGCATACTACAATAGTTAAGTGAGACTAAAGCGATCATGGATATCTCCATAGAAAGTGTCACACATTTGATTGTTGATTTATTTAATTATTGATTTTTTATTTATTTATTCATTCATTTATTTATTTATTTGTTTATTTATTTATATATTTATTTATTTATTTATTCATTTATTTATTTATTCATTTATTTATTTATTCATATATTTATTAATTCATATATTTATTCATTCATTCATTTATTTATTAATTCATTTATTTAATTATTTATATATTTATTTATTTATTCATTTATTTATTTATTTGTTTATTCATTTCCTTATTTATTTATTTATCAATTCATTTATTCATTTATTTGTTTATTTGTATATTTATTTATTTATTTAGTCTTTTATTTGTTTTTTTTTTTTATATTTACTTATTTATTTATTCATTTATTTTTTTACTTATTTATTTATTTATTCATTCATTAATTTATTTATTTATTAATTTACTTATTTATTTACTTATTTATTCGTTTACTTATGTATTTATTTATTTATCTTAAATCGACACGAACTCAAAGCGGTCGACTAATAGAAAATATGAAACGTGTTATTATAATACGGAAAGTACTATTAAGTACATAAAATATTATAAAAGGATAATCAACAAAACAAGTTCATACTTTAATTTTAACAGATTGTTGAAATCGCACAGACTAGATATGACAAATAGTAACTGAATGGTAGGAGAGGCCGTGTCTCCAATCCACCCTCTCATTTGATGGCATCAAATAAAAAATTAATGTATGGTGCGATATCCAACAGGTATATCATCATACCACGGTTGCTGATTTATCGTTTAAAACGGTTAGTAAAGATCTATCAATTAAGAAAATGGAGTCAGCGGTATCAAACTTGTATTATGATAATTGAAATCCTGACACAAACAACGGGTTAAACCTGACCTAATCAATTAAGTTTATGAAGTAAGAGCTTATGGTTCAGCTTTGCTTAAGTCCGTGTAGATCACGGCTGCGTTTTTTAACAGTTAAAAATCCGTCCGTAACAAATGAGATGAACTCGAATACGCTGGTAGTAGTCCACAAATCGACAACAATAATCTAATTGCTTAGTGTAATGAAGATAAGTCGAAAGGCCGTCTAGCACTTTAGCTGATATTTTATGAGAACAGCCGCATTATGTAGTGCAATAAAACGTATGCCTTTCAATTCCCTTTTTATGCGTTTTTTGGCGGAACAAAAACACACGGGTCATTCTTTGAATTCAACAACGGCTTATTTTTTCATCCAAAAATTAATTAATAAAAATCCCCCAGAGAACAAGTAAAATGTCTGACATTCATGTCAGGATTATTCTAAAGCTACAGGGTGGCTGATAAATTTTGCTACATTAAGAAACTCAAATAATTTTTTTTTCGGTGTATGGAATTAATTTCTCTTTTATTCATGTTAAAGCTCATTAAATTTTATTAAATATAGCTTAATTAGTTTTAAAAATAATGGAATTTAAATTCCCCCCCTGCTCGTCGATGCATGTGCGGCATCTTACCAAAAAGTTGTTCATTACTGCTTGGAGAGTTGAGACAGGAATAGCCGCAATTGTTTCTCGAATGGATTGCCTTAGTTCATTCAAATTTGTTGGTTTTGCTTTGAAGACTTCCTGTTTGCAATAACCCCACAAGAAAAAGTCAGGTGCAGCAAGGTCAGGCGACCTGGGTGGCCAACGGAATGTGGAGTTTCTGGATATCAGCTTATTGGGAAATTTTCGTCGCAATTCTGTCATAACAGGTTGGGCTATATGAGGAGCTGCACCATCTTGCTGAAACCACACAGAGTTGAAAGAAATTCTCATTCGGCGTGATTCTGGATAGAAAAACTCTCTCAACATGCTCAAGTAACGGTCTCCAGTAACCGTAACGGTGTGACCGTTTTCTTCGAAGAAGTAGGGCCCGACAATGCAGCGTGATGAAACTGCACACCACACTGTGACACGAAGTGGATGCAATTCCGTCTCATGGAGTATCTGTGGGTTGGAAGCACTCCATATTCGACAATTTTGTTTGTTTATGTTGCCGTTTAAATCGAAATGGGCCTCGTCAGACATGAAAAGACAGTTCAACATGTTTCCATCCTCTTCCACCATTTGAAGCATCTTCTGGCAAAATTCCAAGCGAATCGGCAAGTCTGCAGCGTTCAGTTTGTTGGCCATTTGAATTTTATATGGGAATAAGTCCAAATCTTTGTGCATAATTGACTGTAATGACTGTCTGCTTACACCCATTTGAGCAGATAAGCTTCTTGTCGAAACACGTGGATTGTTTTGTATGGCAGCAGCTACAGCAGCGATTGTTTCCTCCGTTCGAACTGAAGGGTTTCGATGGTAAGGTCTTCTGTTGACTGTCCCATGCTCGGCAAAATTGTTTACAAGTCTTATTATGGTCCATCTGCTGGAGGATTGCCGCCAAACGTGCGCCTATACTCTCTTTGAACCGAAACTACGGACTCCAGTGCGTGATAGCGGCGGACAATCCAAATTCTTGTTTCAGTATCCCAGTTATCCATTTTTGTTAAATATAAAAGTCAATCTGTGAAAACCATCTTCGGTTTATCTTTTTCCTCACTGCCATCTTGTTTGAAAGCAGCTAGAGACTGTGCATTTCCATTGTGAAACTAAACTAAATAGCACAAACTTTGTCGTTTAGGGACTAGTTCGATTACAATCAAAACAATCTATCTGTAAACTAATATTTTTGTTGACTAGTTTGGTATTTCCCTGCAGGGTATTTGCAAGAAGTTGCATGGCGCATGCTTTATTGTGCTGCTCAAAGTTCAGAAGCGAGCGGAAATGAAATAAATTTTACAATATATTTATTTATGCCAGTTCAGCCTTCCAATTCAACCACTTAACATGCACAATTCAGCATTGTTCCTTTACATTTCGTTGGTATTGAGAAAACATTTAAAGGACATGAACAACTTTATAATAATCATTTATCGCACTTTTGGTTGTTCTTTTATGAGACCAAAAGTGCGAATAATTAAAATTAAAAAGTCATACGTACCCCGACATCCCTACATACGAGAACGCAGTTGTGCTCTTTATTGATATATTAATAATCTTATTATATACTGTTTTATTACCTTCTAAAATTTTGCAGAATTCGAGACAGAAATGACATAACTAGAAAACCCGACCATGCTTGGTTGCGTCTCTAAACTTACCATAGACTGAATGCGGTTTAAATCGTTATATCTCCGAAACCAGTTGGGTTTGCCACCACAGACATAAGTCAAGATAGCTGCCTGCTTGGTTTCAATCAAATTAACGATTGACTCTCTTTTAATAATTATATATATAATGGTTTTACATTTGTATCAAAAATGAACATTGGCAAAATGAATATATGAATGACATGAATAGAGAATACAAGAAATAGAAAACATGGCGGATCAGATCAAGTTACTGATGACAGGATATGGAACCTAATCACATCGCTGATTACAACACTCTTTAGCATTTTTCGTTTGACACATTTTCGGTCATCCTAGTCCACACATTGGTCGATAATTCCGAAACCGATCGAGTTATCGAAATAAAAGATATCTTAAATGTATATTAGACGTCTAGAAATACAATAGTGAATTTCATTTAGCAGTGTTGGAGCGATACGCGACCAAACATTCGACAGGCAGAAAACCTTAAAACGGTTGGTTTTAATCCATTGGCTTAATAACGAACCGTCGTATAAATTTTTATCGGACATCGACAAACATCTACGTTATAAGGTATACTCTTGTCACATTGCCTTGGGCTCAAATATCTTAAAGAAATCTAAGTGTTCTACAACATCATTTGGAGGAGCCGCATAAGATAAGCAGAGAAAAGAGAAATCAGACAAAACATTCCATATCAAGATCCTATTTGCTAATTTTTTATTTCCGCTTTCATACGAAAACTCCCATGTAAGTTGTTTTATATTAACAACTACAACGAACCTGCGCACGCCGTTCGAGCTCAAACGAAGTTTCTTGGCAGCAAAGGTCTTCAACTATGAAGCCAGTGTTGCTTCAGGAGGCAGTTGGTTCTTTTCGTGGTAATTTCAGGATAGGTTTAGGGAATATTTTGAGAGTTTTCCAGAACCATTTCGGAATGGTTTTAGGGATGATATTAGAACTTTTTTTGGGGCCATTTTGATGTTGTTTTAGAGATCATTGTTGGACTTCTTTAGAGTAATTTTTGGACATTTTCTGGACTACCTTTTTTCGGGTAATTTGTGTATTGTTTTCGGGACTATTTTTCAACCATTTCTAAGATTTTTCGGGGTAGTTTCCATGAAAAATTCCCAGAATGGTTCGTGAATAAATTCCAAATGTTGATTTACATATTTTGTTTTGTTGATTTTCCGACAGGGTGGAAATTTAATGTATATTGGAACGATTTTCCATCAACCCTTGTCATATTTGGTTTTGTAACAAACCGGTTTCGACGTTCCTCCATCCTCAGTTATAACGCAACTAAACACTGAGGATGGCGAAGGCCGAATCCGGTTTGTTACAAAACCAAATTTGACAAGGGGTGAGGGAAAATCGTTCCAATATACATCAATAATTCTTTGGTTTACTCGAAAGCGGTGCTTACCGTCATTAGCGGTAAAATCAGCCAATTGTATGAGGTCTATTTAGCCTAAGCTATTTGCACGATTTTGACTGCGTTTTATTTTATTTTTTTTTGTTTTTATAAAATCTATTTTGAAAACAAAAGCAAAAATGTCTGTGTTGTTTTCTTTTTTTGTGAAAAAATTTGAAGTTTTTGATTGAGTTCTCACTGTTAAGCTTTGGTTTTCTCGGAAAAGTTTGCCGGAATGTAATCCATTCGGTAGGCATGCCAACCATATTTGGCCACAGATTCCCTAATTCACTATCCCATTACTTAATCTGCCACTTGTTCGTGTTTTATTGTTTTTGAGTCCGGATAATATTATTAACGATTTTGTAGAGTTAAAAGGCAGAGCATAGATTGCAGTATCATGTAATCATCATATATATTATTTCTGTAAGGTCTTTTTGTGTTAGTTCCTAATTTTCTGCTCTCATTTGGAACCAATATTAATAAATAAGGTATCGTTTTAAAGGTGGGGGTTAGCTCTACATGCAAAGCCATGTTTTAATTAGCGGAGTGCTTTTGTTTAAACGTATTTTATAAAAATGAATTCTTTAATATAAACGATTGTGAATGCACAAAAAAATCAATTTGTACTGCACCGCTATTGTGACTGTGACATTCATATGCCTCGCGACATCTACATTTGAATATTAAGACTGAACAGTGCTAGAATTAAAGGCATTGCGAATAGCACAGCGCTCAACCCACTGCGAGCGCGCCACCTACACTTGAACATTGCTAAAATAAGTGAATAGGACTGCGTTCACATTGGGTCCTAAACTCGAGTTAAAGGGACATTTTTTGAGTTAATTCATATTGATGTTGTCAGTCAACTCCAGTTTATGGCTCAATGTGAATGTAGTAAAAGTGGTGGAATTTCAAATAGCTGTTTGCGCATATTTGTATAAATTTTTGTGGTCTCACAACAAGTGTAGCTGAAAATCTTTTTTATAATTCGAGAAAAAGGTTTGACAAATCCTGGACCTGGACTAATAAAAGGTTTCAAACCATTTTTGTTTTTTTTTTTTGCGCAAGGAGCGCTCGGGTCCAGCTAGTACAGAATTAAAATCGTTTCCCCAACTCACGTACGCTCTGTAGCCTGATCACAACTACACCTGGTTTATTCTTCAGTTATCTGCATTTCGAATCTTGAAAAATTGTTGAACATTAATCTATCTGCCAGCATCCCTATTATTTTAACTAGCACTGTACGTGATCCGTTAGTCTATTCTATCTAATCCAACCCAATTTTCCTTGTAGTAATCCTTTTACATTTATATTCACAGGCCACGCAAGTCGATTCACTGCCAACCAGTAATGCGCACCTCCACCCAGGCAGAAGCAAAAGAACGAAAGTAAACACTGAGGATGACGGAACGCCTAAGCCGGTTTGTTACAAAACAAAATTTGACAAGGGATGAAGGAAAATCGTTCCAATATACATCAAAAAGCCGTGCTCTTTTGTAAACTCTCTATCCAAACATTGCACAGTTTAAAAATAATGTAAACCGACGTTTTATAAACGTTTTAAGTACCTAGTCTTCTTCTACTAGAACATATGAGCATACTCATTATCCTTTATCTTTATTAGCCATTCTCTAATACATTACAGTAGCACATCCTAATCCCGTACTGAGGATATACTTCAATGAAAAATTTATATCGGAATGCTTACTATGCATGAGTCTTACTTCACCATACGCAATCTCTAGGCACAATGGCTTTGCAGCAACAAACTTGTGCTGCAATCGAGAATTTGAAAAGCCTCAATAAACTGATATTAAGTATTTCACTAAAATTTTTTAGAAAAGAGTTGATTTGTGTTAATCGAAAAGGCAAACCCACATGGCCTAACCCGCCTAATGAAAACGTCCAACACTACTCCAGCCAGTTATAACCGAAAGCAAAATTTTCTATTCTTAAACTAATATGATAGTAATAGAATGCAGAATAAGAATTTCTAAACCATATTTTCCAATTGAAAAATATTCGCCAGTAATAAATTGTATATTTCGTTACGCATATTTCAACTCAATGCCAATAAGCAAAGCACATTCACCATAGACTTACCTATAAAATATTTCAAGGGGGGAGTCCAACTTTTTCTTTCTGCTTGGGTCTTCCATCGGAGTGGTGGTGTTCCTCTTCCCATGCTTCCTATTATGGGTGCCTATAAGAATACCTTCTGGGCCTGAGAATCTTCATTCATTCCCTAAACATGTCCTAGCCAGCAAAGGCGATGGGTTTTAATTCGTTGAAGTGATCATTAAATCTGCTGTGGTACTTGCAGTCGCCAACGCTTAGAGCTTCATAGATATTTCGAAGAACCCTTCCCTCGAATACAGAGCCTGCTCCATTGAGTTTAAAACAAGTGTGATATGTTTTTTGTCACTGCACATCAAAATTGTCATTGTTCACATCTAGAACACTTCAATATGGCAACGCATCCGGTTCAAAGCGAACTCCTATCTTCTAACGAATGATAGAAAGAGATGCAGGATGAGACCAATATAGAATATAAAAAACAGGGGACCAATTGTCTTGCCGCAGATGTCACACTTGACATGGTACACAATGGCCTGCTCATCATACGGAAGGCTACGATAATTGGGTTATGGAATGTAATTTTCGTTCGTCGAGAGAGGAAGTAAAGTTAATAGCCTACTTGTAAGAAGTAAAAATTGCTTGCAAGAGTGATTCTTTGTTTAACTTCTAGGCTGACATTGTATCGGTTTTAATGTTGACACGCGAAGTCCTTTATGTACTTCGTTTTATCCTTGTTCGCCGCAAAATCCAAGCTCGTCAATTCGGGGGTGGTCCGCCCAATCAACACACCTCTGTATCCGTCTCTGCCACACACAAGTGCAAACTCAAACCACATGCATATTTATGCTATTTATAAAAGTACTTTTGTGTATGCCCTGCTGTCTACTGGAATTACCATTTCGAAATAATTTTTTATCATAACCAAAAATTTATGGTTTTCACTGTTTGTATGTGCGTATTCATTGTCGGTCGAAGGCAAAATTTTCTTGGGCATTTTGCCGGGTGTTGCAATTTTGTGGTGTGCAGTAAAGCACATTTACACCACGTAAATTATCTCAAAATGAAAAGCATTGCATTAGAGCATCGATGACTTTGGATTGTGTCTCATAGAGGCCAACGAGACAGATGTACTTAGATCTTTATATAATACTGCATGAGTATATATGCTTGTAAGCCACTCATGTGCATGCCCTTTAGTAAAACTATTTGGAAAATATCCCAGTTTATAAATTGATCCTTTAGAGTGATATCAAGCTAGTAAAAAATATGCCAGTTTTGCTTCAAAAAGAAAACGAGAGGACCTGGAGTGCAGAAAGACATTGTTCAGTGGAACACAAGTGAAATGTTTGGTATCCGCAAAACCACAAAACTATTTCCACTACCTGTTTTAGGCAGACTCCGAATGGCATCTGCAAAGACAGGTAAATTTTACGCTCGGAAGTTAGTGGACGACTGCTATCCTGTTTTTAAACAACTTTTCTGAAACCACTTTTGATGTTACCTGTCCCGGCACTTGATTTTGGGACCGTCGGTGTGGTAGGCCAGCATTTTACTACTATTGTGGTGTCACGTTGGCTTCCAAAAACACCAACTACTTGCATAAGAAAAAGTCCGTACCTTACGATTTGCACTTGGAATTGGTAGTATACGAGTATGTATGGTACCTTGCTACTAAAGTTGCTTTGTCTGCGAGGTACTTTTGTCCTTTCATTCATATATACAGACATATGTTTCAAATAGTGTTAAGTGTTTCTGCATTTCCATTTAACCGCTCGTACTGTTTCTATTTGGTTTTGTTTTATTTTGCTTTTGGATATATGTGGTTTTAGAAAAAACTAGAAAACTTGTCGATTATTTTGTCTTGCTTCTGCTACAACATGCAGCTGACACAGTGTGTATATAAGCTGAATGACAATAGGAACATTTTTAAAAACTAAACTACGCCTTCTTCTTGAAATTTAAAAACATAGAAAGTTATTCAAACCTATTCAAAAATTAATTTTCAATTGCATTTTATTTACCCATTTCGCTCTTTTTTATTTCCTTTTACTTTATTTTATTTCATTTTCTTTTATTTTATTTTATTTTATTTTATTTTACTAAATTTTTTTATTTTATTTTATGTTCTTTAAATTCAATTTATATTATTTTAATTTACTTTATTTAATTTTTGTTTTACTTTATTTTATTTTATTTTAATTTATTTTGACTTATTTTATTTTGCTTTATTTTATTTTCCTTTTTATTATTATTGCTGTTTCCGACAGGGTAGAAGTACGAATGGAACGAGTTAATTTTTTTTATTTAATTTTTTTTTCTTGTCTTTTCTTTTCATATCTTTTCTTTTCTTTTATTTGATTTTATTTTATTTCATTTTACTTTTCTTTTATTTGATTTTATTTTATTTCATTTTATTTTATTTTATTTTAATTTATTTCATTTGAGTTAATTTTATTTGTTTTATTTCGTTGTATTTTATTTTATTTCTTTCATCTTATTTCACTTTCTTTTTTTTTATTTTATTTAATCTTTTTTTTATTTTATTTTATTTAATTTTGTTTTTATTTGTTTTATTTTTTTTATTTTATTTTATTTTATTCTATTTTATTTTGTTTTAATTTATTTTCTTTTCTTTTCTTTTCTTTTCTTTTCCTTTCTTTTCTTTTCTTTTATCTTACTTTATATCTTATTTATTTTGAATGGCACTGTAATATTAACTTAACCTGACACACTGTGCCATTTCAAAAGTGAAAGAAACTTTAAAATAATTTTATGTACATACGTTTAGATGCTGTCGAAGCTTAGCATCAAAGTTATACATTTTACTTCTATCACTATTGCATTTCCTTTAAAAATACATTTATCAGAATACTAGGTTGGAATAAAAACTTGGCTCTAGCACTCTCAAATCATATACTTTACATACCAAGGAAGCATACCAGTACTGCTAGCCCATTGAATGCATGACGCTCATACGAAACATACGTATTTTGAAAATTTTAATTTAACATAAAACAAACGAAGCCCAGCAAAAGTGCCGCAGTAATTTGGTTTGAAACAAAGTTTAGAGACAAACACCGTAAAAGCCATAGAAGAGGAGTGCGTTGGCTTTAAGTACTACTTGGCATTGCCTATGAATGTCACATACTCGTAGTTATACAAGGTGGCGCAAAAGTAAGCTTCCGATGTTCAGCATATCGGTTGTGGCACGTGCAGTGTGTGCTTTTGCACCGTCTTGTTGGAACCACATGTTTTCCAATCCCATTTCATCAAGTTGCGGCAAAAAGAACTCGTTGATCATTGCTCTGTAGCGCTCACCATTCACAGTAACCGTTTGGCCCCGACCGATTATTGGTCAAATAAATAGTCAGCAATATTCCGCGTTCTGGAGCACTGTAGCGTAACATTGTTTATTACCATGTATTTCGCATGTGTTTACTACACAAATGTCAAAACAGAACTGACTTTAGGGGCCAATCGCAAAATTTATAGCATTTTCTGATAGGAGGATGACTTTTGCGCCACCTTGTACATGTATATGTGTGTTTTCAAGCAGTTTTGTATACCCACACACATAAACCCAGTTGACTACTTATGAATGCCTCAAGTAAGACCCACATAATATTGGATTTGCGGTGCTTATGTGGGTGCAAGTGCGTCCCGCTTTTGACTGCTTCTGTGTTACGCTGCATGTTGCCAATGAAAAATGAAAAATTCATTATCACTAATTAAATAAAACAACATTACTGGTAAAATATGACTTACTAAGCAATAAATAAATCGGAAAAAGCACACTAATGTATAATCGTAAATCGTTTATTCTTTTTTTGGAATGCAAATGTCTGTACCGCTGAGGACTGGAACCATGTTAAAATAAAGTAGCTGGGCAACCGAGCTTTGTTAAAACGCAGCATTAACTCAATTTCCCTATTTTAAATTCCATATTAATGACATTGGTTATGAACAGATATTGCAAATTAAAGAGCATGTAGGTACCGCCGATTTTTGGGCAAAAATTAGAAGCAGCCCACGACCAACTGAAGGAGAACCTCAGCATTATAATTTTTATTTTTCACTAAAGAAGTAATAATCTAAGACATTTAAGTGAACTAGTTTGATAGCTAGGACAATGGAAATAACGCCAATTGACACTTTTTCTCCTTGCGAAATGGAAAAAAAAATCAATTGACACTATTTCTCTTTCAAACATTTCATTATCACATTTTCACGGAGGTGCGATATTTTACATCGCGTGATTGTTTTTATCGAAATTCTCACTGTGTAGTATATGAATTTTAAAAAATCTAAAATGATAACTTTCTAAATTTTAGAATATGGTTTGAATTTAAAATATTCTATGGTGTGATTTTCGAAACTGTTTAAAAAGCGGGGCAGGGGAAAATTTGGACCTTTTTACCTGTCATCATACATTAGACTAGACCAATTAATAAAATTTGCTTTGTTCTTATTTTCAATACTGCAAAGGTTTCAGACCTTAATATTAATTTTAAACAAAATTTTTTATCGGTTTTTTATTAATTTTGCAGGAGAGCAAAAAACCTGAGTATAGCATTTGAAGTAGATATCGAGCCTTTCAGGGATTTCAATATTTCTGTTTATTTTAAACTATCTCACAAAATATCACAACTGCAATACGTACCATTACAAAAGAACAGCAAAGGCAATTATGATTTAAGTAACATTTTGCCTTAAATTGTTTTACATTTGTAAACTAAAAAAACTTCTCCTGTAAAATTTGATATTTGTTGGTCACACTAACAACACCTTAACAACTATAGCTTTTTTCCATGAGTGTAACCTGCAATATAAATTGGATATACACAGCTGAAAGCCATTTCTAGTAATGGGATCAATTAGATTTTTATACCTTTCATGAACCAGAAATGGCATTATAACTTTGGTCAGCTGTTTGTAAGTATGAGAAGAAGAAGAGATAGACCCACCAGAGATAGACCCACCGAAATGATCAGGGCGATGAGCTGAGTGGATTTAGCCATGCCTGTCTGTCCGTCTGTCTGTTTCTACGCAAACTAGTCCCTCAGTTTTTGAGATATCTTGATGAAATTTGGTATGGAGCCGCCATTTTACATTTGATTAATCATTTGTCGGAATCAGCAAGATCGGAACAATACAATCGATAGTGTCGATAAATGGGTTTTGGGCCATAAATTTTGCAAATAAAAAGCTAGGAACGTTGCAAACATTTACGTTTGGTTTTGTACTTATAATATACTAGAGGGACCGGCAGACTTTGTCCTGCCCAGATATTTACCTGAATGGATCTAGAAATATTGGCTTTTCCTATCCCTATCATTATCTCTATCCCTATCCCCATCCCTATCCCTATCCCTATCCCTATCCCTATCCCTATCCCTATCCCTATCCCTATCCCTATCCCTATCCCTATCCCTATCCCTATCCCTATCCCTATCCCTATCCCCATCCCTATCCCTATCCCTATCCCTATCCCTATCCCTATCCCTATCCCTATCCCTATCCCTATCCCTATCCCTATCCCTATCCCTATCCCTATCCCTATCCCTATCCCTATCCCTATCCCTATCCCTATCCCTATCCCTATCCCTATCCCTATCCCTATCCCTATCCCTATCCCTATCCCTATCCCTATCCCTATCCCTATCCCTATCCCTATCCCTATCCCTATCCCTATCCCTATCCCTATCCCTATCCCTATCCCTATCCCTATCCCTATCCCTATCCCTATCCCTATCCCTATCCCTATCCCTATCCCTATCCCTATCCCTATCCCTATCCCTATCCCTATCCCTATCCCTATCCCTATCCCTATCCCTATCCCTATCCCTATCCCTGTCCCTATCCCTATCCCTATCCCTATCCCCATCCCTATCCCTATCCCTATCCCTATCCCTGTCCCTATCCCTATCCCTATCCCTATCCCTATCCCTATCCCTATCCCTATCCCTATCCTTATCACTATCCCTATTCCTATCCCTATCCCTTTCCCTATCCCTATCCGTATCCCTATCCCTATCCCTATCCCTATCCCTATCCCTATCCCTATCCCTATCCCTATCCCTATCCCTATCCCTATCCCTATCCCTATCCCTATCCCTATCCCTATCCCTATCACTATCCCTATTCCTATCCCTATCCCTTTCCCTATCCCTATCCGTATCCCTATCCCTATCCCTATCCCTATCCCTATCCCTATCCCTATCCCTATCCCTATCCCTATCCCTATCCCTATCCCTATCCCTATCCCTATCCCTATCCCTATCCCTATCCCTATCCCTATCCCTATCCCTATCCCTATCCCTATCCCTATCCCTATCCCTATCCCTATCCCTATCCCTATCCCTATCCCTATCCCTATCCCTATCCCTATTCCTATCCCTATCCCTATCCCTATCCCTATCCCTATCCCTATCCCTATCCCTATCCCTATCCCTATCCCTATCCCTATCCCTATCCCTATCCCTATCCCTATCCCTATTCCTATCCCTATCCCTATCCCTATCCATGTCCCTGTCCCTATCCCCATTCCTATCCCTATAGATGTAACTATTTCACACACACACAATTCCCCTTCACCGTCGATCGATCCATTATCGAGCTTTTCTAACAAAAAAAATATTCTAAAAATTCGCACCATACAAAATGTATGGGAAAATATAATTTTTTTTTTTCAGGAATTTTTCGGAAATTTTATTAGGTATTGGCCTATTCTGGTCAGAGAACAATCTAAATTAGTGTCAATCATCCAAATCGGTGCAGGCGTTCTTGGGTTATGAGCGTTCGAACTAACGTCACTTTCTTTTATATATATAGATGTGATGTGTGTAATGAAAATCGGCAAGATCGGACCTACAAAACATATAGCTCCCATACAATCGATTGTTCCGATAAATGAGGTTTGGGCTATGTGTTTTTAAATTAACAGTTTTGCAGAGTTTGTACTTTGTGATGCGTATTCATGAAAGTATATAGGTATAGGTATAAAGCCTTCGGCACAGTCGAAGACAGCCCTTTCCTTACTTGTTTTTATTACTTCGTAACCAAAGAAGATACCAAAAATAGGCAAACCCTATACGATGGGAAACAGAGCGAATGAAGTATGATACAGAAGAAAAAAAACCAAAAAAAGTATAACCGTATTTGTTGGCGCACCGACGATATATGTACTATCCGACCTGCAGTACTGCCCGTTACTTTTCATATGCACATTTGGAAATTTTCCACTCTCCCCATCCTTCTCTTCCTCCTCCTCATCCTTCTTCCTTCCGGAAAGATGGCTTCTGCATTCGAAAAATAGCAAGAGTCGTTTTTGATAAGACCGCGAAATATCCTTGTTAAAACCCATTGCTTGATAATAACCCCATATCTAAAAACCATTTGCTAGTGTAATTTCCTTTCCCCTCCTCCTTTCCCTTTCTCTTTATCTTTCTTTGGCCTTCAGTTTCACTCTACGTCTTCGTATACCTCTACGCCTACCCCTACCTCTACTTCTGATCTACAAACCTTTTCCCCCTCCTTCTACCTCTAAGTCCACCACAATCCCATCTTGATGCTTACTTTGCCCATCGTCCGTTTTAGCACAATATCTTCCAAAAAATAGAGATTCTTAACTGAAAACTGCCCCATTTTATTATTAAAAGTTATTTCCCAGCTTCCCAGTGTAGCTTCACTGTAAATATCCCCAGTAGGGCGGATACCACACCGATGGCTCCAAATTAAATGGAAGGGTCGGGGGAGGGGTCTTTGCAAAGGATTGTGACCTAGAACCCTAACGCTAAACTATCACCGATCTCTGCAAGATAGCCAAGCATAAATGTGTGACCTCGCGTGGATCCCGGGTTACAGGGACATTGAGGGAAACTCTAGGGCAGATGAGCTTGCTAAGCAGGGCACTACCCAGCAGGTTCTTCCTGACAAAGAACGTTTAAGTATACCCTTTGCCAGTTTCCGGCTACTGCTAAACGAATACACCTTTTAAAAAATGGCAACAAACCGCAGGGTGTCGATTATCCAAGCAAACCTGGGCAAAAAGAGATCCCAAGAGATGTGGACAAATTTACACAGTAAGAAGGGCTGATATTTCCAAGTTAACAGGAATACTAGCAGGTGTCCCTATCGTCGTTGCTGTACAAGATGCAAAGACGACGAAGAAGAAGAAACTGTAGAACACCTCATCTGCAACTGCTGCGCAATTTGCGGCATCAGACGGCGTTGCCTGGGAGTTCCCTTCCTGGTTAGCATTCGCCAAATTTTGGAGTATGACATCAAGGACTTAATGCCCTTCACAAAAGTCTTCAAATTGGTTCGAAGGAAAGGCGTAACGGTGTCTTTACGTGGCATCCCAACGGGCCTTCTGATAAAGGGCTAAGTGTGTCCTTGTGGCAGCCACTTCCAACTAACCTATTTCCCAGCACTGTCTTAGCTCTAAATTGATTATGTTTTATAAAGTTTTTTGATTATGCATATATGTAAATAATAAACTTTATAACAACAACATCTATTCCAAAGTATCACAATTTTATTACTATTAAGCTGTACAGATATACATACATATAAACGATCCAATATAAGAACGGCACCCTTTTCTTAGTATCATGTTAATATTGTACACTTATACATAATATTAACCTTTTTAATATCTTTTTCACTCAAATATTCACGTTGTCCAATGCGCGCTTTAGGATCAAGTGGCACTATAGTATCTTTCCCATTTACAGAAAATGCACCGGCGCGATAATGCAAGCAACTATCATAATCATATCCCACATCAAAATCGTCTACAATCATTGCACTATATTTTTCAAAATTAAATTCCCTACCCGGTGCTATATTCTTATAAATAACCGAAATGTAATTATCGCGTTGACTATCACTTTGTTGATGAAAGAAGCCAAGTGCATGCATGAACTCATGCAAAATTGAGCCCAGTCGGAAACAGCCGTCCCCAATTTTGTAATTTTCCAAATTCATTGTTTGCACTTTTGCCTGATAGCCGACGGCAGTGTAGCAACCACCCTCTTCAGAGGAAATGGCAACATAGCGATTTGATGTGTCATTGGCCTCACGAAATTTTAAACAAGTGTTCGATTCTAAAATTTGCATTGCATCTAGTATAGCCGAGCGATGTGTTGCATCTGAAGAAAAAAAGAATTAAGTTAATAGAAACCAATATTCATTAGGAATAAGTTAGATACTAGATTCATAAATCACGACCCGCACCAAGGCAAATGCACTTATTCTTCTACAAGAATAAAGTCTTGTATATATTTCTTTCAACAAATATTTTCAATTTTAGAAGTTCATGGTGTTGGGCAAATTAGTGCTAGTATATGCTTGAAAAACTTATTCGCCTTGTTCCTTAGAAAGAGGGGAAAGTTCATATATATTGGAAAGATTTTCTGTCATCCCTTAAAAAATGTGGTATGGCGATAACTTGGTTTCCGTCTTGTTTTATAGTCTTTGGGTACCACAAAATGTTGTTGTTTGGGTAGCGATGCTTTGATTGTCTCGAGTATCTTCTAACGGGAGTTCCAAAGCATTTGCCTCACTATGTAGATGCTGTTAGGGTAACATAAGGAGACATCCCGTGGCAGTTCTGAGTGCGGTGTTCTGACACACCCGTAACTTCCTCTAATGTGAGTTCTATATCCTCCGCGACCATATTCGCTACGAGTAGCTCAGAACCGGTTTGTTAATTTCTTTGTACGTTCACATTTACCCCAAGTACTGCAAGTCAGTGACTTCAGTATTTTGTCGCTCCTTTGGATCGAGGTTGAGGGAGCAGCAAAAGTGAGTATGTTATCAAACGTCATCCCAAAAGTTTTGAGATTTGGGACCTTCGGAAGCTAAGTCCCGTCGACTTAGGCATCTAATTCGATTTTCGCTTTTACCCACAAGTCGTAAATAAGGTGGCCGATGAGCTCATTGCGCGTCAGATACAATCGAGATACTCTCAGGTGGGGAGGGGAACCTCTATTTGTAATAACCAAACAAGAGCGGGGATACGACAACACCTTGTGGCACCCCCTCGCCTCTAAACTTCACTGTGGCTTACTACCACACAGGTAATTGCCGTTCCATTGCTTTAGACAGTGGGGTAAAGTTGAATAAGTTGAGTTTGGTTGTACGCGTCAAAGACTTTTGAAGGTCAAGCACAACCCATGCAGTCCGGGCATAAGGCCGCAAAAGGTAATATCTCAAGTTAGCGGTATAGTCAAACATACAAAAACTACAACATAGTTGAAATTTCCAATGCACCCCGAAAATCGGGAGAAGGGGTTCAAACCCCCCGTTGCCATAACTAAAGAAATAACTATGTAAAAACATTTCTGCAACTAAAAATAGAGCATTTTAAGCTTCTAGAGATTCGTAAATGTATTATTTTGTTCAACCCATTATCGCCCACTGTATCCATACATGGACACATCTTCAACGTTGACAGAAGATAATATAATTTTTCTTCAAGCGGAATGCGCCGTAATAGCCAGCGCTCTCGTAACGGGGCAGAGAAGATTGAAAAAATCGTGCGAGAATCTTGGTAAAAAAAAAAACCGAAAATGTTAAAATTAAGTACACTGCTTAACTATTATTATTAATATTTGTTAAATTGACTTAATAAAAGTGGGCGATGGCACGCCTTTTTTCACAAAAGTACAAAAAAGGTATTAGGTGCCGCAATTTCAATCTGCGAACGAAAGTTGTTAATTATAGGTGTGTAATGTACAGAATGCTACATGGCTGTCCCCCGATCCAAAAACACGCTTTCAGATCGACGACGTTGTATTAGACGGACGGCTTTCTTCCAGCGTTTTAGATGTCCGCACAATATGAGGACCTAACATCGACTCTGATCACTGCCCAGTAGCAGCCAAGATTCGCACCCGTCTTTGTACGACAAAACAGGCGCAACAAAAAATGCAGGAAAAGCTGGCCGTCGAAAAGCTGCAATCGCAACAGACCGCCAATTATTTCGCAGATCGCCTCTCACACCTGCTCTCCGAGAGACAATTCAACCTTGTGGAATGCATGAGCAGTGGGATCATATCTCAGGAGTACTCCGTACCGCAGCCGAAGAAGATAATGGATGCCGGCGAACGCGAAGGACGAAGTCTACAAGGCAACGCTGAGATCGAATGCAACGACCCTGCAGTCAACTGCCAAACTGGTTAGTAAACATTCTAGTTCATTAACTAGAATTTCGTGGGCTTATTCAAACAAGTTTGAGCGACTACAACGTTTCCGCTATCATAAGCAGCAATAACCCTCTAAATTGTCGATACATGCATGCGCGAGCGAAAAAGAAAACAACTCAGTATTCGGGCGGCAATCGTTCAGTTAACAACGCCGTCCTATATTTCAATTTTCTCTTCAAGTAATATTCTGAGATCATGTACGTTCGTGCATGCAGCAAAATCCCCCTTATTTTTTGCGACGTCGCTACTGAATAACGGCGTACCAGCGACGCAAAAACGAGTAAGCAGTGCTCAAACGAAGCGACTTGTCAAAGCAATTGAGTAAGTAAATAACATTTATTTTTGGAATAAACAAAGTAACATTTTTCTGATGAAAAAGTTTTTAACAAATTCATAAAAAACATTGATTTGTTTTTATTTTTCAGGGTTGACATATTGTGATTGTGAAATGTAGTTTCATAAATAAAATAACCAGAAATAACGGAATCGTTTAGAAGCTGCGGAAACGAAAATGGCGAACAGAGACACGTACAATAAATAACAAGGTTAAAATATAACAAGGTTAAAAATAGAACTTTTAAAGAAATTTAGTTACTAAGATCTAGCACATTATGTACTAGAATTCCATACTTCAGTTACCTGCATGGTTATTTGCAAAGAACTCCGAAACTCATAATTTTCTAGATAAAAAGCGAATCTTTCTTTGATTTTCCTTAATTATATAAAGATATTTTCACAAGTATGGAGTAGATTCTATCTGAGATTAATATTTAAATTTTCCATAAAATGTTTCAAGAAAACTTGAAGATTTCTGCCTGTGAAATCAATCATAAAATTCATTGAAAAATTACCTTTTAAAAAAGAAAAGTACTTTTATAAATGTTTTCCAAGGGCAAAATTGCCATGAATAGCGACTATACTCTTATTGAAATTTGTTTCAATTGTTCAATATAGTAAAGTAATATTTATTTTGACAGACACATATTTTATATATGATGACTGAATTTTCATTAAAGTGGTTTGCAACGTAATTTTGCAATTTTCGTGTATTTTTCAACCCAAAATGAACTAACCTACTATGAAGTGGTACAGTAACTGGTATGATACTGATGCATAGGCTAACTAGTATGACGGTTGGTATGATATCGGTGTATGTACTGACTAGTATGTAATCTGGGTTGATCCTGATGCATATTCGGGTTAGTATGTTGAATGGTATGATCTTGATGTATATAATGACTAGTATGTCAACTGGTATATTTCTGATGCAGAGACTGACTAGTATGCCAATTGGTATAGTGCTCATGCAGAAGCGGACAATTGCCATCTCGTAGGGCATCGCCGTATTAAAAATACCAATTGCTAATATGGAAAAATTACAGAACTCGAACTAGTTGAGCCGGTTTGGCAAACTAGTATTTGACTAGTATAAAACTATTAAAATTGACTGCAGGGGAGGAATGTGTGTAAGCACTACCGCGAGTTAAAGAGGGATACGAGGCGGCTTTTCCGGGCGAAAAAAAGAAAGGCAGAAAAGCGTGATATAAAGGAGCTTGAGATGCTGGCCAACGGGAATAATGCCCGAAAATTCTATCGAAAAATTCGGCGAATGACAGACGGTTTTAAACCCGAGGCAAACTCCTGTAAGAATAAGAACAGCAACCTGGTGGCCGATGTTCAGAAAGCACTCAGAATATGGAGGGATCACTTTTCTGCCCATTTAAAAGGAGAAACTGAGCAAGAAACCAGAGAAGATGCCGAACCCGAGCCCACAATCGAAGATGATGAAATTGACGTTCCGCAACTCGACTATAATGAAGTGCCAATAGCAATATCCCGATTGAAAAACAATAAAGCAACTGGCGCTGATGGTTTGCCTGCTGAGCTATTCAAACACGGAGGCGAGGAGCTGGTAAATCTACCATCGAACAGATTTTTACAATACGCCAAATCTTGGAAAGGCCCCGTGAAAAAAGAATCGACACACATAATCTCTTTGTTGATTTTAAAGCCGTTTTCGATAGCACGAAAAGGAGCTGCCTATATGCCGCTATGTCTGAATTTGTTCCCCTTCGAAACTTATACGGCTATGCAAAATGACCTTGAGCAACACCACCAGCTCGGCAGAATTGGGAAGGACCTCTCCTAGCCGTTCGAAACTAACCGAGATTTCAGACAGGGTGACCTCTATCGTGCGATTTCTTTAATTTAATTAAATGCTGGGGAAAATACTACAAGCTGCAGAACTTAACCGCGCTGGAGAAATCTATATCCATATATATAAAAGAAAGTGACGTTAGTTCCAACGCTCATAACTCAAGAACTCCTGCACCGATTTGGATGATTGACACTAATTAAGATTGTTCTCTGACCAGAATAGGGGAATACCCAATAAAATTTCCGAAAAAAAAATTTTATTTTCCCGTACATTTTGCATGGTGCGAATCTTTATAATTTCTTTTTTGTTAGAAAAGCTCAATAACGGATCGATCGATGGTGAAGTGGAATTGTGTGTGTGTTAAATAGTTACATCTATAGGGACAGGGATAGGAATGGGATAGGGATAGTGATAGCGATAATGATAGGGATAGAAAAAGCCAATATTTCTAGATCCATTCAGGTAAATATCTGGGCAGGACAAAGTCCGGCCCACAGTGGTCGCAAAAGGGCATATTTGGTTCAAAACCACCTAGAGGCCACAAAACTTAACCGATTTTTAAAATTTAAACGGGGTATTGTTCAGGAGCTAAAAACCAAGAGATTGTCGACGCCGCGGCGTTCCCTCTAGAATTTTATAAAAGCGGTCAACTGTTGGGGTATGCTGACGATATTGATATGATTGGTGGTGAACCAGGGCAAAACGAGGTACCTTCAGTCATCATGCAAAGAGTCAGTGCATTCGCGCCTTGGCAAGCACGCCACTGTTGGCAGCAATAAACCAGCATTAACACTAACAATAATGTTAGCCTAGAAATCCGACGAAAAATTACTCTGGGAAACAAATGCTACTTCGGACTGAGTAGGCAATTGAAAAGTAAAGTCCTCTCTCGACGAACGAAAATAACACTATAAGTCACTCATCGCACCCGTCCTGCTATATGGTGCAGAAGCGTGGACACTAACAACATCTGATGAGACAGCTCTAGGAGTATTCGAGAGAAAGGTTCTTTGAAAGATTTGTGGAACTGTACGCGTTGGCCACGGCGAGTACCGAAGAAGATTTAATGATGAGCTGTATGAACTTTACGCAGACGCGTAGAAAGTGAGCGTGGCTGTTATCCTATTTTTCCCATTTTACTCAGCTATCAAAAATAAGTGCCTAGTACTTGCATTTCAAACTGTAATTTAATATCTTAGTCACAGATGGACGGACGGACGAAAAAGGCTTAGTCATACGTAAGTCTTATTCTATCTCGATTCGTAAAATTAATGGGGTTCATGCATTAAAAGCGAGCATTTACACAGACTCGATTTTTCGAGTAAAAGGTAGGCTAGGGCTCCATATAAATTGTTGAACTCGTTTGCTCGGTGCGTGGGATAGACCTCACAAGTCGAGTTAAAACTCAAGTCAAGAAATGTTCGTGGGTAAAAGCTCGTTATAACCAGAAGTTAGTTAGCTTGATCTGTTTGCTTCGTAAGACCCAATAACCCATTGACCTTGTTTACTGTTTATACAAATTATACAAAATTACAAAACTAAATGTTGCTTAAGCATACCAAAATCTCCAGTAATTTTATAATACACTTCACCATGTGGCCAACGTTTGCTTTCGTCAATTAAACCATTTCTTCCGTTTACTGAACTTTTCAGAAGTCGCTCCTGTTCTGGCGTAAGCAACATATCTCCTTCAAACATGCCTGCCTGTTCCTCGGCATCGAGCAACCTCGTTACTGGTTTAGCAAAAGCAGCATTTAAACTCAACAGTAAATCAAGCGTAAACAAAATTGTAAAACATATTTTCACTTTCATTTTAAAAAAAAAAAAAGTATTTCATTAAATAATAGTGCGAATTTATTTATAAATGTGAACTACTCAAATTCTCAAATATTACTATCATTATGTTATAATAAATAAATAAAATTAACTATCTATGACATTTGATAATGAGCTAACTAACTGCTTTGGTTTTTGTTTTATCAAATCGATTAGATAGCTTTGTTTCTTAATAAGTAAATAATCAATTTAATGGTTCATACAAATGTATGCTTTAGGTATGTAGTTAAAAATGGTTATAACTTGTAACCCAAATTTTGCAGATTACATGTATGATCAAACCAATTTGGTTTAAAATTAAATCTATTTTGGTTTTCGAGAAATCATTACATAAAAAAGTAGAGTTTTCATTATAAGGCAAAAAAGTCTACACTAGCAATTAAAATTTTTTTTAATTTGTGTTCGGTTTAGAGCCAACGTTCTCCAAATCAGAGTCGAGTGATATACCCCCGTGTTACAACACCCAAAATTTTTTGTTGAAAATTTAATGGTGCATAGTCATATTCAAATTTAAGTAAGAGTTAAATTTAGCTGCAGCTATTTGACACAATTTTATATGGGATATCTGTCAAAAAGGCTTCATCTAAATTTAAGTCATACTTTACTTTGACTATGACAATGCCCCAAAAACTTCGGAAACAAACAAAAAAGTAAAAAACAACTAATTTTGCAGGTTTAAACTGTCTAGCTTAGTCTTCAAACCAAGGATTTGAAATCTTGCTCAGAAAAAATTAAAACTTGGAGAGTATATTCTAAAGTTTGGAACTTCCTAAAAGCATTTTATTAAATTCCACTAATCTAATACATGAATCATTCATATTGATTATTGAGCTATAGTTGGGTGATGAATCCTTTAATTGTGTGAACTATTCAATGTAATTCAACTGAACTTTCACCGTTGCATCACTAGACGTCTAACTTAAAATTTAAGGTATATCTTATTTCGATTTCTCAACCAATATCGGAGAAATCGACCAATATGTGGACCAAGGTGACCCAAAATGTGTTAGTGGCAAATGGGTATTAAACGATGTTATAATGAGTATTGAACTGGTTTCGGAGCTATAATGATTCAAATCAGACTCAGTGCGTTATAAGTTCTAGGATTCAGTGAAGCGTGAACAGGTGTACAAGTAAATAATGAAAAGGAGTATTTTATAGACGTCCAAATTAATCAACCGATCTTTATGGACAGTGCCACGCCCCCAAACTAAAAAATTTCAATTCGTCATAACTCTGAGTGTATTTGGCATACAATAATGATATTTGTATATACGTGTCCGTCAATGAATATCTACACAATTTTAGAAAAGTGGTCGATGACACGCCCACATACTTGTGTGTTGTTTGTCCTCTGTTGACGTCCAAACTTCAACATCGACATTTATGACACTTTCACAGTTCAGACAATCGCTTTGTACGACACAGTCTATATATAGCGGGTCTGCAAGTTATAAATAAAAGTTCAACGCTTTCATGAAAAGTGCAATTGCAATAGCTCGAACTTCGAAAAATCTTAAATTAGTCATTTTTATTTACTCCTTTACATATGTCAAACTTTTTAGTTGGTGATGCCAAAAAATTAAGACGCCTGAGATTTCCCGATTTCGAAATTTTGTAAAGCTTTCAGTACATTGTATGCCAGCAAACTATTACACAGCTTAGACGCTTTGGTTCATATTTAGATCATGTGTTGTGTTCTTGCTTTGGAGGTTTTAGCAAACAGTTATTCTTAGGATAGGACTAGGGAAAGTGCTACGGATACGGATAGGGATAGGGGTAGTGATAGTGATAGTGATAGTGATAGTGATAGTGATAGTGATAGTGATAGTGATAGTGATAGTGATAGTGATAGTGATAGTGATAGTGATAGTGATAGTGATAGTAATAGTGATAGTAATAGTGATAGTGCTAGTGATAATGATAATGATAATGATGGTGATAGTGATAGTGATACCGACAGTGATAATGGCAGTGATAGTGGTAGTGATAATGATAGTGATGTGATAGTGATAGTGATAGTGATAGTGATAGTAATAGTAATAGTGATAGTGATAGTAATATGATAGTGAAAGTGATAGTTATAGTGATAGTGATAGTGAGGGTGATAGTGATGGTAATAGTGATAGTAATAATGATAAGGATAGTGATAGTAATAGTGATAGTGAGGGTGATAGTAACAGTGATATTGATAGTAACAATGATAGTGATAGTGATTGTGATAGCTATCGTGATAGTGAGGATGATATTTTGTTCCATTGCCTAGTATTCAAGCCAAGCTTAAAAGCTTGCCGGCCTTTCTAGTAAACCAAAGTCGGAGCGCTCCGAAATAAATGAAAAGAGTTCGTAGTTTGAGCTTTGGAGTTCAACATCAAAAACACACTTTTTATATGAAGATTCACGGAGAAGAAATGAATACTGCAAAGCGGATAAACTGCAAATCTCAATTATATGAATGTTTAAGAGCATTTTCTGACGTTTTTTTTTTATTTTACTTAACAGAACGTAAGAAGTCTGTTTTTCTTAATGTTTATCAATAGGCGAAAGTTGAAACTTAAGGGAATTGTCTGAAGTATTGTGAAGAGTTCCAAATGAAAAATATATACTCTTAGACGCGCGTACTTCAACAAATAGTTTTACTTAAAATTTGTCTTTTTCTGATTAGTAAGATGTGAATCTCCAATATGCCTCCAAAAATTATCCAAAAAATTTTGAAAAATTTGGCCTAAAAAGAGTCAAAAAAGACTCAAAAAAAAGCTTCAGAAAAGCATCAATAAAATGCTTCAAAATGAGACCAAAAAGATTCCAAAAACCATCAAAATATAGAAAAAATGTGCGTAAAAATAACCAAAAAAGACTCCAAAACACCAAAAAAGCGTCACTCCGAAGTTCATTAAAAAAGAGTCATAAAACGCCCCAAATTCATCGGAATCGTAGTCATTTTAAATTATTGTTTATGACTCCTTCTAAGGTGCACGCGTAGTACGATTTTTTGATTCTTTTGGGCTCCGACAAGAGTGCCTTTTATGGCACTTTTTCGTACTTTTGATTAGCTGGGTTTTTATAGCTCTTATTATGTTTGTATGAGGAATGTAGAGTTTTCTTCTTCTTACCTGAGTCCCGATAACAAGAGTTGTCGTGATAACACCATACTTGCAAATACTTTAATCAGTTTATCTTTTAATTATAGTGTAAGAGAAGCTACTGAAAAAAAGCGTGAACGCTACGGATGGCGTATTGGTAGTATCTTTAGATTTACTTTTCAATTGCGTACATGAAGACGTTAGTATATTTATTATTAAATGATTGGCCAATAATGCCTTAGCATAACATGAGTACTGCTTCTTGACGTCATAATAAATAGTTTCTGGCATTTATTAGTGACTCACGTACATTTTTTAAGTTATAAATTGTGCTAATACCCCCAAAGATATAAGGCATTGTTTAATTGAACACAATCATATTTAATTGTATAATGTTCAACTTTATTTAAAACAATTTTGTTTTAACTATGAAAGATCTTGGGTTGAAGTAAGCAAGTATTAATTTAAAAATGTATTTTAAATTTCAGGTTACAGCAATCTTTAGTTAAAATTGAACAATTTTGAGTTACCATTGAGTAATCTTGGATCACGTATAGCGTTCTTAAGTTATAATTACAGGGTGGCGCAAAAGTAATCCTCCTATCAAAAAATGCTATACATTTTGCGATTGGCCCGAAAGTCAGTTCTGTTTCGACATTTGTGTAGTAAACACATGCGAAATACACGTTAATAAACAACGTTACGCTACACTGCTCCAGAACGCGGAATATTGCTGACTATTTGACCAATAATCGGTCGGGGCCAAACGGTCACTGTGAATGGTGAGCGCTACAGAGCAATGATCAACGAGTTCTTTTTGACGCAACTTGATGAATTGGGATTGGAAAACATGTGGTTCCAACAAGACGGTGCAACAGCACACAATGCACGTGCCACAACCGATATGCTGAACATCGGAAGATTACTTTTGCGCCACCTTGTATTATGCTAAATTAGTGGTGTTTTGGAAAATAGGGTTTTCTGTGCAATTTTCATTCGGTTATGCGCAAGCAGACCTTACGGAGTGGACACAGATTTGGTTTATTTAAAACTTAAATGAGGGAATACAAGTGTACACTAAATTAATGGCATTCAAGTAATTATAAATTAAAGTATAATTTGCAGAATTGGAAAGCTTAATCCAGGAAACATCAAACAGCAAGTCTATTTTCGAGTTCTATAAAATCAACCAGAATTTGGAAATTATCACTGCCGAAGAATTCGTGCGAATAATTTTTTGATGTGTAAACATCTTAGGGCTCGGTAGGGGCTGTCCAGAAAAGTTACGCGTCGCTGCTTGTAAGCGTAGGTGTAAGCACCTTCGGGCTCGGTAGGGCAGCGAAATTACCCGATCAGCCTGCGTCTCCGTCTGTGCCTTGTTGTTGATGTTGTTTCTGTGCATAACTGAGTTGTAACCATTGACTTGTAACAAAACCTTGTATAGAAAAGGAACTTCGTTTCTGCTGTTATTGTTTCCAGAAACACATAAATATAGAAATATAATACGAAACCGAATGACGAGGCTCTATGTAACAAAACTGATAGATCCCTAAGCTGTCACAGAAACTAAACCTGAAACGCTACCACTGTAACAAGACACTCGTAATCAAAACTGTATACAAACCTGATATATAAACAATACTAGTAGCGTTTCTTGCGTACCGAAACTGTAACAAAACCTTATTTCCGGTTTCTGCTAATGAGTTGTTGTTTATAATTATGTATACATATGCAATTTTTGTTTAACCACAAATTCTACACACTTTGAACTATTAAGTAGAAAAAATTTTTTAATCCCGTAAAGTGTCGTGAGACATTTTGAAAGAAAAAGCGAGTCAAATATTTTTTCAAAAAATCAACTGTTCCGCCGCTGCAAATATCTATTGATAGTGATGTTAGTGTAAATGTGTCACAAACCGGTGCGCTATGTATATAAATTAAAATTTGTATTTCCTATCCACATCACTGTTTCTTTATACGAATCAAAATTTGTACTTTTCATCCCCCCTCCGCCTGGTCCCTCCTCTACTTAAACACTATACATGTACTGCATGTAACTATTATAATTTTGATTACGTTCCTGAGGTTTCGTTTCGTGTTTTGTTGCTATACCTGAGTGTTTAGTTACAGTTTCGTTACTGAGGTTTCGTTACAAGTTTTGTTTCTATACCCATAGTTTTTGATACAGTTCTGTTATTGTGATCAAATCTGTAGGTAGTTTCGGTACCGGTTCTGTTTCTGCTGGAACCGTTCCTGGGAAGTTGTTACTTGATTTGTTACAAAGGAGTATCGTTTCTCTCAGTTTCGTTACACGTTTTGGTATAGCATGTACATTTTGTTTCGTTACTTACCTGGGGAACAATAACGAAACAGGAACGCGTTACAAGTCCCTGGTTGTAAGTGAAATTTGGCTTAGTATGCGTGTATAGAATTTTGTTTGACTCTTTTGATGGTACGTATGTGACGCTCTGCTTATGTGGATGTGTATATGCAAGTGCTTTGCTGACCGTTATTATTCGCTAATCGTGCCAAAACACGATGAATGCTATCATTCGGCAAAGACGAAGACAACTGTAGACAGTGTTAACAAAAACAACATAAAATTATTCATGCCAAATAGCAATAAAGGAGTCCAAAAATAATCCAGAAAGACCCCGAACATCGTTTTAAAAGAGTCATAAAACGATCCAAATTCTTTGGACTCGGGGTCAATTTGAATGGTTTTTTATTACTCCTTTTAGGGTGCCCGCGCAGAATAATTTTTCCCTCCTTTTGCGCTCAGAAAAAGCTTATTTCTGGGGCCAAAGCTGCAAGAAATATGCGTTTTATGGCTCCGAATGGAGTCTTTTTTCCTACTTTTGCTTAGCTCCGGGTGCATGCAGGGCGACATACATACATTCATTGATTCGAGCTCAAACCAATAGAGAATGTATTAGAACTACTGACGCGCTTATTGTTAATCTCTCTATCTCTATGGCGCGATATACAACAGGTATATCATCATAAACCTCCTAAGAGATTTTTGCGCCAAGCTTCTCTTCCAATTTGAGGTGTGCCGATTTTGAATTTTCCCTACAAATTGGTGGGACCTACAGTTTTTTTGCCGACTCCGAACGGCATCTACAAAGGAGACGAATTTTTGCTGAGAAGCCTGTCATGGCAGAAATACACTCGGAGAGTTTGCCAAACCACTGCCGAGGGGCGACCCCGTTTTGAAAAACTTTTTTCAAATCACTTTTGATGTTACCTGTACCAGGGCTCGAACCATGGACCTTCGGTGTGGTAGGCCGGCAACACTACCTTCACACCACGGCGGCCGCTTATTGTTAATATTTATCCAAAAATTTAAAACATACAAACTATGAGTTCCACTTCACCTTATGAAATGCAATTATCACTTCGAAAAGTTCGGCAGCTGATGAAATTAATAAAGCAGTATTGAACAAAACATAGTTGTAGTACAAACCCAATACGTCTGTAAATGCAGTGGCTGACACCAACGTTGTGGTTTGACGCCTGCAGAGTAGGGGTTTAGAATATGCCCGAGGTCGGCATACCGGTCGTAGAAGACGACTAATATGCACCGAGGTAATGACGTGCAACACGGTGGTTGATCTACGGATATGATGCCTCTCATTACCCTTGGCCTCCCTGCTTACGGAAAGTGGGGTGACATGACCTAGACGGTTGCACTGGTCATACCAAATAGCTAACGCGACAGCCGGACATGTACCGCATGTCACTTTCCACAACACTCTCCAAAACTTTCGGGGAATGTTTTCGCCGTTACAAACAACAACAAAGCAGCGATCATTCATTAATTATTTGAATTGAGATTTCTGAACTTGTTATCACTTTTTCTTATTTGGCGCTGAGCCTCAAAGCAACAACATATTTATTTTATTGTAAATATTTAAGCATTTATTGGACAACGATACATTGTATTCAATTTACGTATATCACTTTTACTCAAATAACGACGCTGACCCATAATACCAGCGGCTTCTTCTTGCTTCAGTGGAATTATAGTCATCTCACCGTTAACCGAAAAAGCGTAAGCCGAATAATGCAAAACACTACCATAATCATATTCCTCATCGAAGTCATCAACATAATTTTCCTCATATTTGTTAAAATTACTTTCACTACCAGCACGAATATTCTCAGTTGCAATTCGTACATATTCATCACGATTGGCAGCACTTTGCATATGATAAAATCCGAGTGTATGCAGGAACTCATGTACGACCGTGCCCAAACGAAAACAGCCCGAATCCAGAGGATAAATCTGCAGATTATAAGTTTGCACTTTATTTACCCAACCAACACTCGAATAGCAGCCGCCACTTAAGCCAGTAATATTGACGAAATATTTTTGATTTTCGTTAGCTTCCTTGAAGCGAATGCATGAAACTTCTTCCAACATTTGCATGCCACGTAAAATATGATTACGATGAGCTTCGTCTATGTAAATTTAAAAAATATGTGTGTTATATAGTTATAAATAATGGAAATTGAAGTACTAAATCAAGTAAAATGTCTTACCGAAGTATCCATCGCTGATTTTATAATAGACAATATTATCGGGCCAACGTCTGGTCTCCTGCCGCAAGCCATTTCGATCTGTAGCATTTAGTACAATGTCACCCTCGAAATAACCGGCATACAATTCAGGATCAGCATCGCTAATGGATTGACTAAGAGGCGCTGCAAGACTAGAAGCAAGCACTGTGAGTAGCACAACAATTATTGCCATTTTTTTCTAGTTTTTAGATTTAAAAGTAATTATTTGTTTAAGTCGAAAAGCGCGCTGGTTCAATATATTCACAAGATCGTCATTTAAGGTATGTTTGGAAATTGAATGAAATCGGCAGTTTGGTATATGCCTCTAAATAATACATGGACTATATGCAATCAACTTATCAATAAGAAATTAAAATTTATAAGCGGCTTAGAAGTATATACTCGTATATTTACGGCCTAAGATAAATACGCAGCAAAAACCACTTGCCGGCTTATCACATTAGAGGGGACCAAAATAAAATTGCTAATCTTACTTAAAGAGCGTGATTTTTGTTCTAGAAATGCCCAACCTCTCTCCCGATTGGATCGAACTATTTCAGGACAAATATCATTTGGATTCAGTAAGCTCCATTTTCTTTTTACTTAAGAACCAGACATGGTGGTCTGCAATGGATTCATAATTCCGCTTGTCAGTCACATGCTGCTCTTGAATATATATTTATGTTTCCTCACTCCCCTGCAGTTTAGGGGTTGAGAATATGCCCAAGGTAGGCATACCGGTAGTAAAAGGCGACTAATATACACAAAGGTAATGGCGTGCAACTCGATGGCTGATCTACCTATATGATGCTTCTCACCTCTCATTCCCCATCTTCTCCTCCCTTACAGAAGAAGCGAAGACACCACCTAGAAGTTTACACTGCTCATACCAAATCGCTATCACGACAGTCGGACAGTACCGCAAGGGGGAACCGGAGCGTACCGGGTTGATATCCGGCCACGGAATGTCAATTCTACAACACTCTCCAAAACGTTCGGGGAATCATTTAGTCGTTCGTAATAAGGTCTTCGTTTCCCTTGGGGTTGATTCGTGGTTGAAGTCAGTCCTATTCGGAATTATATCGCTGCAGTGAGGTCAATGGACATTTATATTGCCGTCCCTACCTGTTTTTTGTTAACTCAGTTGATTCCTCCCCATTCCCCGGTGAGTGGGAAACCCATCTGGGCTGAAGCTTCTTCGTCCATTCGCAAACAATAACCCCGCGAGTCGAGCCTTTGGGCTTTATTTCACTGCACTATGGTCAGATCTGGGTAAAGCTCGCACAACTCATCGTTAAATTTCCTTCGATAATCGCCGTTGACATCACGCGAAGGACCATTAAGGAGAACTTTCCTTTCAAATGCTCCAAGTGCCATCCCATAGAACGTCGTTATTCGCCCGTCGTTAGAAGACTTTACTTCTTAGTTGCCTACTCAGTCCAAAGTATCACTTGTAGGCAAGACTAATCTTCCATTGAATTTCTCGACTGACATTATTTTCGGTGATAACGCTGGTTCCTAATTAGACAGAATCCCTCACAGTTTCAAATTTGTAACTTTTAACAGTGATGTTTCAGCCTGAAAGAAACTGTGAACTCACCACTATACATTCTAATGGTGAACTACTCATCTCTAGTGAGTTCCTTTTACTCATCTTTTAGTTTTTTTTACTTTTACCGTACACTTTACTTTTTCTTCAACAAATTTTTGTACGATATAAATTGAATTATTAAATAAATAATTATTGCTAATTTAAATATTTTTTCCCCACTGTTATGTTCTGAGGTTATGGCCCCAAGCTACGTTGAAAGGAATTGAAGCAACTCAAACAGGTGTTGGTATTTCATATGAGCCTTATTGTATAAAGCAATTTTCCACGTGGGAACGAGTAACATAACATAATAATAAACATTATAAAATACCACACTTTGACGGCACGAATTTTAGTAATTGGAAATATAGTGTTGGTATTTTGTTAGATGAGCGGAATTTACAAAAATATATTGAAGAGAACATTATCAATATCTTGGCATCGGTTGATGCAGATAAGCGTGATGAAATTCGTTTAGAAGAGGAAAAGTGTGTCTCCATATTGGTGCAAACACTCAATCAGTTGGAGTATGTAAAAGATAAAAAAAAATCTCACAGGAGATGTTCGACTCGTTATGCGCAATTTTCGAAAGGAAAAGTATCGCAGGTTATTTGCTGGTTAAAAAGCAATTAGTCTTGATGAAATATCAAGATGGCGTCGAACACTTCGTAAAGTTTGATACGAAGGTGCGTGAGCTGAAATCAAAGTTCGCTAAGTTAGAGGAGCTGGATATAATAGCTCATTTACACTGCCAGAAAGCTATGATAATTTGGTAACGGCGTTGGAAACCATGAACCAAGATAAGCTGACATTATTTGTAAAAAACAAGGTTAATGGATGATCACAACAAACGTAATGGCCGTGAGAAATCAAAAATTTCGTATGGCGAATCAGGCGCAATGCAAGCTAAGAGCAAAAAGAAACTGTTAAAATGTTTTCAATGTGAAAAGGTTGGGCACATAAAATCCAAGTGTTTTTCGAAAAAGAAGGAACATGCACGTCCGAACAGCGCGAACAAAGCATTCAGTGAGAATCATACAACATTATGTGCAGTCGGGAATGATCACAAAGTTTCGTGCAATTCACAGTTAGTTGTGCATGCAGCTCAAGAAGCAAAAAACGTCGACCATGTGGGTGAAGTTAAGTTCACGCTTGACTCTGGTGCAAAACAACACATGGTAAATGAGAAAAATATTTTGCCAATCTGAAGAACACCAATAGCAGAGAAATTTCGGTGGCAAAGAAAAATTAAATCATTTTAGCGAAACAGCAAGGTGAAATTTCCGTAAAGACGTTCAATGGCGATGATTCATCTACAAAAATAATGGAAAACGTTTTGTATGTTAAAGATTTGCACTGCAACTTAATGTCAATCCGAAGTTTGGCGAAGAAGGGGTATTGTGTTGTATTCAAGGGAGAAAAAGCGTTCGCATCGAAAAACGGGAAAACAATGTTTGTTGCACACCTGAATGGAAATCTGTATGAAGTAGTATTAAATATTGATCGTAATATGTTTGCTGGTGTAACAGGTGAAAAGAATTTAAACAGATTTTCACAAAATGTATGGCATTTTAGAATGGGGCACTTGAACGCATATGATATGAAGAAAATTGATATAAACTAATAGTCTTATTCTAAAGTTTTTTTTTTTTAAATTTAAATCGCAAACATTTTTTTCAACTCAGGGTCAATGATAGTTGATTCTTTATGAGGTAACCAGGATATTTTTCTCCTTTAAGATTCCTTTATTACTTCGCGAGCCCTACGTTGGGCGCCAATTAAGGTTATGTCTGCGGGTTTAACCTTTTTATTAAAACTAATATTAATCAGTAGTTGGCGGATGAGCAAAAATTAACAAGCCCGTCATTGCGTGGTTGCCAAAAAACTGAACTTTATTTCGAAATTGGTCTTATTTATATCTTCTTAATTGTTTACCTAAAACTAATTTTATCATATTGTGAAATGGCTTGGCCCTGAATTGAAGATATAAATTTCTTATTAATGAAAAATTTCATTAACAACGGAATAACCAAAGGATGTTTATTTTATTTTTAAACTGCGGCTTAGACTTGCAGTACGAATAATTGGAAAGATCAATTTTGCTTACGCTTACGGTAACGCTGATTGTGTATGCAAGTGCTTTGCTGATTGTTATTATTTGGTAATCGTGCCTAAACACGATGAATGCTATCAATCCATAAAAGACGAAGCGACTGCGTTTATCATAAATATACACAGTGTTTACAACAGTATAAAATAATATAAATTATAAAATAAAATAAAATAAATATCATGGGAGAAAACGGAAGGGAAAGACAAAACGGAAAAGAAAAGAAAAGAAAAGAAAAGAAAAGAAAAGAAAAGAAAAGAAGAGAAAAGAAAAGAAAAGAGAAGAAAGGAAAAGAAAGGAAAGAAAAGAAAAGAGAAGAAAAAAATGAATGGAAAGGAAAGGAAAGAAAGCAAGGAAGCGAAGAGGAAAGGAAGGAGACTCAAGGGAAAGGAACAGAAAGGCAATGAAAGGAAGGAAAAGGAAGGGAAGGGAAAGAAACGGAAAGGGAGGGAAACGAAAATAAAGGAATGGAAAGGAAGGTAAAAGAAAAGAAAGGAGAGGAAATAAAGGAAATTTAAACTTTGCCAAATTTGATGGTTTCACCTTGTTAATTTAAAGATACATATCCCAAACCTCGTTTATCAGAAAAAGTTGTAGTATGGAGGCTACACGACACATTGGTCCAATCTTAATAATTTTTACTACACACATTACGTATGGAAAATTTTGTGTTCCTCGCTATTAAATTGGAAAATTTATAGCTCAAAACCCATTTATCGGAACTATCGATTGTATGGGAGATACAAGGTGGCGCAAAAGTAAGCTTGCGATGTTCAGCATATCGGTTGTGGCACGTGCAGTGTGTGCTGTTGCACCGTCTTGTTGGAACCACATGTTTTCCAATCCCAATTCATCAAGTTGCGGCAAAAAGAACTCGTTGATCATTGCTCTGTAGCGCTCACCATTCACAGTAACCGTTTGGCCCCGACCGATTATTGGTCAAATAAATAGTCAGCAATATTCCGCGTTCTGGATCAGTGTAGCGTAACATTGTTTATTACCGTGTATTTCGCATGTGTTTACTACACAAATGTCAAAACAGAACTGACTTTATTGGCCAATCGCAAAATTTATAGCATTTTCTGATAGGAGGATTACTTTTTCGCCACCTTGTATATGTTATATTTGTCCGATCTGGCTGGTTTTCTTATTTTATACTACGCATGTAAAATGTATGAAACCAGCAAAATTCCAAAGTTCCTAGTTTTTTCCGTTTATCGGAACAATCGATTTTATGCGAGCTATGCTTTGTAGTTCGATCTTGTTGGTTTTGACAAATGATTAATATGTTACAAAATGTCTAGCAAATTTCATCGAGATATCTCTAAAACTGAGGGATTAGATTGCGTTTAAACAGGCAGACGGATATGGCTATATCGGACCAAAGTTTTATATTCATGAAAGGTATAAATATATTAAAGTAAAGTAACGGTATAGAAGAGAAGGGCCAAGAAAGAGGTAGCTAATAATTCAAATAAAATGGTTGAAATTTTGAAATTCAATTTTAATTTAAGTAAACTTATGTACAGGTTTATAAATTTTTATTTTGATGACAACGGTACATTAAATTTTCAAAAACTATTCTGATATAATCATCACGATTCGAGGAACTGTGCATGTGCAAGAAGCCAAGTGAATGCAAGAACTCATGCACAATAGTTCCCATGCGAAAACAGCCCTCACCCAAGGGGTATACCTGAAGGTTATATGTGGCTACATCATTATAATAACCAATATCAGAATAGCAACCATCTTCTTTGCCAGTGATATTAACATAAGACGTTTGATCTGGTGCTGCTTCCTTAACCCGGGAAGTCCCATAACTTTTTTTGTTTTGGATTTTTGTGAAATGTTGTATACTTATGTATTTCGATCTCCTGAGCACGAAAATGAAGTCCATTTTCCTCGCTTCGATTTTCCTCTGCGTGAAATACAGTTATTCTTTTTTGTTTTTGTTATTTACTTCAGACATAATACGTAAAATTGCAACGGCATGTTTGCATTACCATATGGTAATCGTGGGAAGATTCGGGTTAAAGCGTATGCATGAGCTTTCTTCGATGAGTTGCATGCCACGCAAAATATAATTACGATGTTCCTCATCTAAACAAAGGGAACTATATGATAATTAATAATTCTAAATTCTTTAAAAACTTCAACTTAATTACCAAAGTAACCATCATTAATTTTATAATAAACGGTATTGTTTGGCCAGCGATTTAATTCGTTTCGCAGACCATTTCTCATCGCATTCTCCCTTAGTACAATGTCGCCTTGAAAGTACCCGGCTATCAGTTCCGGATCCTCTTCGATTCGTTGGTTTAGAGGTGCCGATTGGGCAACTGCACTAAACGCAAGTAGCGAAATAATCATTAGGCATTTCATTTTCAATATTTTAGGTAGACTTTCACTTGTTTACTACGGTAGATAGGAGTAAACTGCACGATTTAAATACTATTTCAAGCATATTTGGCACATAAACCAACCTGGTCATAAATACCCAAATTGATTTAATCAATACAAATGTCACACATACATAATTGAGGCTACTTCAATTAAGCCAATTTCATACTTTATTACTTCTAATAAAAAAACTATATTTTCAAAACAAAACAAGTAAGGAAGTCTAAGTTCGGGTGGAACAGAACATTATATACCTAGTAGTGATCTATTATGGCATACCCATTTACGCAGGTCTATTTTAATACTTTTCAGTTCGTATTATAAAGCCAGCTTATTGTTTTCAATAAAAACACTTCTGTTATGAGTTTTGAGGGGTAAATATAATTTAAATAATTGAAAAAATTTTTCAAGCCACTTTTGATGTTACCTGTCCCAGGATTCGAACCTTGTAACTTCGGCGTGGTAGGCCGGCAAAAATACCACGGCTGCCGCCATTAATTTATTTGTTTATAAATAACTTCCCTACCAACAACTGCTAACCACACTTTTTTAAATACATGCACATTTTATGTTTGGAAAATTTTGCATTCAAATAGACAGACGGACAGACAGAGAGACGGACATTGCTAAAGCGACTCAGCTCATCATCCTTATTATTTCAGTTTGCATATTGATGGTCATATCTCTTCTTCTTCTCCTACTTACAAACATTTCATGTTAAAGGTATGAAAATCAAAAAAGGTATATAACTTCGCTTTTGCAGTGGGGTATTAAAAACTTTCCCGGATATTTTACTTGTGTGTTATCCGATTTACCTTTATATATTCAACATTTTCGCCAAATATCCTTTCGATAAATCAATTTCTTTCAGAGTTATGGCATAAAAAGTTTTGTGGAATAATCCACTATAATGGGCAGGTCCACGCCCATTTTCAAAAATTTAAATTTTTAACTTTCTTCCTTCACGGACACTTTGAAAGTCAAACAGAAATGATATAAAGCTTTTGTAGGCAAAGTAATTGCCTATCCTTTTCAAAATCTTTCGTATAAAAGTGGGCTTGGACCTTAACCGAATCCGCCCATTTTTTTCCGAGATATACCTTGTATTAATATAAATATGTGTACTAAATTTTGTTCTGATATCGTGAATGGTTTTTGATTTATGATTAATATTATTTCTAAATTTTACTTAATCAAAAGTGGGCGGTGGCACCCCCTTTTTCAAAAATTTCTTTAAAACTTTATTTTCTGCTTATAGTTAATGTACACACCAAATTTTATCCTTATAAATACATTCTGTACTGAATAATCACTTTTTTGTATTTTCGAAAATATTCTATATATAAAAAATGGTCGTGCCTATTATCCGATTGCGCCCATTTTGAATAGATGAGGAGATGAGTGCCAAGGAACCAGCATACCAAATTTCATTAAAAAAAGTAATTCAAGTTATCGTGTTAACAGATGGACGGTGTGCGTAGCACTACTAGGTATAAAAAAATACGTTATCATCAGCATTCGTTGCGGCTTAACCTTCACCACAGCAGCATTTTCGAGCTACATAACTCGGCAGCGTTTACGTATGAAAATACACCAAGTTTTTGCAACTTATATGAATTTTAGTAATGTAAGTCTCAAATTTATTTAAAAATTTGAAATTTACCGATCGAACCTTTAAATAAATTTTTTTATGAATAGAAAAGTTCACGATTTCTAGCATTTTGTGTTGCCACCTAATCCTGTTATATTTTGGTGAGTATTTTCCAAAATATTCTATATATACGACGTGGGCGTGTGATAGACATATAAAATAGAGATAGGGTATGGGTTCCAAGGAAGAGACGAGACAAGTAACATCCAAAAGCTTGAAAAAATGATTTTTTTTAACGGGGTCGCCCCTCGACAACCCTACGAGTGTATTTCTGCCATGAAAAAGCTTCTCGGCAGAAATTCAAATTCGTTCGCATATGCCGCGCAGAATCGGTATGAGGCATGTAGTTCCCGTCAAATTATAGAAGAATTAGAAACAGCACACCCTAATGGGTAGACAAACTCGGCCTAAATCTCCTCGGAGGCATATTGATAATATACCTTTCATCAACATGGAATGGTGTTATAACTGTGGTCCGAAGAAGAGATAGACCCACTAATAAATATAGCGAAATGATCAGGGCGATGACCTGAGTCAATTTAGCTATGTCCCCCTTAGTTTTTAAGATATCTCGATGAAATTTGGCATGGGACCACCATGTTGTAATATATTAATCATTTGTCGGAACCAACAAGAGCGAACCAATACAACGCATAGCTCTCATAAAATCGATATATATATATATCTAACGTGACTAGTGAAAATCAACCAGATCGGACCAGCATCACATATAGCTACCATACAGTCGATTGTTGCGATACATGGGGTTTGGGCTATAACTTTAACAGCTAGGAAACCAAGTACTTATGACATATGTAATGTGTGTAGTGAAAATCATTAAGATTGGACCAATATAACGTATAGCCCCCATACAACACATTTTTCCGATATACGGGGCATGGCATATGTATCTTTAAATTCTTAGGGTAAGACCATGGCATAGTAAAACAGGTAATAGCACGGCGGCCATGTTGGAAATTGCTTCTTTAAAACGTCAGAACAGCACAGCACATGGTAAAACGTAAACAAACCGATTGCAAGCAAGTTTGACAGTTTAGAGAAAATTAAAATTCAATCAGCTGTTGAGATGATATTACCCGTATACGTGTGCCAAGGGTAAGACCATCAAATTTTGCGGGTTTGTATTTACTGTAATAAGGATCGGACACTTAAAACCGTGATGGGTAGTCATGAAAGGTATAAGCCTTCGGCACAGCCGAGGACAGCACTTTCCTTACTTGTTATTTTTATTATCATGTTCACAGAAGGACGGGCGGACGGATATGGCTTTTTACTTTTTTAACCTTATCATTTTGATATGTAAAAGGGGGATTTTTCGATTAATGATTTGCACAAGTTTTACGTAGATTTGAACATGTCGTATAACTGAGATTGCTAATTTCTCTGCACAATTCGTCAGGTCTAATTATTCTTCTTTAATCAATTCAACACCTAACAAATACACTTAGTAACCACTTTCAAGCTAGCCCCCACTTTCAAGCTAGCCCCCAAAGATGTTTTATTACACCTTGAAATAGTCATTCCAATATGGTCCTGGTTTAATACCGACATGTGTAGAACATCTTACCGATTTGTTTAATCTTTAGATACAGTGAGGGGTTCCCGACTTCGCGAAAATGGTTTTTCGCTATACCCCTGTATAAAAGTGACGTTATTTCCATTAACCTTATTACCTTTCACCGGGTTTTGTAAGAGCAAATCAACCTGATCCAATTTACCTAAATCCACTACAAACGTTTCGAATGAATATACATGGAGATAATCTCCACACCGACGTTATCTACACCGACTTTAATAAAGCACTTAACAAATTTTTGCACTATTTACTTATTCACAAACTTTATCTGCTTAGCTTTCAACCTGTTCTCACTAGTTGAATCTATCTATGTAGAACACAGAAAGTAATTTTTAAAAATATGCTTCATAAAGCCATTGATGTGTCCTCAGGTGTTCCTCAGTTCAGTCAGTTTTTGATATTCATGAACGATAACTATTTAAATGAATCCCCATATTGATGTACGCAGATAATGTAAAACGTTTTAAGTCATATACGTTGACAAAAAAAGTTCTTTGCTTCAAACAAATTAAGGCTACTTAGATTTTTGGTGCAACGTAAACCATATGCCGCTTAATCTAGATAAATGTAAATTCGTGGGGTTTTCACATCGGTATTTTCTTATATCGTCTGATGCTGGAAAGTGAGCCCCGGTACCTTTATGATAAAACTATATTTCCAAGGTCTAACCGTATAATGGATCTGATTGTCCCTAGCTATAATCTTCTCTCCTCAGCGCGACTGTTCTTTGTCAATGCTATTCGGATTTGGAACTCTGTTCCAACCTCTACCCACAGTAGTCTCAACAAAAGCAACTATAAGAACACCCTATATTCTTACTTTAGTTAGCGTAAGCCCAAATGTATACAATTATCCTCAAACACTTAGATTTGCTTTCTAAAATCTTTTAATTCAGTTATTGTTTCTTTTCTCACTTTCTTTTCTTGTTAATGCTACGTATGTATTATTAATATAAATTATTTTATAATGCCATGTTATATTGCCTTTAGTTTAGATTTTAGATTTATTTCTTTATTCATTGCTCTTATTTCTATATATGTACCAATACACCTAATTAAACTTTGTTTTATGCCCAATTTGTTCTGCTAAAAGAGATAATCTTTAATATTACTGCACTAACCTCTGTTTAAATATGAAATATAAAATATTATACAACACACAGTCTTGAATACCTTAATATTTTTGTTGACTCATATCGAGGCTACAGTGGTTGTGAAAAGGTGGTCAAAAGAATTTTGTGAACCTTATATTAATAAGACCTTTTTTATTATTTTAGGTAGACCAATATTAGAAAAAGGCTCTATTGTCTGGAATCCGCGTTATCAAGATTATGTAGACAGGATTGAAACAATTCAAAGCCATTTCTCCCTTGCCTTGAGAAATCTACTATGTTATTCTATTTTCAGCCTTCCACCCTACACAAATCCGTTGGAAGCTATCAACCTTCCAACACTTACGTCTAAACACCTCAACGGATCAATTTCAAACGCATATTTTTTGAACAAAGCTAACTTTAATATTTACTCTCGAGTTTCAAGATATTTCAAACCTATCCTTCTGGATCAATGCAGGAGCAAATTTCAATTACGCGAGACTTTCCAGTGTCTATGCTAAGGTTTTAACTTTCCTCGCCTTTCAAACACTCAGTAAATTTAATCCGCTCGTTATGCGGATTATTACTATTATTATATTATTATTATTGTTATTATTATTATTATTATTATTATTATTAGTATTATTATTATTATCATTATTATTATTATTATTATTATTATTATTATTATTATTATTATTAGTAGTATTATTATTATTATTATTATTATTATTATTATTGTTATTATTATTGTTATTATTATTATTATTATTATTATTATTATTATTATTATTATTATTATTATTATTATTATTATTTTTATTATTAGATTATTATTATTATTATTATTATTATTATTATTATTATTATTATTATTGTTATTATTATTTTTATTATTATTATTATTATTAGTATTATTATTATTATTATTATTATTATTATTATTATTATTATTATTATTTGTTGGAATCTGGCAATATCGTGACAACGCTCATCTTCTTATTATCTGTCATTTAGTGTCTATATACATACACTCTTTACTCTCTGTACATATTTTTACGTACTTCTGAATAAACCACCGAGAAGAACGGAGTTACAAAAGTGTGCGTTTTATTATTATTATTATTATTATTATTATTATTATTATTATTATTATTATTATTATTATTATTATTATTATTATTATTATTATTATTATTATTATTATTATTATTATTATTATTATATATGGGCTCAGCAACAGCTTAACAGATGGATCAATTCTGGTGACAAATCTTTTGGTTGCTCTCTACTGGAATATTTATAAGACTATAAACGCAACTGATGCCCGTATGACACTACGTATTTTTCTTGTATCTTTTTATGTATTTTGTGCGAAAGACACGGTCCTTTAAAATTTTTATATTGGTGCAAACGGGCGAGCTATGTTAAAAAAGCTAACGAAATACAAACAAAATACAATCTAGGCTGTTAAAAACAAACGAAAAAGTTTGTTTTTCGTTGGTTTTTTCTGACAAATATTTTTGTTTTGAAAATAATAAATATTTGTTCACAAAAAGAAATGGATTTGGAAATTTTAAATATTGCAACAAATTGCTTGATAAATGCTTCTGTTTTACTAACAGACTCAAAATAGAAGCGCAAAAAGAAGAAATATTGTTCGCACTATAAACTCTATTTATCAGGTGATGTACATACGCGTCTTGCCATCTAAGCTTCATTTTTAGTTCGAGCACAAAAAATATCAAAATCAAATATTTCAGTTTAATTTTTTATTTGTTTATTTTTTAATTTGATTTTCGTTCAGCTTTCAACTAAACGTCGACCCAATTAACATTACAGGCACTGTTTGTCCCCCTTCAACTACCGTGAAATTGTTTTTGCAATTTGATTTTCGGTAGGTTTTCGTCAGTGTAATAACGCTGATTATAATGGCAGGATCGCCATGTAATAACGCTGACGACCTGGCAGGATCGCCAGGTCTTACAAACTAAAAGTATTTACATTGTACGCAATGTCAGCAATAAGTTGGTAGTTCACATTGACAAACCGATACTGTCGATCAGTCGTGCTGATCGATACGTGCGTTGGTCAATGTGACTAGTTGAGTAATTGGGTGACAAGTGTAAGCAGATACGATATATGTTGTTGGACTCCCGTTGGGTTCAACATAATTTATTTGGGTCAATATTTATATACGCAAAGAACTGCATTGAAAGTGAAACGTATTCTGAGAAATGCTACATCAGTATTTCAAACAAAAAATGCAGCAAAAATACAACAAAAATACATAGGATCATACGGGCATGAAGGAGACAGCTGTTTGATTGCGTGACAGACACTAGTTGTTGTTCGCCGATTTTTTTTTTTCAATAAAGTTCTAAGGCCCAAGTTCAAGCGGAAGTGAAGGTAGGGTGCGGTCTTGCTTCTATTCAGAACAGTATATATACATAGATAGATATAAATAGATATGAAGTGACATAAAATATTAGAAGACGCATTTCAAGTGCATAACGCGAAATGTGTGAAACCCAAGGCAGGTCATTAATCAAATTATTGTACGTTCGCATTATGAGAATCAAGCGCAGTGCTATATAACAGCTCTATTCGCTTCTTCAAGTAAACCAACAAAATTAAGCGATTCCATGTAGTCATGTAGTAGGAATGCAAACCAAGATTGAACCAAAGCCATGTTTGAAATGAGAATATGCATTTTGTGCTTTTAACCGTATCACGAACCGAGTCACTTTTAGTTTGCTTTTACTACTTTAGCCAAGACGTTTTTGTTGTTGTCATGGACGTAGCAGAGTGGTACAATATTGCTTTTCTCCTTGGAAACAGGTGGAGCTTATACCAACTCTGTGTAGATGAACCTGTCGGGGGATCTTTAGCTCAGACGGCTATGCCGGATTTCATCATACCTCTTACGGAAATGTGTCCTTACATTCAGGAGAGACGGATCTTCTTTAAGCAATTTTCTATTAGGATGATACGGTTTGCAGCAATATGAAAAGTACTGCCTGCTTAACATTTCGTTATGCTCCTTCACTCTGAGCATTTTTCCCTCACTATATAGGTGGTGTTCCGGTGAGATATGAAGTCATTCCGTGGGAGTTCTGAGTTCGGTGTTCTGACAAGTATGAATCTTCCGGCAATGTGTGTTCGATAGCCACGACGACCATTTTGGTAACGTGTAACTCAGAACTGACATCCCGATTACCTTGTACGTTGCCAGTAACGTATCTTTGTCTTTTCCCCAGGTACTGCCAGCCAGTGATATGGGGAATTTGTTTCGGCTTTACTGTGTTGGCGATCGTGATTGGATCAGCAGCTAAAGTGAGCATGTTAAGCATGCAAGGAAGCTTAGCGCCGTCGATGTTGATGACTAATTCCATGTTCACTTGAGCCGTCCAAATCGTAAATAAGATAACCGAGGACTTACTCAGTGACAATGCTAGGTTTCGCTTGGCAAAAAAGCCGGATAAGGACGGAAGATAGCAGATTATTACTGAGCACAGCGCATCGACAAAAGGGTCAGCCATCAAAATCGTGCACTGAACCATTTAAACAATAATGCCTAAGACAAATATAGATTCAATTGTTTGTACATCCTGGAAAAGAGTTATCAGCCAAACTAATACTCATAGACCTACGACCTCCCTTTGCGTACGATACGGTAGACTGTGGTAAACGTGACCACCTACCTAAGCTACATCCTTTTGATTTCGGGCGTTGTGTATCGAAGCATGTTAGCGTTAACCAATAACTGACGGCAATTTGAGGCCTACCTCTTTCTCTGCAGCCTAATTTGGGTGTCAATTGGAAAACGTTCTGGGCAGCAGCTTCTTTGTTCAGTGAAGCTTTTGGGTTAAGCGATGACGTGTGTGTGGATCGCACAGTCCATCAAAAAATTTTCTTCTCTCGAATATTCTTATTTCCATCAAATCTTTTTGCGACACTCTCGGTGATTCCAAGCCATACATAAGGACAGTTTAAATAATAGACTTTTTTTCTTTATTCGTCGAGAGAGAACTTTATTTCTCAGTTGATTGCTTAGTCCGAAGTATCACTTGCTCTCACGGATAAGTATCCTTTGATTTTCTCGGCTGACATTATTTTCGGTATTAACTATAGCTCCCAAAAAGACGCAGTACAGTCAAGCTAACGTAAAAACACACTCAAGTTCCAATCTGGAGGTATTCTCCTGTCCGGGCTAGTTATCTGCCTAGTAATTTAGCGATCTTAATGCCGGTTCCCAGATCGTCATTATTGTCTTTGCAGGGTGTAAGAATATAAACGAGGTAAGATATGCCTGCCTTAAGAGTGAATTCCGGTTACAATAATAACACATAACTTAACAGCACTGGTTCTAAGCAGATTCATTTCGGTAAAGCATTTTATTTATCCATTTTATTTTCTATTTAAATATGCTTACCCTGCAGATAGTGTTTGTGCCAAGAGCACTCTGCGATAGGGCTCTCTTTAAAAATATTTTTAAATAGAGTAATCTCTTTTTAAACCAACCGAATCAGCTGTTTTGGATACTCGTAAGCCGCATCATTTAGCGGTTAAAAAGTTACCTGGTGATTTGATCTACTGAACCTCATCAACTTTAATAGTGGTTTATAGCCTTGGTGTGTGTGCAGTCACGTTTCCGTACTTGGCACCGTATCCGCTGGCAAATAAATAAATGGTTAGGGAAGCTTTTGTTGGTAGCGCTATCAGCGTCGCTGTTACGCAAAAGCTATACCTACATAAATAATACTTAGAAAGTAGCTGGCTGGGGTGAGCAGTGAAAGTTGGCATCGTTTGTGATTTGAAAGCAGGCGACAAAGCTGTACATGAAATATTCATTCAAGCAAGGTTATTAGAAGTATACCGAATGATAGAAACGAGAGCCAAAAGTAGTAACGTATTATGTTCGCTGTGGTCAAAGTTAAATTTGCAGACTACTTTTGGGGAGTTTACGAGGCTCCTAGTGGGATTATGCCAGCTCGGAACGGAGACACACGGCAGTTCTCTACAAACACAAAGCCTGGAAAGACTTCGCACACTCGGACCTTAGAAATAATGATATTTCGTAAAATGTTTAGAATATCTTAAAAGTCGCTTTTCAAGAAATATTTCTTACTTCAACCTGCTGATTTTAATAATCCGCAAGCACTTTCCCGGTGAGCCTTTTGATGTGTATCGTGCTTGGATGCCACCCCATTAATCATCCTTAGAACCAGCTGATGGATATTGATTCTGAGAGGATAGGAAGGCCAGTGATTGAGCAAAAGTCGGTTAAAAAAATTTAGTTTTAAATCAATCAGGGTAAATATGTAGTCTGAACCACCTTGGGCATCTCGGTCGACGCGCATCAAAGCGCTCCATAATTTATTTCCTTATAACAACTGGTCCCCATTGGAAACACCAAAAAAACTAAATCATCTCCCACCTGTTTTTTTCACCTCAATGGGAGCACCCCCCTTAACCTGCTACCGAAATAAAGTATCGATAAAAAAAAACCTTCACTCCAAAAACATAAGATAGGCAGCAAATCTCTTGAAGCGGACAGCATTCGTATGTCCTTTAAAGTGTATCATACAAGAAGCCATTACCCGATTCGTATAAATATCGAGCATACCGAAGAGGATTTATTAATGAACTATGCGAGATTTAGGCAGACGTCGAATTAAGCCCAACAACTTCTTTGGCTAGGCCATGAACGAAGAAGCTTCTACGAACAAACACCTGTTGCACTATGTTGGACAGGCAAAGCCGTATATACATCCAAACGCTATTTAAGTAAGGATTGAAGTCCCAAGTGCATCGCACAACGTTACCCTTGCAGCTGAAACTATTTATACATTTAGACAGACTCCCGCTCTCAGTCACTTCACTTGGTGAATAAAAGCTGAAAACTCACTGAGCGCCTCAGTCGAGCATGTCGGAGTGTCCCCACCTAGGCTGCTTTTTTGGTGTGACCCTAGATATAACACTTAATATTGACTGCTCACTTTGCCCGTCTACAAGAAAGGGGACCTAAGAGCAGGGATGTTGAATGAGTACGCGGCTGTCAGTGCAATCACATCGCATAACACCTCAAAATACTTAGGGCTTTTTATCTAGTCTGAAGAACAAGCTCTATTTTAATTGGGATAACGCCTAGTCCACTTGATTCAGTGAATGTGGTATCATCTAAAATCCCACTCAAAAGCCTTATCGAAAGTGGAAATTCCATTTCATGGCTCAAATTAATGCTCAATTTTATAATGTTGTATGGCCCTGTAGTATGTATGTAAGACTAATCTTTTACACTACTAACTAATTGCCTGCTTAGCATAGTTATTAACAGCTGCTCCTGTAACCAAAATCATAACTTATAATTTTGTAGAAACTTCAATGTAATGGAAGCAGAAAATAAGGGGAAACACATAAGAAATTATTTTAAAAAACCAGTGAGTAATTAGTGGAAAAGGCAAGAATAGAACACCTTCAAGTAGAAACCAAGTTGCATCGAAAGGGGTGGCACGCATGTGCATATAAACCTGCATTTTGATAAGAACCATGCAGTCAAACCTAGTTGTGGTATGCTACTTTAGTACTAGTTGGGACAGAGAGCGCAACTAGCCGACGGTTTGTCTTATTTACATATTAGCAGCAATATATTTTTAATACGGATATATAGGTACATTTAATGCACAATATTAGTCTAGCCTAATGTCCTTTATGCTTCAAATTTTCAATTCAAATGGCCTATATCAAACACCTATGGTGATAATTCAAATTCAAATATCCCAATTTTTAACATCGTTGCAAAAACCCTTCAAAAACAGTACCAGAGCAAGTTTTCGAACATAAAAAAACACATTTACAAAATATTTCTCTCTAAGATATTTTGATTTAAAAAAAAATTTTATTTTTTAAACTTCTTGGTGATGTAATATAATCTTTTTGTGAACATGAAATCGTATTATAACTTTGGTCAAGGCGATGGGCTTAGTCGGTTTAGCCATGTCCGTCAGTCCGTCCGTCTGTCTGTTTGAACGTGAACTAAGTCCCTCAGTTTATCTCAGTCCCTCAGAGATATATATATAGAAATTTGGAATGGGGCCGCCATTTTGTAATATATTATTCGTTTGTCGGTTGACATACTATCGATAAACAATTTGAACTGGGAACGTAATATTTTAGAGGATTCGGTATATATGGTTAGTGAAAATCATCAGGATTGGGCCAATATATCGTATAGTCCCCACACAACACATTCTCCGATAAACGGGGTTTGGGCTATGTATCTTTAAATTAATTAATTAAAGGGTAGGACAGTCAAATTTTGCCAAGTTTGGTATTTATTGTAAGTAAGAAACGGACACTTAAAACCGTGATGCGTATTCATGAAAGGTACAAAGGATTCGGCGCAGCCGAAGCCAGCGCTTTTCTCAAATTTATACCTAGTCGTGGTATGCACACAAGGTATATTAACTTCATTGGCCTAACGGTAGCATGTAACGGTATAAATGAATCGAGATAGATATTGACTTATATATGTCAAAATGTTCAGGAGGAAAAAAGGAATTCACTAAATGTCCATCCGTCCTCCGTCCGCCTGTGAACACGATAACTTGAGTAAACTTTGAGATATCTTATAAAATTTGGTATGCATGTGCAATGGGCAAAATCGGATAATAGCCACATATAGCCATATATAGAATATTTTCGAAAATAAAAAAAACAGCGACTATTCAGTACATAACGAACTTATGACGATAAAGTTTGTTGTGTACATTAACATAAACGCAGAAAATTAATTTTCCAAGAAATTTTTGAAAATGGGCGCTACCCATTTTTGATTAAGTCAAATTTAGAAATATTATTAATCATAAATCAAAACCCGTTCACGATATTGAAACGAAATTGTTCACACAAATTTCCATGAATGCAGGGAAAGTTCCGAAAAAAATTAGCGGAATCGGTTAGTGTTCACCCCCACTTTTATATGAAAGATTTTGAAATGGATCATAGATATATTTAATAGGCAATAACTTTAGCTTTATATCATTTCTATTTCACTTCCAAAGTGCACGTGAACGAAGAAATTTTAAAAAAATAAATATTCGAAAATGGACGTGGCGCCGCCCCTTTTATAGTGGATAAATCCACAAAACTTTTTATGCCATTACTCCGGCAAAAATTTATTTGTCGAAGCGAAATTTGGCGAAAATTTTGAATATATGGGCGAAATCGGTCCACAACCAAGCCCAATTTTTTAACAAAGTTCTGCAAAATTTGTTTGTAAAATTTAAAACGCGATATTTCTACAACTAAGCAAGTTATATCAATCAGATTTTGCACACATAATAAGCTTTTTAACAAAAACTCAACCGCAGAAAAATTTTGAAAATTTTGGGGAAGTGTCAGCTGCTTCTCAATACTATGTAGTATACTACTGCCTAAAATTAAGCAAATCGTATAACACAAAGTAAAATACTCGGTCAAGTAGTTAAAACCCCACTGCAACAGGGAAGTTAGATACCTTTTTTGATTTCCATACCTTTCATGAACATGAAATGTTTGTGAGTATGAAAAAAAATAATAGATGGACCCATCAATAAGTATACTAAAATAATCAGTACGATGAGCTGAGTGGACCCCTGCGGGTTAGGGGTTTAGAATATGCCCGAGGTAGGCATACCGGTCGTAAGAGGCGACTAATATGCACTAAGGTAATGACATACAACTCGATGGTTGATCTACGGATATGATGCCTGTCACCTCTCATTACCCATCTTATCCTTCCTTACGGAAGGAGAGGTGACATGACCTAGAAGGTTTAACTGGTCATAAATCGCTACCACGACAGTCGGGCAGTACCGCAGGGAAGTATCGGAGCGTACCGGATTCATATCCGGCCAAGGACTGTCAGTTCGACATCACGCCCCAAAACCTTCGGGGAGTGTTTTTTTCGTTACCACAACAACAACATGAGCTCTCCGTCTCCGTCCCCATTTTGAAAAAATGTGGTTAGCAGTTGTTGGAAGGGAAGCTATTTATATACAAAAAATTTAATGGCGGCCGCCGTTGTGTAGCGGTAGTGTTGCCGGCCTACCATAACGAAGCTCCAAGGTTCGAATCCTGGGAGTGGTAACATCGGCAGTGGTTTGGTAAACTCTCAGAGTGTCTTTCTGCCATGGAAGGCTTCTAAGCTAAAATTCATCTCCTTTGTAGATGCCGTTAGAAGTCGGCAAAAATCTGTAGGTCCCGCCAATTTGTAGGAAAAAATTCAAATTGGAAGGGAAGCTCGGCGCAAAAATCTCTCATGAGGTTTACGATGATATATATGTTGTATATCACGCCATACATTCATATGTTTTTAAAATTAATTTACTCAGCAAAACTCATAACAGAAGTGTTTTTATTGAAAACAATTAGCTGGCTTTATAATACGAACCATGATCCAATAATGCAGGTCGTGTTAATAGGCCAGCTGATTTTTACTTTTGTCTCGAATTTTGACATTACACTCATTTCTCAGTACGATTTTGACGTTATACCCACAAATTACAAAAACAAAATACATGGAAAATTTTTGTGTGTCTGTATGTTTGTTGAGCTGCTGGACCTGTTGTAGTTGGATCATGATACGAACTGAAATGTATTAAAATAGACCTGCGTAAACATCACTACAGGTATACGAGTATAATGTTCGTCTCCAACGGAACTTAGACTTTCCTACTTTTTTATAATGCATTCAAGGAAGATTGTCATTTATAATTATTATCATTGTATATAATATTTAGTATTTGTTTAACTTGTTATTTTAGTATGACTATATAAGTATCATACTTGTATATAATTTCATTTCAGTTTATAATTTCTTGTTATTTTAACTGTATCTTACTGATTATTTATTTCTTTATTGTTGATTTAATTTATGATGTTCATGTATTTGAATTTTTACTTTTTTTTTTAATAAATCTTGGCTTATTATATGTGTATATTTTAATATAGGTGATATAATCCAACTGGGGACCGAGCACCAAAAACAGTAATCCTGTAACCCCCCTTTCCAATATAACCAATATTTCTCAGGTAAACCCATATTGATCTTGTGTATCTGCCTGCCAAATACAGGGTGTTTTTTTTACAGGTTTGTTTTTCGAATAGAGATAAAACTGGCATTTTGTGGTCTGGCAACTCTAATGTTATTTATGTTCAGTTTGGTTTGCCATTTCATCATGAACAGGTTGACAAAAGAACAACGCTTGCAAATCGTGCAAATTTATTTCGAAAATAATGGTTCAGTTCGCGAAGTTTACCGTGAGCTCCGTCCATTTTATGGTCGACATAATCGTCCATCAGAGCAATTAATTCGGTTAACCATGGATCGTTTTCGCACTACGTTTACTCTATGCGATAATACGCATCCGCAGAGACGTCAAACAGTGCGCACCGAAGAAACAATTGCCGCTGTAGAGCAAAGTGTTGAAGAGGACCCGAATGAATCGATTCGCCACCGTGCACAGCAATTGGAGCTTTGTCCATCAACTTTATGGAAGATTTTGCGCAAAGATCTTGGCTTGCGACCTTACACGATCCAGCTTGTGCAAGAATTAAAGCCGCGAGACCATGCAATGCGTCGTGATTTTGGTGTATGGGCCGAAAATGAGATTGATTTCGATGCTGATTTTCATCGCAAAATTTTGTTCAGTAATGAGGCTCATTTTTGGTTGAATGGCTACGTCAACAAGCAAAATTGCCGCATTTGGAGTGAAGAGAATCCACATGAGACCCTTGAAACGCCATTACATCCACAAAAACTGACTGTTTGGTGTGCTCTATGGGCTGGTGGAGTCATTGGGCCATACTTCTTCCGCAATAATGCTGGAGAGGCAGCTACCGTTAATGGAGACCGGTATAGAGCCATGATAACCGACTATTTTGTTCCCGAATTGGATGGCATGAATGTGGATGAGTTGTGGTTCCAACAAGACGGCGCTACATGCCACACAGCGCACGTCACAATCGATTTATTGAAGGAAACATTCGATGAGCGCATAATTTCGCGGAATGGACCTGTCAATTGGCCACCAAGGTCGTGTGATTTGACACCATTGGATTATTTTCTTTGGGGATATGTGAAGTCGCTCGTCTACACCAACAAACCAGAAACGTTAGGGGAATTGGAAGCCAACATTCGTGGCGTTATTGCCGACATACGGCCCCATATGCTCGAAAAATTGGTTGAAAATTGGACCTGTAGAATTGGCTTTATTCGAGCCAGCCGCGGCGGCCACATGCCCGAAATCATATTTAAACATTAATGGCATAAAATTATCCTTCCAATAAAGCCAAATTGATAGACCTTAAAACGATTTTCTTGTCTTTTATTCCAATTCAAAGTTCTATACCCCTAAAAAAACACCCTATATTTAGTATTTGTTTAACTTGTTATTGTTTAGTATGACTATATAAGTATCATACTTGTATATAATTTCATTTCAGTTTATAATTTCTTGTTATTTTAACTGTATCTTACTGATTATTTATTTCTTTATTGTTGATTTAATTTATGATGTTCATGTATTTGAGTTTTTACTTTTTTTTAATAAATCTTGGCTTATTATATGTGTATATTTTAATATAGGTGATATAATCCCACTGGGGACCGAGCACCAAAAACAGTAATCCTGTAACGCACCTTTTACAAACCTCAGGGAGGTGTGGAAATTGCAAAATAAAAGTGCAACTTTCCAAATGTTAGAGCGCTTTCAGATAGGACGAAGGGTCGCATGAAGTCAGCTTTGGCTGATATGCGCTTTCGCTGGTTTGCGGATATGCACGATGTTATTATTTGAATCACTAAATTGTTATATGGATTTTAATCCCATGCTAAAAACTATAGATTTAGCAAAATTTAATTGATATAAAACTTTATTTTAATGAAATTATGCTTAAAAGAATATTTAATGTTTATTCAATTGATAACGAAAATAAATTCAAGACTGCGTGGCTAGCAGAACGAAAGCTATGCCAGTACTATCTAACATTATCGCGTCGCAAAATGAACTGGTATTAACAATCACCAAACATTTTAGTGAGTGGACTAGACAGCCTGCTGACTAGTTCGTCTGTTGACTGCAGGCAAGCATTGCAAAGTGCTGTGGCTTATTTGATAAAAGAAGTTTTGTTGTTGGTACCTACTTTGCTTCAACAACGTCAACGCTGAGAAAGGTGTTGCATTTGTGCGTGATTTAAGTAGCATAGAATCCGGTTGGAAGCAACTCCTGAAACCACAATTGCGGTAATGATATTGCGCTTCTTTGCATCAACATCTTGTGTGCTCAAACCACATACTGACAACTAAAACTACCAGCACATTCATACATACAACACCTTTTTATTTATTTTATAAAAGCTTATGTAAGTTAGGGCTTAAGAAAGTGATGCAACGGTATGTAGAGTTGAAAACACTAAACCGAACTCAATCAAACAGACATGCACCTAAACGACTATGACATGCGTGATTTTGTTATAAACGTAAATAAATACGAAAATACGCTGACTTTCAACTGCATAGGTTCTGAAATTTGGTATTAGCATCTACAAAATTGTCGTGTTTCTAGAACAGTGGACCTATCTGTGAAACTTTGTCAATTGAGGAGTAAGGCCTTCTTTAATCATACCGCCTTGATGTATGACTCAAAAGACACTTATGTATCTTGGAATATTCAAGAGAAAATTTCTCGAAGAAATTTAGTCATGAGCTGTGCGTGCTGCAGATTCAATCATATATAATTATACTCGTATTAAGTGGATAAAAGGGGGATCTAGAAGATAAGTTATTTCTTGAGACACTTGACCTTGGTAGCAGAGGAAGGGCGCGACCCTCAATTAGTTAAAAATAAGGGGTTGAAGATGTTGATTTTTGTTGGAACGATTTTCCGTCATCCCTTGTCAAGTTTGGTTTTGTGACAAACCGGTTTCGGCGTTCTGCCATTTTCAGTGCCTAGTTTGGTTCTGGTCTGTGTCTATCCGCTGCGTTGTTTTTATAGTCCGTGGGTGCTGTGGCAGGTAATGTCAATCTATGTGTTCGTGGTAGGTAACGTTAATATGCGTGTGTGTGTGCGCGGTATTGATACGTCCGAATTGTTATCTGTCCCAAGGGTTGTTTTTGTAGGTATGTAGACATACCGCTTGTTAGCTAAGCGGTAGGTTGATGTAGGTAGAAATCGGTGATTTTTGCAGTTTGGTTCATATTTCGTTTTTGCTTGTTCATTGTTACGTGTTTGGTTGCTGTACCTGCTGGCTTGTGCTGTTTTTTGTAAACTAGTTTTAAGGGTTCAAATATTTCGTCAGAGATAGTGTTGGTTTGTTCGTTTATGATCCTGCCGTCAAATGTTTTTAACTTGTATATCTCCATGTTCTCAAGTACATTAAGCCGCCGGCCTTTTCCTTGTACGTGAAGTATTCGAGCCGTTGTTTTTATGTTAGCTGGGGTGCAGTTGTTCTCAAACATGTGGTTCGCGAAATTAGATTCTGGTATTATGGTGGGTTTTCGTGTTTTTTTGTTGTAGTCCCTGATATGCTCTCGGAATCTTGTGCTTATTTTTCTTCCTGTTTGTCCTATGTAGCTGTATTGACATTCACAAGTAAGCCTATACACTCCGTGTCTGTTGAATGGGTCATCAGAATTAGTGTCGGTTCTTAGTTTTTGTCCGACGTTGTTAGATGTTCTGAATGCTGTGTTGACGTTATATCTTTTAAAGAACTTTGCTCATTTGTACGTCGCTTTTCCAGTGTATGTCAGTGCCGTCCAAACCATTGGATTTTCCTCTACGTTTACTCTTTTTTGTGTTCCATGGCTACTTCTGAGTTTATCCACAAGTGCTTTCTTGTATCCATTATTTGCCGCTATGTTATATATTGTATTAAGCTCTCTCCAGTATGCTTCCTGTGTGAGCGGCGTTCTCTGAAGCCTATCCACTAAGTGCCTCAATGCTGCATTTTTGTGCTGTTGGGGATGGTTTGATGTAGAGTGTATAATGGTGTCCGTGGCAGTCGGTTTTCTATAAATGCCGTAGTTGAACCTATTTGTTATTTTGTCAATCCCTATAGTTAGGTCCAGGTAGTTCATTATTCCATCTTTTTCTACTTCCATTGTGAACTCTATGTTGCTATGTTGCCTGTTGAGGAACTCTAGTATTTGCTCTTCGTTATCGTCAT